>OZ014441.1:6053950-6653950 GCA_963966035.1 Acleris laterana | reverse complement strand
ACGTAAATTCCATATTAGTTTTGAACTCCATTACATGCAAGAGATCATTTACTATTTACCTACTAAAGTTTTTCACCTACACGTGAGCGCCAAGTATAGTTAAAATAGTGCCGAAGCTAATCCTAAAAGCGGTAGCGGCGCGGGGAGAGGTGCCCCGCGGTACGGCGGAAAACTATCCATAGTCATAAGTAGTTATGGAGAATTTCGTGCAATAATTGCATTTTGCGATGAAAGCAAGCCGCTTTTCACAGCTGTATTAGTGGAGGTCAAAATAAGTGATTTTACCCGCAGCAGCAAAACTTTCACCCCTGAGGAACACAGATGGCGCTACTTCCATTTTTCATTTTTCAAATAAAACACGACAAAACAAGGTAAGAAAACCGGCTTGGCTTATCAGATTAGAAAAAAATATAAGTAGCGCTACTAAGATCAGATATAGGCAGGTTAACCCAGTACCTATATTAATAACAACAGATCAAATAGGTAGTAGAAAGAGTAAGTACCTAAACGAAATATTTGGAAACCTTCAAATACACAGCCGACATGAAAGTAATAATAGAATAGGCCCTACCTATTGCATAATAAAGTACTAGCCCATACTATTAGTAAAAATCCATGCTAAACCACTAATAAATAGGTACTAAGCGTGTTTTATTATGCAATCGGCCCCAGATCAAATTAAGATGTATCAAAGTAATAATAGGACACACTGAAACAATAAATATTTTTGAAAGCTGGTAGACTAAAAAGGTACAACAAAGCATTAAGACGGAAAATCGGACAGAGACGGTTTAGTACTATCGAAATAATATTTTATAAGCAGCTTAATATCCCTAAAAATACAGACACCTCAGACGACCGTGAGCTACCAGTTTTTTTTTAACTATAGCTATTCTGGACAAGCATTTGGGAGACGGGACTTTAGCACAACGATGAGGCAAGGTGGATAGAGGAAGAAAACAGGACATGGGAAGGGCTGGAGGAAATTATATTCGGAGAAATAACTGAAGGTGATATAGGAGAGCCGTCACGAGTAGGTAGATTGCATAACTGGAAATCCCTGAGAATAGATACACAACTTCTGGTTAAAAAAAAAACAAGTCCTTCATAAAATAATAGCTAAAACTTTTACAGAAAGTACCTATTCAAAGTCAGCAATATCATACGTCCATATGTAATGTTCCGTGTTTTGTTTTCTTTTGGTGTTCAATAAAGAGTATTTGTATTGTATTGTATTGTATTGTACGTCAAAAGCTAGCATTCAAACATAGACTCATACCAAACACTAAAACACCATAGGTACTACCAGTATAGGTACACCCAGCTCTTTACTAGAAAACAACACTCACAAACTGGACCGCGCCATTACATACTGACTCACAGAACTACACACTATAACCGAGCAGACATAACACTAACAGAGGAAATAAACAAAACCACTTACCTTATTGATATTGCCGTTCCCAATACTCACACCCTGCAAAAAACCATAACTGAAAAAAATAATACACCGCCCATATAGCCATTTTTGGTAGCCGTTACGTCAATTGTCGACACTTATGTGTAGACACTGATTGATTCTAGTAAGACGTTTGGTAGCAGCTTCGTATCTGCTACGTAACCGCGACTAAAATTGGGGAAGAGTCGACACAGTAACTTTTGGTTTCATCGTTCCGTCGCTGTGTGGTAACAATGTTACGAGTTTGAAACCAGTTCGTCAGAAATCATTCGTTCATTCACTCTTTTAATGGAACTCGTTGAAGTCTCTGATGACGTTTTATTGTGATTTAAAAATATAAGAAGAGAAGCCATTACAAAAAAGTTTGACGACGTAAGTATTTGGTTTTAGTGTTTATTCATTATGGTTGTGTTCAAATCGCAATGGGAAAATAATTTCATCGTGTCATTTGATCATATTGGTTGAAATTCATCAACGCGCCATCATAAAATCATAATTTAGCCAATTTAGCGAAAAACATGACTGTACTGCGTATTATTTCATTATTAAATAAGTTTATACATTTAAAGATCTCTTGAGTTTGCATACACAGAATAATACATTTTATCAATAACAATAAATATAAAAGCAAGAATAACCATAAAACTTATTAATTATGATATAAATATGTCTTTATGATGGGCAAACATTGCAGTCACAAGTGGTCACACAGTTACTAGATTGTGTCGACATGTGTCGACGTGTAACTTAAAGTAGTAACAAAGTTACTGAATTAACAAAATGGTCCCATGTACTTTTTTATTTACAGAGATTCTCAAAGTTTCACGAGCATCGTCAATCATGCCGTTTTCGGTAGTTTTAACAGAAGAAAGGTCGCGAAAGCTTATCTCATTAGTTTGGAGTAACTGGGTTCAAGGTAATATTCTGTTTTGGCGTAATACAAGAAAAACGCCCGAAATTGATCGATTCAGAAGAGAGCAAAGAGCACCTACCAAGGAATGGAAGAAAATGAAATGTTAATTAAAGCACACGGGCTCTAAACCTTGCAGAAGGGATGCAAATAGAAAGCGGCGTTGCATATATATTGATACGAGAAGATTTTAATGGAAGGTCGAAAAAATTACATTTGTTTTTTATATTACTTCCAAAGATTTTTATTTTTCCCTTTACACAAGTAGCGAATTTCATCTCTATGATATTATTATCGGTGGTTAAAAACCACTTGTCTTTAATGTTTTTTGATAACGAGTAACTTTCACTAATCTTGACAGTAGCAAATACTTTTTCACCTGTTTCCAGTAGGTGTTCGTATTTGACTACAGGATATGACTGTCTACATTTGTAGTCTCCATTTAACTTTGTTAGTTCTTGTATGCGATTCGCTACTTGCGCCAATGATTGATTACCTTTTCGTAGTAGGTTTTTAATTCTAAATCATATGGCAACGTTAACTATGGGGAAATGGGGACGTATGTTGAGAACCTTTGGATTTTATGAAGCCTTTTTGTTGTCATTTACCGTTACAAAGTTCCGAAACATTGACGTAACATTACTACACTTCGCGTTTATTGTTTATAACGTGGTTACAAAGTTACCACACGGTTACTACACATTATTTCCTAGTTTGTAGACTAGTCACAAACTAGACGCAAAGTGTATAAAAATGTGTGATACAAATGTTTACGTTATGTGTGGACGCAACGACTAAACATAGTTACTAGAATTTTTGTGGTAGCATTGTTTATCAACTGTTACTACACTTAGAAACCAAACCCTTACACAGTCACAATGTGCCGGAGCAGTTACGAAACTGTTGTGACTTGTTACTGCTTTGAAAAGTTTGCGACCAAAAATGGCTATATGGGCGACCTTAAAGACGCAGTCACCAGAATCTGGAAACAAGAAAAAGACTACATTGTTCCAGTAGGTGCTATCGGCCACTGGTGTCATTCCGAAGTACCTACATTACAGTTTAAAGCTCATTGATCTGAAGAGATACACTTACATGCAGATGCTTAAAGGTGCTATTCTTATTACTTGTCGAATCACGTGAAAGTTTTTGCAAGTGGACGATGACCGACAGGATCAATGACACGACTAACCAAGCACTAATATTAAGCTACATGTCATCTACTTAGCTTTGTCCCGTAGATGACATTAACCACCAGTTTATATAAACTGAGCCTTAAGAGTTTAAAGAACAAAATAATAATCATTTATTTAAGCAAATACTAGGCTACGCCTGTATCGCGGGGACCACTTAAAAATTAAACAACTGAATTAAGTTACGTACCTACATTCTATTTTATAAAAGACATTTTATAAAACTAAAACTATCTTATCTACAACAAACATAATTCTAAAAAATGTAATGTACTAAACTTAAACTATCTTATCTATAAAAGCTTCAGTCTCGGCATAATTTAATAAAAGAAGATATTTAAGGATATAACAATTAGCTTAAGTTATAGTATAGTGCAGCTCTTCAGGTTACAGTGTTTTAGAAATACCTTATACATAGATGCTAGGATGTGATCCCCAAAACGTTTACCGAAGGCGAAAAGTACCCTTGTAACTAGTAAGTCTAAAAACGCGTTCTTCAAGTAAGTAGTGTGTCACAGCAGGTCATGGACAGAATACTGGTAAGTAAGGAAATGTGGTGTAAAGAAAGTAGACGTACAGTAAGAACATGTGATTCCGCGAAAAGAGCTTCAGTTGGGTATCGAAAAGATTTTTTGAACATCACCTTCAACACAGAGCGTTACGCTCTTTCGATCTCCAGCATAGCGGACATTGACGCGCTGCTCCATACTGTAATGCACTAGCCGACAACTGACTCGCACAGCGCTCTGTAAACCATAGTTAGTAAGCAATTAACTGCAGAATGGCGATGTTTTTTGAAAATGAATATGAATTTCCTGATTCTTACGGAGAGTTTATGAATGTTATTGAAGTTAAGTTTTTCGTCTACAAATTAACCAAGATATTTAATAACGTCGGTGCATTCGATGGAATCACAGTTACAGGAAACTGTGGGAGAATTTTACATGAGTGTACCTATTTTAGAACAGGAAAACATTTTTGGTTTTGACGAAGCGGTTATATGAAAACATAGGAATTTTGTTTTGTTGCTATTTAGGGTCAAAAGGTTGGTAATAAACCAGTCGGATGCTATTTTCATGGCTCTTTTAGCAGCAGTGACTGTTTTCTCCCAGTTCTTCTCATTAAAGAGAATTACCGTATCGTTAGCGTAACAAATAATCTCTGCGTTTTGAATTGGAAAGTTAAGGAGACCATTCATGTAGATAATGAAGAGGGTGGCATTGAGAGTGTGTGAATGTAAACTCTTTACTGCCCAAAAATATAAATCGCACTGTTGATCAAAACAGTAGTGGTAACTCAAAATACAACCTGTACCTATTTTAAAATCAACTTTATTACAATTTCTATGATGTTAAAACAAAACTAGCAAGGATTTTGAGTTGATACTGTTTTGATCTAGCAGTGCGAAATATTACAATATTAATATGAAACTAATATAGGTACTAAGGCGAACTTATCCCTAAATGGGATCTCTTCCAGCTAACCCTGAAGAAGATGAGTAAGGAAAATGCATGGGGTTGGACACATAGAAGATTAAAGTTTAATTAAAGGCCAGTTTGTTAATAAGAACCATTACGATAAAGAAGAAGATTGTGTTTGCAAGGCTTAATAATCAATAAAGCCTAGTCATATTTTTCGGATATTTTCTACTTAGCTATATTATACTCTACGTACATTTACTTTAAAAAAAAAAGACGGAAATAGGTAGGCGACCGGTATAAAGCCTAGGTCTAAAACACTATCGAGAACTCGACGTTTTCGGCAAGCAAAAGGAGGCGACTTGGTGTAAAGTAAACATAGTTTCGACTACACCACATCATCGACAAAATACACAACTCATTTCAATGCAGTAAACCAATATTCATATAATATTGCTTTATACTCAACGCCTTGAAAGTGTAATATTGTGTTTCATAAAATGCAACCAAACATTAAACTCTCAGTGCAAAGCCGTGAAGAATATCTCAAAGAATTTCCCTACATTAGCAGTTAGCATAAAACAAAGTATTTCCACTGTCATCCTACATCAGAAGCCTCCGTGCCGTTGCCATGGATACCGCATCCCCCGACCTACACCACTATGGAAAATCTAATAAAATAACTACATCACCAACAAAACTTTACCATGAACAACGTCTGTACGTGCTTCTAAATAGAATCCTATTTTCTTAAGCACAGCTGTACGAGATTTAGTGTGCATTTTGAGACTAAACGTATGCTTGTATAAACAGTTTTCCTCCCCTGCTTATTTAGTAATACAATACTCTTATTCAAAGAGGAAACGTATTGTTTTCGAAGAACTATTGCGTCTTGAAGCTTTGTTGCATTGAAAAGAAATTGACGGTGAGTTGCATTCTGAAAACACTTTGTTAAAAACAATTTTTATAAGATACATTTATTTGATTAAAATTGTAGTCAACCAAAATTTTTATGAAGATATATTTTTCATTTACCTACAGTTCTTTAGATTGGGTTAGGTAGTTCTGTTAATAAAAATTTCAACATGTCATTAACAAAGACACCAAGTTGTAATGACGCAAGCTTGCGTGGCGGACGAATTGACATGCAATAGAAAATTTGTTGCCGCAGTGATTTAATGATTCTTAGAATTTAGGTATTGACGCAGTATTGTTTTACTCGCTAGTAAATTTCATCACGAAGGGCTATTTTAATTGCTATTAGGTTCAAAAGCTATTAAAGGCGAGTAGAAATATAATATTGTTCAAGAAACATGGCCAGTATTTAACTTCTTTTAGTAATTTCCGGGAAGTAACATATTAATCGGTAAGTGGATGAAAAATACTTCATCGGTGATAACAAAAACTAAAATGATCCGGTTTAAATAATTTTGTGAACAGGTGGTTATTACATGATAAAATAGACTTATTCGCAAAAATTAACTTTTATCAAAAATACCGCTGTCAGTGCACAACTTTACGATACAAGAGTATCGTTTGTTTCGAGATTGCATGGAATCACACAAAGGAATAATATTCCCATATTGTGCTCCACGACACAATATCATGCAAATGGAAACGGCATGATCCTTTTGAAGAATCGTGTAAGAGGTATGTGCTGCAAGAGAAAAACAATACTCAGTAAGTACGAGGAAAATTGGGTTTTGGTGTGATTGAAAGAGGCAGCCTTTTGAAGATTCCGAAATTGTTTTTATTATTGAAGAGGCTATCCTAAAAATCATGTTTGCCATTTCTGCCTCTTACTGTAGCTTATTAAGTTTTTGTAAAATAGATCTGTTAAATGGGTTCATACAGGTACATAAAGAAAAACCGGTCATGTGCAAGTCGGAATTGCGCACCAAGGGTTCCGTACCCGATATGTAGGTATTATGACATTCCAATTTGAATTCGATTTCGAATCGAACCAACGCGAGCCCAATAACTCACACTTTACTACATTAAAATTTTTAGAAGTTGTTATTTTTTTTCAGTGTTTCTTACGTTACAAGTACATACTTTCAGAACGTTATCAAACCAAAAATTACATAAAGATACCACAAAAATAACATTATCGCACCTTCGGCAGGACAAGGGCACAATTGCCCCTATAATCATATAGTACATTGTGCCCTTGTTCTACCGAAGGTGCGTTATGTTGAAAATAAACGTAGGGATATGAATAGGGTTACGCGATTAATCAAAAATAAACGACTTGACTGTAATTCAAATTTTAAATATCTACTGCAACAGTGTTTAACAACTTCATATCTTCCATTCCAACTATCCCATCCGTATTTGTAATCAAGTTGGCTACTTATGCATCCACAACTTATTCGCCAGCAATTACTTTTGTGCGTATGACAACCGCAAGCAAATTTCCATGCACCGCGACCACGCCATGCAAGTGACGTACTCGTAGTAGTTAATTACGGCACCTCGGGACACGTGTAGCTCGTTAAATTCAGACCCTTTGCTTTGACCGTGAAGGAGTGGTACAAAGCAGAAAGGGAAGAGAATTGGTAACTAAACTTAATTTAAAATTGAGCTGATGAACCACTTTAGACAAGCTGTGGAACATTTTATTTTAATATTGAACTGAATGAATGTAAAATACAAAAATTCTGATATGAAATTGACGTAGGTATGTATATACATTGTTTTTTGTGCATTCAGATTGATTGAATAGATTTTTCCCAAGGAATCGCAAATTAGTGATCATGTATTTAATGAAACTCCACTTCCACGCACGCATCCATCCAGTCACTTTTTGCCCTTCTATGTAGCATATCATAGGCATGCGAAATTCTTAAACCATTCCTCATCATCACGCGGGCCATTTAATTGTTTAATTGCAGCGGGATATAAAAAAGGCTTGACTAGAAAACCTTGTCCATGTGTGTGTTTGTTTCAACATTTTCTTTTAATGACGACTCGTAAACGTCCCGCTCTGAACTTCTAACTTAACAGCCACAATAGTATCCAATCGATAACAACGCCTGTCTTAATTGGCCAAAACTTCCCAACATGCATAATGTACCAGAAGTGAGGGTGGCAGACTGGCTTGCTTCTGACAGTTGCAGTGTTTAATGATGCTTCCGTTGACCTGTTAGTGGACGAAAGCGGTGATTAGTGGTTTTGATTATCTGCTAGTAAATTGGTTATAAACGTCGGGGTGAATATCTAACCAGTTTAAACTTCAATGTCTGTAACACATTGTAAAGTTATACGGTTTGCGCAGTTTGCACGTATTTGTGACGTTGTTTCAACTCCTAAGCAAATTGTTCACGTGTTTGTTACGGGTTTTTAGTGAACTGAAGCATATTAGTTGTATTAATACAACAAAATCCGTGGTTAAATATTTAATAAGTTAACTTAAAGAAACAAAGGAAAATAGTCCCACGAAATAGCTGAACCACTAAATGTTTGCCCGTAGTAAAATTATTGTATTGTATTTTATTATATTCTAATATCCCATGCTAAAGTTTCGATATTTACTCTTACGCAACTAAAGGGAGTTCCATGAGTAAACTCTGAAATATTAATAATCATTAATTCTGTCAAACCACTTGCATTGCAGTTAATCGTCCAACCAGAAAAGATATCGTGGAATTTCAAGTGATCTAACTTATAGGAATACTTTTATTAGACTAGATTCTTCATACTTTGATTAATAACGCATCTTAAGAAACTTTTTAAGACTAAGCACTTCTGTAACAAAGGAAAATGATTAACGTATGTATACCAATTTACTTACCTAAACGATTCTATAATTTTTGTCTAAAACGGCCGTTCACATCATTTTCCTGATAATTGCTGGTTTTTTTTAAACAAAATTGATATTTTAGGCGAATTAAATAAAACAAGTAAGTATATCTTTGTTTCGTGGATTTTATCGTTTGTCTTGCGACTATGATTCTGTCAAATATGAATAACATATTTAAATCTATAAGTGTCAAACATGTCACCCGTCAATTACGGCAATCGTTATTAAAGCGTGGGGCTGCGACCCCCGCGCCATCTGTGCGTAATGACGCCACGTGCCGTGAGCGTGACGCAAAAAGTTTTTAGATGACTAAAAAGAAAGAAAAACTGGAGAAATGCGAATTATGTGGTTATTTTTTAGATACGGTCAGTTATCGATCAGTGGTTAACGGTCAGTTAGTTTTTTGTTACGGTCGGTCGGTATTGTTAGTGGTGTAATATTTACATTAATGAATAAATAAACTAAACTAACTAAACTATTGATATTAATTTGGTGATGATAGGAACAATTTTTGGGGACGGAAGAGTGAACTGATTAGTAATATTTTGAAGGGGAAACTCGTATTAAGCAGTCGGCACCAATGAAAATGAAGATGCAAGGCCATGAGAGTCAAAATTTCTATACATTTCTATTAGCTATCCCCTCATGTTAGAATTTAAAAAGCTAAAACCGAAAAATGAAAGGGTGGTATTTCGATTTTCTTTTAGTGAGATAACGTTTGTAATCTACTGTCTTATTTCATAAAGTATTTTTTTATTATTTCATGGTTAAGTCTATGACATTATGGCTACTGTCCAGTGGGACGAGACAATTGTGCCAATGCGTCAAAGTCGGAAGTTACAAATTCAAGAGTGATCGGTGATTTTTCTTAGTCTACGACCATTGTCGCACTTTCAACACTGAATGTCTTGAGATAAAAGCATTGTTGTTTTTTTTATCTCTTTGAGATTTTTCTTTCTAGAAAAAATAAATAAATGCTTAATATAAGTTCGAATACTTCGAATAAAAATAGTACAGTCCATAATATAAAAATCTCAACGGGGGATCCGCGAGTTTGCAACGGACGTCTGTCAGCCGCAGCGTCGTACCGTTTCTATAACGCTTCAATTGTTTTTATTTAGAGTTGTACTTACTAATTATAGGTTTTTTGATGCTTCTTCTCCTGTCTTTTTACTAGCTTTTATTAACTTGATATGTTTAACAAATAAGGACCGGTTTCCGTAACTAAAATGATGAGGTTTTATACACTCAGTGACAATGCAATGCAATATTATGGTACCGGTAAGACTTTTACATTAACCACATTTCTTATAAAAATTTGATAATTCGGATGGTAGAGTTGAACCAAACAATTTTCAGAAATTTAGAAATATTTGAAATGCTTTGTAACTGGCTGATTAAATCTTGACATGACTAGAAGCACCATCTTAAATGACCTCCGACTTCAACAGCTATAGGTAATTTCAGAGCTCAAAGTACAATGGTTTATTGGTAAATTAAACACGATCTCACACTAGCAAAGCTGATGGATAAAGCTATAACTATAGCAAGGCAATCAAACTCTCATTTAACACAAATATTCTCAGCTACAACCAGCGCTCGCTAGCGGCGTTGACAACTAATTTGTGGTGGCCAATTAGTGCCCCGCAAATTGGGGAACGGGGGAATAAATACAGATGCTTCGTATTGCAAATGGTGGCGCTGGTGAGTTGTTCTGAAAATATATTTAGTTGGTTATAGGCAAGTATTGTATGGGATAATAAAAGCAATGTGGACGCCGAACGTCACATAAAGCTTCCAAATATGAAGGAATGATGCAAGTGTGAGTTCAAAGTTGAAGATAATATCTGGTCTTAAATATACATATACATAAGGATATAAGGATATAAACAAAGTAGCGACTAGAGTGTGCAGCCTGCACACTTACAGTACCTACAGTGCAGGGGCTCTATTTGTACTTGGTAAAACTATATGCGTTTGACATATTGTTTTGTCAACGTTACGACAGATTTTATTTACTTGACAATAGCGGCTGAGTTCAAAACAATAAGATAATCCATCAAAGGCAATTTATGTATTTTTAGGTACCGAGTATCGAGTACCTTTTTTTTTTTTTTTTTTATTGCACCGAGTAGACAAACGAGCACACAGACCACCTGATGGTAAGTGGAAACTGTGACCCATAGACATTCGCAATCACAAGACTGCAATGCAATCCTAAGACTGCAAATGCGTTGCCAACCCTGAGGCTAAGATGGAATGCCTCACCTACGTAGGTTATATTGATAATAATGTCATTTTCCAACGAAAACTTACTTCTTATTTGTTTTTGTATACGGCTTGAGGGATTCATACTGTTTCTTATTGTTAGGTATAGAGATTTTAACGCCAAAGTCGTAAAATTTAAATGCGCATATCAATTGCAAAAAAAAACGCTTTGAATAAGTACATTGCATTCTTATCCAAGCAAAATTCTAAGTAATCGTAACGGTTAAGTTTTATGTAAGCGATCGTATTTTTACTTTAAATGTCAATAAAGATGGCCGCTCAGCATTCCGCGGGGCGCACGCTGACTCAATCGCATCTAATCTGAATGCAATAGTCGTATCGTATCACTTGGTGAAAGCTGACGGGCGGTTTATAAGTTGCGTTTTTAAAACGCTTTGTGATCATTTAACTGCTGACGAGCTTAAGGCAACTTTGAGAGACTTATTGAATTTAGAGAACTTAAAAGGTTTCTGCGTGACGTTTTCCCTAGTCTAAAAAACTTAAATAGCCAACCCAAAAAAACATTTTCAACCTATATTACTTACCTACCTACACATAGAAAGTGGCCATGGAGGGATCGACTAAAACTTAATTAAATCGACGGTATATAACTATTCACGAAAAAAAAATTGTTTCATATCACACAGAAATCAAAGTTAAATTGTTTGAGAAAGTCAGGGGTGTCATTATGACATGGCTATACAGTTAATTTTACGAGAGCGTAAAGGACAGAGAGAGCAGTTTAAAAGCCTTATCCTTTTCGCTCAGCGTAAACTGAACTGCATAGCTTTGTCATATTAACCCCCTTGTACTTAATAGGCACATAATTAAAGCAACCGAGCAACCACCAATTTTGCAACGTTTAGGAAAAATAGGAAGAATGCATGAAAAATTTAAAATAAACAAAAAAGCGCGTTTGCAACGCCAGTCTGTGACAGTTGAAGGCAGTTTGACACCCAGCCTTCACCATATCTGATTTACACTTTATCTTGAATTCTTTGTCTGGCGAATTTCCTATCGTATGCAATTTACATATGAGTCAATACCCGGATTTAAGCAGACCTAACGGTTTTCAAAACAAAGTGTTCCTGATATACACAATCTAGTAATTACCGGTTATAGCATACTGATGATATGATAACCCACGATGAGATTGCAACTTCTTGTCATAAAAGTAGGTATTTCACATTTGCATTCATGCTACACAAGTGTTACGGTACAGTCATGTGTAAAAATATGGGAGAGCGAAACATCTCAAAAATATGTTCCAATGAAGGTGTATTGGATTGGGACGTATTTTTAAGATGTGTATTAATTGCACCTATTTAAAAAATGGTAATGTGTTTAGTAAAATTATAACACTTATAGGTACTTATACTTATGTAATATTCGAGCCATATACTTGCAAATAAAAATAAAATAAACAATATACATCTTAAAATTAAAAGTTACACGATTCCAAAAATACGATAATTTCCTAATTCCCCGGTCCGTGAGCGAAATCATCGAACTTTTTTTTTACCCACGAGACATACGTCGCACGCGGCTGCCACTTGCATATTGACTGCTAGGGGGTTGACCTTTACTTAAAAATATACCCTGTGGCTATGTAATCCTTTTAACTGTTGATTTAAAGTTCGGGGCATCTATCCTCATGGGGCAACTATCCCACTTTTACCCTACTCAGGTCAAAAAAGTAAAGAAATAAACCGGGCAAGAGCATGTCGCCGCATGCTGTGTAATGATAATGCAAATGCATAAGCATATATCAATTGAAACCTTAAATTTTCAAGCGATTACTTGAATCGAACCAAAGGGACATCCCTTTATTACTTACTTAACTTTATTACAAAGAAAGTTACAGCCGGCTCAATCAATACAGTTTCAAGTAAATCCATCCCAATTAAATTCTTTTTCGCCACCCTTAAAACTCCTATTAAATACCTACTTAACACATTCAATGCCAGAACACCTAAATTGCCTACAAAGATGACCCGTTTCAGAGTTAATGGCAGTAAATGTGACGTCAGTCCGGGACAAAACAAGCCGGACAGAGGAAAATCGTCCAGTATTGGAATTTCCTTTAAACTCGACTTAATGAGATGGGCCTAAAGAGGGTTAAAGAACGACAGGAGGAAGAATTAATTTATTCCAAGCATTCCTATTCTGGAATGGTGGAAAAAGAAAAGGTTCTATTTTAAATCCATGACACCGTGCGGTTGGTTTAACTTAAAACTTTAATTATAATCAGCCATTCGTTTCTACTTCGAATTGCGCAGACTGGTAGCAAACTACTGGTGGCCTAAAAACGTTTGCCATATCAGATAGAGAATACTTACATGTTGCCGTTTGTGAGGAAGAATGGAATGTCATCATCATCATCATCATCATCTTCATCTCCGATTCCCTTATCCCAATCATCTGGGGTCTGAAGAATAGAATAATGAGGAAACAAGAAATAGAAGTAGATACACTCGTATGTTGTTGAGTTACTGATGTGATGACGGATAATGTTATTTACCAAAAAGTGCAAAAAAAAATATTTTGTGTGGAAAAAGAAAATATTATATGCATGAACCTATTATTTATGTATCGCTTCACTCTTAATTCAAATTTCATTCGGTCCTAAATTGATTGTTGCAAAACAAATGAATAACCCTTATCTTCTGCAAAATAAGAATCAAGTGTCTATTATTGGTGTCTTGTCCATTACTAGTTCCATCATCCTACTCACTACAATGTGGTGGGCTTAAATTCATAATTTATAGCTTTATTGAATATTAAGTACCCAAATCATATTGTTCTATTTCTTTAAATACCACCACTAACATTCACCTGTTATTTTAAAACTACATGTATAATCATGTAGATCTATTTTAGCGAAATGCAAAATGCAAAATGTGGTTACAGAATTATCAACAACTTTTTAAAACTGTAGGTAGGTAATTCTGTAGCTCTGCCTACCCCACTCTGGGAATACAGGCGTGATAATACATATTGAGCAAAGACAACTGGTATAAGTACCAACAATTATTATACGAATGTGTAATGTGGCGATCAAGATAAATTCTGAAAGCAAAAAAAAACATTTTTAAATAAGGAAATTCTGTCCTGTAATTTTTTTTTTGTCTCGATCAGAATACGAAGCCCCTTAACTGGTGGAGTGTGAAATTGAAAGCCAAGTCATTAACGAACGCACTAATCTTGAAAGAATTCATGAAATTATTTTTATTACTTGGCTGTAACTCAAGGAAATACTGTTATGGGGTGCCTATTAAAATAAACTTGAAAGATACCTACGTAAATTGGAGTGGTTTGATAAAAAAATGATAATTGAAGCGGCAAGTTTTTAAGCACGGTGAAAAGACGTTAATATTACTCATAGTTTGAAATTTAAAATGATTGTTACTCGACTAGAGTATTTCTTTAATTTAAGTGTATTGACGTTAAAACTTTTACAGTGATAATTGGTATTAATTAATAGAAACCAAGCAGCCTATTTATTTAGTTATTTACTGTAGGTACTCATTGTTTTTGACTACTATTGGCAAAAAAGTCAAAGCGAAAAACATAAATCTGTAACAATTACTTACTCGTTTTTGTTCAACGTTTTTGGTCCATTTTATCAAATATTTTTGTAATGCTTAACTTGTGATTTGAGTTCAAGACAGCAAGACACACCTACACTAACATGAAATTACTTACATGATTTTGTAGATGATTGGTAATTAATAATACTTGTTCATTTAATATCATGTTCATGAAAATAATTAAGGAGTTTTTTGACAGTTCAGTTCTAAGACATTTCAAACAAGCATGCAAAATATAATAAGTAAAAAAAAATGGCATTGAGCACCGATAGATTTTCTGAGTTATTTATTAAAATGCTTGTAAAAAAAGTGTTATTATGATCGTCACGGTTCCTGGAAAGCACTGTTTATTAATATTATTCATGAAAAGTTATAAGTTTTCAAATGAACACCCATCGCAAATAGTTCTTAATGACAAGCTCAAAAGCCGACTTCTCACTGCCTGTATTAAATTTGCAAAATACCGCTCATAAACTTAACCTTATTTCAAACAGTATAACAATAAGGCTCATAATAGAATGACTAATTCTTTCCCAAACGAAAACTAAGTTGGCCTATATCGCACCTTAACCAGTATGATTTTGCAGTTGCAGAACTTATAGCCAGAGTAAGTTGGGCTCTATTGAAGTCTCCCGGAGAACTGATCCTGGTTGTATCCACCTGAAATTTAGGGGTCAGATATAATGGTTAGCGGCTTATGAATAGGCAATATCTTGTCCTAAGGCGCTTGCCGCTTTACACTGGTTAATGACAGTTGTATGGGCAAGTTATGCAGATGAATGCCAATTTTGTGGTACTGTAATAAATATGTACCTAAGTTTATGTTCTAACGGATGTTTAGTTCTAGAAAAATAAATAAATCATGTCTTCGAGAACGGTTTACTTAGGCTTTTATGCTTTAATCGGCGAAAGGCAGACAAAAGCATCTCTTGTAAAACGTGACCAATCTCTTCAAAATGTTTTAACGTGATTATTAAGATATGTAAATAAAGCTTTAGGGCCGCATTAAAAAACTGATCTTGGTTGAGATGCTCGTCTCAAGACGTCAGGATGTCAAAATATGTTTTAAATTACTTAGTCTTAAATTTTATTTCAGAATCATTTCCGTTGTGTTAGTAACAGTGAGCCTTAACACTATGTTAGTGTTACATTACTAGTGCGTACAACCTATAAGTTAAACGCCCTGTGCGACTAGTCCCAATGGAGCAGGTATGACCTGAACATAACAGCAAAGTTACAACATTATACATAGTTATCTAATATGTATTTAACAAATGGACAAAAATTCGCCCTGGCTCATAAATAATAATACCACGGTTTACATGCAAGGCACACAGCCTCACATGCCGGTAGCGCAGAACTAATAAACTTACACAATATAAAACATAATATAAAAACAGCAACCACTCCACTTCCAGAAAATTACAGACAACACCCTATTTTTAACAATATCTACTCACTACTTGTCGACGTCCTCAATGACATTTAGTCTATAATTAACCCAAAAACCTAACAAAATGTAGCAAGCACATAATTATATTAGCACATTTATTCCACAAGATCGCATAAGGCCGGACGCAGACGGCCCGGCACATTTGCCGCACACTCCATTGCCTCCAAATGAACCGGCAAACGTCTCAATCCAGCAAAGCCAATGTTTATTTTACCCCAGATATCGCCGAGGACGTCCGGTAACATCAAATGCTTTGTTACGGGGAATTGTTTTGAAGTGTCTTTCTCAAATTTTCAAAAGATTTGGAACCGAGTTTCTGGCTAGTAGCTGATGTACAGGTTGAAGTTGTGTTGTTGTTGGATCTTGTTTGAATATTTGAAATTATATTTTAAATGTTGAAAAATATTTCACGGCTTTTTTAGACATAGCTTGGGATGATAATATAATTCTCGTCATGTTAAATCGGTAGTCATAATTATCAAGTACCTATAATAAATGTTTGTCAACTTTTTGTTTGCAAATGTTTTGATAAATTATCATTTTTAGCACAGGAACAAATTACTTAGCTGTTTTTCTAAAAACTCAAATAGCCAATTTGATGAAATATTCAGAATATTTTGGATTAATATCTGAGGTAATAACCAACATGAGGTCGTTAAATTTTATGAAAAGGATATAAGAATCATCATACTTATATTCTAGTTTAAAATTCAAACGCGTAACATCGAACACACGATTTGTTTTAATACTTTCAGTAGTGTCTATTGTAAATTATCATAAAGCTTTAATAATAATAATAATAACAGAACTTTCATATCGTTTCTTGTCGAGACACACAACTAAAGTGACATCTCACTATCTAGTAAGTATCGCTTTATTAATTCCACACCAAAATCAGATACTTCAGCGTCAAATATTCTAAAAAAATACACCATAACATATTCAACTTTATGATTGTCCCGACAAAGTCGATAGTAAAAAAGCAATTTGTAAGTTTGATCGGCAAATAATAGGCGATGGAATTGAGATACGAGAGGACACGTGCAAGTTATTGCCTCACAAGTGTTTGGACAAACTAAGATATTGCTTATTTGGGCGAAAAATCTTCGCCAAGGGAATGACCCGGCAAAAGTTGGGAATTTATCGCCGTTTATTGATTGATTAATAGTTCGTTGGGACGTATAATAGATCAAAAAAAGAAAAATTACTTTAACACGTTCTGGTACGTCATCCGCTTATTGAAGAGTGTCGTTTTTTGACAAAGAAAAACCTAACATTATTTCAATTTTTTCTGCGATCATACAATCAAATGTCCGAATGTTTAAAGTAAGACCGTTAACAAATAACCTGAAATTGTTTAAATATGGTTCATAGGGTGACGTAGTGAACTGGTACTAGTACTTTTAATGCTTTACAAAAAACGTTCGCTATAAGGAACAAAAATAGGGTGTTTTTTTAATTACTTAATAGGTATGTTTATATGGGAATTATCACAAGTGATGAAGCTTTTAAACATAATTGTAACACTACCTAAACTAGATTTCTTCCCACGACTCCCGAGTCCAAACTAATTGTATCGGCCACAACGGTTCGGTCACAACATAATTAAAACCAATTGAATAAAATACAAATACTTAATAAGTAAGACAATGTACAGGGGTGTTATTCTATCAAAAACAACGGACGGGCGGACGAACGAGCGAAATCGCAGCGGCGAGTTTAGGTAGTCCCGACAGAGCGAACAAAACACATTTTAGCTCGTGTATTTTCTATTAAGCAGCCTTATACGTTCGACCCATCGGCAAAGACCATGCTGCTAAATTGAAAATGCACGCGCTAAAATATGTTTTGCTCGCACTGACGGGACTACTTAAACTCGCCGCTTGGACATTCACTCGTCCGTCCGTCCGACCGTCGTTGTTCAGAGAATCACTACCCGAGCATTTCTCTTTTTTTTTGCCACTGTTAGTGACACCTCCAGATTTTCAAAAAAAATGGCGGACAGGTAGAGACCATCGAACTATGCAATAATTAAATAATATTGTAATGTGTCCCAAAATATTTGTATGGAAAGTTCCTTTTGTGTTACCAAAAATGTATGAATATCGGTACCTAACACAAAAGGAACTTTCCATACAAATATTTTGGGACACATTACAATATTATTTAATTATTGCATAGTTCGATGGTCTCTACCTGTCTGCCATTTTTTTTTTTAATCTGGAGGTGTCACTAACAGTGGCAAAAAAAAAGAGAAATGCTCACCCAGTGTACACGAAATTTTGAGGTATCGCCTATCGCGGTTTGAAAATTGGGAACCAGGTATTTTCGTACGTTATTCTCTTGTACCATCAACAACACAGTTAACTGGCCATTTTTGAATCTGTTAACTTACAATAAGGCTCACTCTAGTGGTCAGTTATCCGTGATGATGTTTGTACAGATTTTTGTAAACTGATTATATGGCTTTATTGAATGATTTGTATCTGTAACAGAGTGGAAAGTAATAGTGCATTTTTAGAATCAAATATATTTTTTTAAGTAACTCCATTTTCCACACAACAAGGTACAAACAATTTGTCGTACTTCTCGGTTACCGTCGATCCGTGTCCCACAAGCATCCTCAAATAGCACAAACGTCAGTTCACGGCACATCGGCGCACGCGCAACTAACTCCACTAACGAACTGCGAAATTGTACAAACGGATGAACTAAGGAATTCCTCGAAACGGATGTTTATTGAAATGTTCTCGTTTAAATTTATTTTTTGAACTGCATTTTTCTCACTTGCGTCCTTATTTTTTTACTTTTGTAGTATAGGTAGTTAAAATTTTATTGAAATTAATTATTTTTTGATTTTTTGCCGTTAGAGAAATATTATAATTATAATGACCAAAGTTTTTTTTTTAAAAGCCGAATTAGAAAGTAAATTCATAGGACCATGAGCAACCTTGTGTAAAGTTTGAGCCCATAATCGACAGAAATAAGTTATTGTCATTAAATAGGTCTTTCTATGTAGGTATTTCTATTTGATGCACCAAGTTGAGTTCAATTTCGGAATATTTTTTAGTTGTATAGAAAAGGGGGGTTGCACTTGCGAATTATACTCTACATGCCTACAAAAAAAAATAATGTATAATGTAATTCACCCAATTTAATGACATATCATTCAGCTCTGTTGATTTGTGGTACAGTCGGACAAGAAAGTGGTCTACCAGTTTTGACAACCGGTTTTGTTTTGGCGGACTGTACAGCGAGACCATTTTGAAGCATGTTCCTATGGTTTGGGTATTGCAAAACAAACATCCATACACATTTACATCCTCACGAACTTTCACATGTGGATAGTAGGTTTTTATAAAGAAACATTTTTTCATGACCGTTATTTTTATTATTGTATTCAGGTCAGCTTATTAAAGTCACATGAAAAGACTGGTATCCTTCGAGAACCCCTTTGATGTTGTAAGAGGGTTTCCACTCGTTGTATTAGTAAAAGATATCGACGACCGTAATCTAAATTGACGTAAGGGACAAAATGGCGAAAATGAGTTATGAATGCAGTTCTATTCAGTTTTTTTTTCTCTATCGATTGGTATAGGTGACATCTCAATAGCCTTAAAAAACATGCCCCTTACAGCCTTAAAAAAATGTTACTTTGACTCCGTATTTCAAACAAATACGACGTATCGATAGCAATAAAAAAAAGTTCATTTACTTCTTGGTGTAACATTCATCTTCGCAATTTACCTAACGCTGTAAGGAGCCATTAAATAAGTAAAGGTACGATACATCATTTAACGTTCTCAAATTTATCTACAAAAACAAAATTGATTCTATCACAATTAGATGTAACTATAATTTTCTAAATTTATCTGCGTCGTAAAAGACTATTTCTGTAAGCAATTGTACGATACGCAGTTTTGCTTTCACAAATGTAAGGCAACAGTGACCCTTACGGTAATTTGTAATTGTTTCAAATGTTTGCTAAGAGTATATACGACATTTTTCACAAGTAAAATCACAAAACTACCGTCCCTTACATTAAAACATAGCTGCAAAATTTTTATTATTACCAAAAATGTTAGCGTTATCTCTTTCGTTAGATGGCATACGCAGTGTTCGTCAATATAGCTAAATTAGTCTAACGCACTTAAAGTTGCTTGAGGGTGAAAGAGATCTCACTATCACCTCGTGTATCAAAAACATTGCAGAAAGAGCATGTCGCTCCTGGTAGTGGTTGACAATGTTGCCGCTTCATCTGATTTTTAGGAAATCTACTGAATTGTCTTGATAATCTATTGATTTTTGAGCCTTGGGCTTCGATTGAAAATATGGCTATAAATGCATTTAAAATAATATTCCAAGGGTTTGTTTGTTTGTGCAAACAGAGTATAAAGTATTTACAATAAACACGACACGTGATAACTATAATTTTTCAAAAGAAATAAAATAAAATAATTTAATGAGAATACTCTATACATAATTCAATTGCTAGTTTTCCAATAAAGCGTTTACATACATACATACGAACAAGAAAAAAACAGTTTTTTAATCGTTTATTCAGAGGTATGTTCGACAGATAAAAAACTATTCGTTTTTCAAATTACACTTGGCTACACTGGATTGAGTGCTGCCGCTGCTTGCTCAGTTCTGTTTTGTACTTTTGTACGAGCACTCGTCTTCACGCACGTTTAAGTTAAGGAAGGCAACCGAGATTTGATAACGATGAATAGGAACAGTATTGAATCACTCTTAGCTCGACGCAATAAATTACTGCGGGATCGAGAAAAAATATTGCAGTAAGTATTTTATTTAATAAAATATCAAGTTTTCGGCTACATGCAATTACCGTGTTTGTGTCTTCTTATGTAGGTATATTATTTCGCAAGTCTTTAGAAATGCTATGCTAACCAAAATACTTTGTCACGTTTCTAAATACATTAAATACCTGTTCATTCTTGGTATTGCGTCATAACTTCCTAGGAAAATACCAACTAAGTTACTTGTGTGCTATTTTGTTAAAATAAACTTAATAGAGGACCAAACTATTTTTTAAAGTACTAATCTATACTTTAAACAATAGTTTGGTCCTTTATTAAGTTTATTTTAAGAATTTTTGGTCCATTTATACAACCAGCGTTGAACTGAACACCAGTAAGTATTTCGACCCTATTAAGATAGCATTCGGCCTAATTGTACTACTATTATTAGGTTCTGATTGATACTGTCGAATTAAAATTGCTTATGTTTTTACATTTCTAATCGTTTTTACACCGAATAGTGTATTTTGTTTTATTTTATTACTTGTTACTAGCTATCGACGTATTAAAGAGAGCTCATAATGGCGTAGTGATGTATCGTTGCAATATAATTATAAAAACACTCGTTTACAATAACACGAGAGCAACGAATAACTTTAATTGTCTTATCTCTTTTAGTTCTTCAGAACACTTTACTTTAATTAAAAACCTCGTATATTGCTGATAGTAAAAGAAAAATGAAGATTTAAATAATGAAAGTCCTGTAAACACACAAGTACCACTACATAATTGCGATTCCGAGCTCTGGCAAATTATGTCTACATGATTGATCTCTTAATTTTTCTAATAAATAACACATTTACATTTGATGTTTTGGTTTATTATTTCACCTAAGATAATTTCCCATGTACCTTTTACGCACTGTCATTGATTAGTTTCAATGGAGTTACGACCACTTTAACTTCGTTTCTTTCAATTTATTTGTAGATACATCAAATTCACTCTAAAGTCAACTGTTGAAGAAGGGTGTATTGGACATAATTAATTTTTTTTTTTGACGTAAGGGACATGCTATCTCAGTAACTAAGCGTTAAATGATAAATTGAATTATTTGTAGTTAAAGAGTTAAAGAAAATAAGTAATTGGCTATTATTAGTTACATGATACGTAAACAAACAAAAAAAATATGAATTTTAAATGGAAAAAAAAAACAGTTTTTTGGCTCTCCTGAAAAGTAGCCATTTGTCCCTTACGTCAATTTAGATTACGGTCGTCGATATGTTAAGCCGTTTGGATTTATTACTATGCGGATAACACTGGGAGACTGTCGAGTGATACCAAGCGGCGAGATTAAGTAGTCCCTTCAGTGCGAACAAAACACATTGTAGTGTTCAACTAAGCAGCCTTATACATTCGACCCATCGTGCTGCTAAATTGAAAATGCACGCGCTACAATGTGTTTTGTTCGCACTGACGGGACTACTTAATCTCGCCGCTTGGATATCACTCGACAGTCCGCACGACCGGCGTTGTTTACAGAATCACTACCCAGGTTATAACATCATTTCAATAAAATTATAGTGTATGTAAATGGATTACTACATAATCACCGTAACTGTGTCCAAGGCTCAGTTTTATTGGCCTTTGCTTGTAGCAATCCATTGAAGGTTGTTTTAACATTTTTGAGCTGAGAGCTATTGCAGCGACGCATTGTATCACGTAAAGCATGCGCAGTGAAACTGAGGTTTTGTGTCTATCTTTATTCCGTTACTGGAATGGTATTGTTTTAGTCTTTTGTCCCTTTTTAATCCCTGTGGCACAAAAGGGGGTGTTATAAATTCAACGTGTTTATTTATGTATCTGTTCTTTGCTAGACAGCGTCGTTGATCGGGTCGCCATATCCCGAATACATACTTAAGAGAGGTGATGGCTGAGATACAAGTCATACTCGTGGAGTAGACGAGTGCTGTTTGTGGGGTCCAGTTTGTTCACGTTTGCAATGACTTGTTGTTCAACGAATTATTCTAGTTAGCCTTTGACGTAGAGACCTCATCGTGTTGTTCTCATAGTCATTATTTTTAGTTTAATGTTTAATGACCTTACATTTGTAATGATTTTACTTTTGCTAGTTTTAATTATTATTATTTATTACTTGACTGCCTTGTAATGTAACTTACTGTTAAGATTGAAAAAAAATCTTCTGCTAGAGTTTATTGAGCCGCTTCTTCCCGCAATAATGGTCTTGTCCAAATCGCTAATAGATTCACTCCAATCTCCATATTACCGACGTGTAAAAGAGCCCTCATGTCTATTTACTTTGAATTTTGAATTATGTATCGTTGTGTCTTTGAAATCCTTGTGCCCAGAAGTTATGATATAGCATGTCTCATGAGGCAGTAACTTTGGTTATTATACTTAAGTATTTCATTAATCTATTTTATGGCATACAGAAGGCAAACACAGACCACCTGACTGTAACTGGACTCTGAAGCCCATAGACACTTTCGATCTTAAGATGACAATTGCAAGACTACAAATGCAAATACTCTAAATAATTTGATAATCAACATGCTACAACTATTCACTATTCATAAAATATAAATCGCATAATATCTTACCCTGTCTATTATTTTTAACCATCCACATAAAGGAAATATCTGCACAGAAAACTCCAACAACTTAGTAAGTACGAAGACTCCTATAAATAAAATTCTTCGTAAATTCCGTTGCATGGTCCGACACATTGCTCTTAAGTTAAGTGAGTACCTAGCCGACTATTGGAAGTTGGCCCCGGTACCTAAACATATATCGCCGAGGATTTCCGCCTACGCTTAGAGTACCTTAAGGGTCCTTTCACTTGTTTTTGCTTTGTTAAGGAAATTGGAAACGGGATTATCCAATTTTGTATATTGCATTTAATCTTTATGAAAGAAGTGGTTGTTAAGTAGAGACTCGACGTTGCTTAAGGGATATTGACATAAGCAAATTTTTACATTCATAATGTTATGTTATGTTAAGAATATGTAGCATTTTTTTTATTAATTAAGGTACACCAACAATCAAACATACATTTTACATTTTTAATGTACTTTTAAGCAAGAATATTTTTTTAACGTCAAAAAAAAGTCATGTATAATAAATAATAATCAACTAAATAAACGGATAATCTCACAAACAAGTTGGCTTCAGTTCTTCATCTTTATATTTGAAAGAAGAAGTTAAAGCTAATTTGTAGAGCATATTTTATAAATGTTATAATTTTCGCATTGTGCTTTAAATTTCATTTCTTCCATTTGTCCCCCAAATCGTTGGAAAACTCACCAATGATTACGAATTTCCTTTTATTTCCTCGGTAAAGTGAAAAGCCAATCTCGCCAAACTGTCGTCGGGCACGACTCCCCTATTTTTCTTCGTACAACTCGTTCCACCCATAAAATTGAGTTAGCCCTACGGTTAATACTTTTGGCAAACAACTTCGCATTGCTCCTACGTGGCTACTCCTGTTTTCCAACAGTAACACCGTGTTTTATGGATAGTTGTTAGAGGCTTTGCTTAATTTGTTTATAAATACAGGATTTTGGGTTTGTCTTTAACTGTTATTAGTTGGGACTTTACCGAAGGGGAAAGAGTAATTATTTCTAAGGTAACTAAAAATATTTTATAACATAAATTTCTTGTATAAACTGCAACAAACGCGAGATTAAGTTGTAAAATAAATTAAATAATAACGTGACATTACAAAATATGCGTGAAAGTTTATTTAAAACTTTAAAGCATACGAACGGATTTACACACAATACGTATCTTCCGGCCCGTCTACGCTTACACCTTGCTTGCCAGAAAACCAGTATACCGTTTAATTTCAATGTATAACAAATTAATACATTTTACTAGGAATATATCAAGCTACCGCTCTACTCCTTTATCTTGCGGTATAATAATCTCCTTGCAATAAAAATCGTACTAGCATTTTCAGCATATATTTCACAGTGCCGCACACTGTGAAACTTTGAACGAGACCGAAGGAGTTCAGTAAAGTGGGTCATACCGCATTGGAGTACTACATCCAGCCTCCATTCAAGACGGTTGGGTGCTATTTTACCTTTGAACGGATAAAGGTCCCAGCTGCTACCATGGGTAATGTCACTTTCAATTATTTTTTCATGAAATAAGGCAAAGGTCATCTGATGGTAAGTGGGATCTGAGATCCATACAAAACGACGCGCTGGAGATTAAGTAGTCCTGTCAGTGCGAACAAAACACATTGTAGCGCGTGCATTTTCAATTTAGCAGCCTTATACGTTCGACATATCGTGCTGCTAAATTGAAAATGCACGCGCTACAATGTGTTTTGTTCGCACTGACAGGACTACCTTAATCTCGCCGCTTGGTTTCACTCGACAGTCCGCACGACCGGCGTTGTTTACAGAACTTCACTACCCTGGTCTAGTTGGTGACCTTGCCTACGAAGCTAGCTGTCCTGGGTTCAAACCCCGGTAAGGGCAGATATTAGTGATAATCGCGAATATTTGTTCCTGAGTCATGGATGTTTTCTATCTATGTAAGTATATGATTCTCTATATACCCATAGTCTCATGTCTCATGTCTTGTATTTATACCCAGTACAAGCCTAGCGCTTAGTTTGGCACTAGGTCAATTGGTGTGACATTGTCCCCGTGATATTTATTTGTTTATTTATTTAACATACATACATGACAAAATATGTTTTCAGGCTAAGAGGCCTATTATTACAAAAGCTTTACGAGTATTATAATGAAAAATTACTGCAAAAACCGACTGAAGAATAACTGTTAAGACTGCAAATATGTTGCGAACCCTGCTAACCAATATACAATGCCTAAAAGCTAGTTATGAAAATAGATAATAGGTACTTTTGAACTCAAGAATTAACACAAAAGATTTAATAAGGTACTTTGTTGTTGTAAAGTAATTAATGTCGGATACAAATTTGCCAACACTACTGTTCTGAGAATAAGCCAATACAAATAAGCAATCGCCTGAATTAATAATTTAATACCTACGTAGAAGTATTGTAAATATGTAATTACCTGCTGTTACAAAATCATTTTTTTTTTCTGGACAGGGACAGTTCTTATAAAGTTACGTCAAATTAGGGAGATCATTTTCCATGCATTCCAAAATCAATACATTCTGACATACTTTTGCAGTCATAAACATTCGTAGAATAGATCTTGGATTGCTCTAATTGTATGCACCAAGTACACGATTTTCTTCTTCTTCTCTTCTGTAACCTACTTTCCCAATATTCAAACAGCAGCGATAGATTAAGTTACTTTAGGTTAACCTTTGGCTAAAGTCAATAGACATTCCGTGGTTCGAATATTGCAAAGGGTGATCCAAGAATAACACCTATTTCAATTTTACAATTGTCTAAGTACGATGCGACCTGCTAAAGGTCATAAAGCACAATGTTAACAGGTTACCGTATTGAATGTCTCTGCCCAGCATTTTCAGACTAATCGAACCCAATATAGAGTCAATACTAATAGAGTTAATGAAAATCAAACGCGTATGTTGGTCTATCACGATCTGGCCGATGATGCTATACAGTAGCATTATTAATTAGCAGTACGTCATAAATGTGATAGGTGATTGGAATTGGTATATGGATTGTTTGCTGTCTGTATTTAGAGTGGAAATTATTCATAAGGTTGTACAGGTGCAGATCAGTTTTTACGTAATTACGAGTAGTTTTGTAATCTATTATGTGTGTTAATTTATTACAGGTAAATTTGAATTAATTTTCATTTTATAATTAATCCATGCTAATCTTAAGTATTGTTACCATGCTGACATTTTTATTTTTTATTTAAGTATATACTAAGTTCATAAATTGAAATTTTATCAATTTTTTTTATTGTTATAGTGTAATAATATTAGAATTTTTGACGTAAGTATAGTTAAGCATACACGTATAGGCAACAACACCTGTCTGAAAATTAGGTGCCATATTTTGACAGCAAAAAATATATTAATTGAAAACAAATAATTGAATTGAATTTTGAGAAACTGTTTTGCTGCGTTTTGGGATTCATTCTTAGCAATTGAACACAAATGTAACAAACAAATAAAGGAAAAAATAATGAAACATTAGCAAAATATTAATTTTACTGGCCCAGTTTTTTATTAACTGACTACGACGGTGTTAATAATGAAGAGTGGTAAGCAACCGCATATTTATTTTAGCCATTTTTATTTAGATTTAAAGTAAAGTAAATAAAAATCTTATTGCGAGATAAGATTTAAATCGTTAAATTTTATTTGAGATATATATAATATTTAAACAAAAATATTACATATATGATATATAGTCTTTAACATGAGAAGATATATGACGAAGTACCAAATTCAAAGAAAGCCAGTAAGAAAGAAAGTACCTATTAACATGTAAACAAAACCTTTTGAACTGCTATAAATGGACTACAGATTTTTATAAATTCTTAAAATTGTTTTTAAAGGTAACATACAAACGAGTGAAACGATTTTATTCAAATAAAAACCAGCAGGCATCACCAGTTGCCATCTGTACTTCAAGAAAACATGTTCTGCAAAGGAATGTTATTTTTAACAATTGTTATATTTTTTATTAATGTAGTTAATTGTGGTTATTTAAGCAATTATTACGACAGATTTAATGGCACACTGCTATCTGAGGAGCAATTGACAGTCTACGATGAAGCCAACGTTACTACGTAAGTGTAGTGTGATTTTTCTTCGAATATTGTTGAATTTTAAAAGTACACGCAATATATGCGCACCAAGACTGAGCTATCCTTGTTTATTTCATAACACTTACTTAAGGTAAGGCGGAAATATTTGCTTTGAAACGTTGTGATTAGCCCATGTTGTAGGATTTTATCTGTAAAATATATGAGGAGCTCGGTGAACCCTTATTGCTTTTGACATGTTATATAATTATTAACTTGGCCGACATTATTGTCAAATAAATAAGAGCTATCATAACGTTGACAATACGATAATGGGTATATAAAAAGCAAAAGGGTTTTACAGAGTAGAATAGGGACCCAGGGATGTTATTCTCCCAAAAACAACGGACGGTCGGACGAACGAACGAAATCGCAGCGGCGAGTTTAAGTAGTCTCGTCAGAGCGAACAAAACACATTTTAGCGCGTGCATTTTCAATTTGGCAGCATGGCTTCTGTCGAAAAGATCAAACGTATAAGGCTGCGTAATTGTGAATGCACGCGCAAAAATGTGTTTTGTTCGCTCTGACGGGACTACTTAAACTCACCGCTGCGATTTCGCTCGTTCGTCCGACATCGACAGTCCGTTGTTTTTGAAAGAATAACACCCCTATTAGATCAGTCAATTGAAATCCATTTGGGTACGTCATTGGTATCTCATTCCGTCTTGTAACACAGTAGGTACCTTACCTTGTTTTTACCCCTATAACAATTGAATTTTATTGTTAACGACATGGCCGCCTTTACAGTTAATTAAATAAAACGTGTTTAAAGAATTATCAACAAGTTTTAGCTTTGTAGGTAATTCTGAAGTTCTGCCTACCCCACTCTGGGATTAAGTGTGATAAGGTATGTATGTATGTAAGTATGTAAATAAGAGCTATTTATTAGGTACCTACTAGACTAGTGAATACAAGCTGGGTCTACGAAAACAATATGATTTCCATATTAAAGCAACAAAATGTGGCTGAACTAAAGTAGAGTAAAGCCAGTCAGCTCTATTTTTCGGTCTTTAAACGTGTTTGAAAGAACAAAATGATATTCTTAGAATGTATTTTACACATTTGTCATATTATGACACACATTTATTTACAATAGGTCATGTGCAATCAAAGTCAAGAGGTGCGACGAAAATGAAGGAAGACGTGTGGATGGCTCATGCAACAATCTCCAGTATGTGACCAGAGGAACCTCATCCACTCCTGTTCTGAGGGTGCTTCCAGCATTATTTCACAATGGTTTGAATTTTGCATTGTGTCAAAAAAGAAGATATACATTAATTATATATTTTAATTTATCTCACAAGATTATACTGAACTAACGGTGCTAACAAAAATACAACATGAAAAAAACCTGTGTCTACAGTCACCGTGGAAATAATTTTCAACTTGCTATTCATTTATGTCATTATTTTGTTACTAATTAGAAAGTCATTTTGTCATATTAATTGAGGCAAATTCGGTCTAATGTTTCTAAGTTTAAATAACTGTAAACGTTTTAGATGTCAAAATATTATACTTAGACTTAAATGGAGATTGACGGTTATAAATTTAGGTTTACAGATATTTCAAATTGGACCACAATGATCCGAATTGGCCCCACTAATGACTTATACAATCATACATTGAAACATTTATAAATGATAAATTAGATAGCACCCGAATATAAAACTTATTTTGTTTAATTCGGTCTTACCATCATGTCAACAGTGACTGAGCCACGATTGTCGGAGGGGGGCGGGCCGCTGCCTGAATGTCGCCGCTTGCGCACCGACCTTCTACTGGTTGGTCATCGAAACAGCCAGATCTTTACACAGCTTGTGACTTATTTCTTCATCTTCATGACTGCGGATATCACCTCTTTAGGAGATACAGGTAGATGTTTTATAACTTATGCGATTACAATTATCTTTTTAATGAATATTATGTTATTCCGTTTTTTTATAACATTTGCATCTATTGAGAATGTGGTAGTAATCTTTACTCCATTCGAAAGAAATCTTTAGCCAATATTGGTAATAATTTAAATTTTGAAATTAGATTCGCATTTTGAATTTCAGTTGACGATATTGTATATAAGACTAACTGTTGCGAGCCAGAAGGTCAGTCAGATGATGAATGCATCCCTATTAGAATTCCTAACAATGATCCAGTGTATCGCTTTTCTAACATAAGATGCATGAACCAGACGAGACCTAAGTCATTTCAAGCCGCAGGATGCCTAAAAAAGGGGACTTTGTCTGAAATCGTAAGTTGAAGTGATAATAAGTAAATAAGGTAATTAAATGCGGCTGCTATTAGGGTTTGATTTAAAAGTTAATCATAATTGACTGTTGTTTTTTTAGTACAAGATAGTAATTACATTATTTTTTTCATCCATACAATAATATAGGTGCTGCAAGTATTGCAACACATGTTACAAAGTTATTAGACTATGTTATAATTGGTTATTTAGAATTGAAAATACCTGGGAATAGAGAAGAATATAAATTACTTTATCTACAAGAACATAGTTCTTAAAAGTAAGTTATGATGGTGATACATTTACTACTTTTTTATCTTTTTTTATCTTTATCTTTATCCTGCCTTAATGCCACAATGCCTTTTTCAAAATTATGTTTTTAAATATTTACAGATGTTAACGACTACGCCATATTTTGACCTATCACCAATATATGGAGGCGATGCAGGATTTCTGGATAAAGGGAGAGTGTTTGAAGGAGGTTTACTTAAAAATGAAGTCGATGGTGGTAAAATCTGGCCTCCCAGCGTCAAAGACCCTTACAGTAAATGTATTTCAAATGAAAAACCTTTCGAGACTCGTTGTCACGATACACGTAAGTAAAATATTATATTTAATTCATCAAAACGTGCATCGTAAATTGGTTCAAGACTACTTTTTGAAATAAATGGCTAACTGAAGTATAACTAAATCCAACCCCTAACCAAAAACTGGCTAATGACAATATACATACATTTCAGCTGACAACATCGCCAACATTCAAGTAGGTTTAAATCTGTTTACTGTATGGTTTTGGAGAAACCACAACAAAATTGCCAATGAATTGGCTCAGGTCAATACATGTTGGAACGACGATGAAATATTTGACACCGCCAGGGATATCAATATTGCTACAGTCCTGCAGATATTCTATTATGACTTTCTTCCTAATTTAATGGGTAAAGTATATTTTATAAATGTGTATTGTTATTTATTGTTAAACATTAGTTTGACTGTAAGATTTCAATTGCAGGAAGAGATAATTTACTCCAAGACGAAGTGATATCGTTTATTAGAGGGCATAGGGACATATACGAGGAAAAGGAGGTGCCCCAGATATCTATAGAGTTTACTTACATAATGCGATGGATCCATGTTATGCAGGAAGGATCTTTAAAGTGCGTAGGTATATCGTAGTATTATAGTGTTCTAGATCTAGGACGTCCCTTAACGTCCCGCATAACGACTATTGCCAGTTTGAGTAGCGAGGCGGGCCATCGTTTATAAAAACACTTCACCAACAAATTCCTTTTCTAAGATTTTGAGGCCCTAGAACAATGTAAAAACTGTCAAAATGTATGGAGTGACATAAGTGTTCAAAGCCACCGTCTGGCAGCTTACGTCAATGCTATAGATTTTAGATAACGATAACGTCCCACAATGCATCATGTGTAGGGCCACTTGTATACGTGAAGGATGAAGTGAAAATTCTAATTTGAATCCCTCGGTTTCAGGATGTATGACGCCAAAGGCAAATATTTCAAGCAAATACCGATTGCCGATCTCACGTTACGAGCTGGATATGTAGCCAACAATATTGATGGCATTACAAAAGGCAGCTATACACAGCCCTGTGGTAAAGGTGGACGTACTGTACATCCAGACGTAAGTATTATCCAGATTTCGTAGTATACGTAACTTATTCTTATTACTAACTAGCGACCCGCCCTCGCTTCGCTTCGGTTTATATGAGTTTTCTGTAACACCCGTTCATAAAAAAAACATTTATTATACATGTAAACCTTCCTTTTGAATCCCTCTATCTATTAAAAAAAACCGCATCAAAATCCGTTGCGTAGTTTTAAAGATCTAAGCATACATAGGGACAGACAGCGGAAAGCGACTTTGTTTTATACTATGTAGTGATTTTGTAACTGGAAATTACGTGTCCATACAAGTAGGATCGAGCATGTCTGCTTTAGTTTATAAATTTTATTTTGATGATGTTTTTGCCAAGGCAATATTTTCCTGATCATATCTTTTTGTATCATGAATGTATCATTTCCTAAAAATAAAATAATTATTTGGTTCTGTTTGGGAAAATATACATTTGGCTTAAAAAAATTCTGCCAAACGGCACCAACCCTCTTTCTGCAGATTTATGAAATACAATAATTTTAATTCCACCTGTCTGTAGGAAATATGTAAACCGAAGTGTGTGTCAGAATTTAATGTTTTATTTTAGATGGCCGACTTCACTTTTGGCCCCTTACAAAAAGCGAGCGATGTTTTTGCCTCCGATTTATGCCAAGGGCGCTATTATGGCCTAGAAACTTACGTCCAATACCTCAAGTTTTGTACGGGAAAAGAATTCACAACTTTTGAAGATTTAAAGAATGTTACCGATGCGGAGGTAAAAGTTTCGACACTGTTATATTTAGTTAATCTATACGAATATAATAATACTAATCATATTATAAAAAGGTAAAGTTTGTGACGTTGTAAGAGAAAATCTCTGGATCTACTCAACCGATTTTGAACATTCTTTCACCTGTAGAAAGCCACGCTATTTTTGAGTGTTATAGGCTATAATATTAACTAAATAATGTTTATGCCCAATGAAGTGGCGACGGAAACAACTAGTTATATTTTTATCAAATTATGTAAATGATTTTGAAATTTTACTTCCATGGTTTTTGCCTATCTTCTTCTATCTAAAGATATTCGATTATAAAACTCTTCCTTGACTAATTGACAGACAGTTCACAGCCTTAACCGCTGGACCTAGGGCTATGAAATTTGTAGGCAATATTCGCCAAGGTACCTAAGTACCCTACTAAGTGTACTAAAAAACGATCACCAAATGCAAGAAATAAAAAAAGAGGCGGAAAACTAATTCTACGCTTACGAACTCGCGGACGTCCTCTAGTTTCAAATAAGATCTTAGTTTTTTTTTATTATGTGAATCTGGGGCTGCCCAAAATTATATAGGTACATTTTTTTTTCCAGAACATCAAACTTCTTAAGCAATCCTACCAGAGTGTAAACGACATAGACCTTATGGCCGGTATGTGGTTGGAGCGACCCATCGATGGAGGGCACGTGCCCCCTACATTCTATTGTCTCGCCGTTGATCAGCTGAAACGAAGCATTAGGACTGACAGGCACTGGTACGAGAGACCAAATAGACCAAAGGCTTTTAATTCAAGTAAGTAATAGAGTGGACCCATTATCCCTTGTATAAATTGTAGGAAGGTCTTCACATTATACAGTGTCTTACCGGCATGCGGGCATTTATTAAAACTGCCGATAATTCGTTGCTTTAGCAATTGTTTGCAAATATTAACAATTAAAAAATAATTAAAATAACTTCACAATGAATTTTCTTACATATTGTCAATTATTAATGTAGTGCATGTGCGTGTTCATCGTTATCAGTATCGCTGTTGCTTGGTACAAGGCATGTCGTGGTACGCGGGCAGATCATAATAATCAAAGTAGCCGTCGGTCGACCATCATTTACACTTTGTCATATTGCTGTGCTTTACATTGCTGGCAATTAAAAATTTGTTAGAAAGTTAACAAAGCCTGAAAAGTTGTTTATTAATTAAATTCATGTCATAGTTACGTCACAGATATACGTTAATTTAAAAAACTGTATATTTAGTCTTCGAATGAGTCCAGCAAATTCTAAAGTGATCAAAAGGTATTTTGTATCACTGGACACCAGAAAAAAGATTAAAAAAAAATACTGAGTGCTGATTGGTAGAAAGCCATAGAGAGACATGCCAAAAAAGTGTGAGCCGCTTCTCTAGGCACGACGCACTCAATGACATTATCCGCCGGTCTCTTGCCTCCGTCAACGTTTCCGCTTTTTGCTGAGCCAGTGTCCGATTCACTGCCGCGAAGACACACTAGGTACCTACTTGTTTATAGCTTTTTTTTCTGACTTGTTTGTGTAGTGTTTTTTTTTTCATTTTTTCTCTTTTTCTTCGGCAAGAGACCGCGGACGGTATGTGTTTAAGACTGCGCCGAGCGTCCAGTGGCGCCCTCATTACTTTTATTGTGTTTTCTAATAAACTAAAGTATTTTCTTGAAATTGGACGAAATGTGTTTGTACTACAAATGAAAACACAACTTATACTCGTAGGGTATATCATATACCTAGTTTAATAACAATTCACCTTCGAGTTATTAACTTAACGAAAAAAAGTGGCCACTTTTTCCCGTTAAGCTGACTACTCAAAGGGTAATTGTTATTAAAGTTTGTTACGTATCCCATAAATTGTGTTTATACTTGCGCTACAAACACATTTTGTTTGGTTCCAAGGAATTTCGTTAGTTAATTAGAAAACCCAATAACAGTAATGAGGGCGCCACTGGACGCTCGGCGCAGTCTTAATTCTGTGGGGTATAGCGCGAGTGCTGGTTTGAGACGATTATTATGATAATTGTGATGATGATTTGTTTCAATGCACTAGTTATTTTTATTTACATTTCACATTTATATTTGTTTGTTTAGGACAACTACAAGAAATAAGAAAAGCCACATTTGCCAAGCTTCTTTGTGATGTTGGAGATTCAGTGGCTGAAATCCAGCCAAACGCTTTTAAACTTCCAGGTTTTGGGTAAGTTCGTTTACTTTTTGTACGTTGAGATTAAATAAGGGTAAAAAAACACTTAAGACGTATACTTATTTAATTTTCATTTATTTACCTACAACTGTGATATAGACCTTTCTTTTAAGGAGTCGTGGATAGTCCGAATTTATAAAGTTATCATTCAAGTACTAATTTATTTTCTTAACGAATTACAACATCTTCCTCCCTTTAAACACCTGAATCAAATTTATAATCATTTGGCCATTTATAAACAGCATAATAATTATCAATTGAAAAGATTTATTGGGGCACAAACGTCTTCAAAGCAAAAAAGGTGGTATCTAAATGTTATATTTAGCAGATAACATTCCCTACCGTAAGTAAAGTAGCATATCTATAGATGCTGCGTAAGGGATGCCGCTATTTGGTTCAGTAATTGCACATCCACGACTAATCTAATTTCGTTTTATAAATAATTGTAAATTTTCAGAAATCGTTTTACAAGCTGCAAGGACATTGACGGAATAAACCTTCGGGCTTGGAATGATTTACATTGTAGCGACAGAAACAGTTGAAATACGTCGTCAAGATTTGTGTAATACATGAATCAATTATAATAACAAGACGCTGCTGTTGTATTACTTTAATAAAATCATGCATTTCCCCTGTTTTTTTGTTTCTTGTAAGACATGAATTTGATTAAAATTATACTTGTTTGCGTATTGAGAAGGAAAAAACCTTTTTTTAATCGGTTTAATGCTTTAGTCTCTATAAAAAAAACAGACCAGCAAACACAAAAAGTTAATGGAAAATCATAATAACGGTATTCAAATCATGGATGGACACGGCAAATTATGAAAATTCATGATACATACATGGAGAGTTTTTGTAGTTTTGCATTTTATACAAATTTTTAATACCCTGATGCAAGAAATAAAAAAAAATTGAAATGTACATTATTAATTTATAAACGTGATGAAAAATAATGTGACTTTTAAAGTGTTTAAATTCCATAGCTGCTGCTGCTACATTTAACCTTCTTTTGTTGAAGGACAACTAAGTATAGGAAATTAGAAAACTAACTTTGCCGCGTTGCTCTGTGAAGTTGGACTCTATTACTGAAATTTAACCCAAAGCTTTTAGGAGACCAGGTATTTGGTAGTTTGCTCCATTTTGAAATGACTGAAACTTTGTCACGCATTGGCCACTTACACATTTATGCATTTTATAAATAAAACAATATTACTTTCTACAAGAAGTAGTCAGAGATCGAATTTGGAAATCATTGGGCAAATATTTTAGCAATGAAGTATAAAACACGAATTATAGTAACCAAGTTTTAGTTATTATGTTGCTTAAATTAGTTTTATGTAGTTAATCATTCAATTTGTTTTTATAACTAGTATGGGTCAGGCTAACGAGCACACAGGCTACCGGATTTATTTCACTGTATAATTGTAGTGCGAGTTACAGTGACACTCTCCTAACATCTCTTGCATCTATTATACTAGATCTGTGTATTAAGTCTTATAATAAATACGCATCTGTCAAAGATAAAGCTTGTGTCATTTAACGCCTAACACCACAGTAGTAAATAAAAATGCAAAGGAGATATTTTTTTACCATATTATTATCATCTACATACATACACCCCCTATTTACATTTTATGGCTTAAAAAACCGATTGACCTTAGGTTCAGTCCACCTAGATATATCTAAACATTTCAGCTAAATAATAAATTGGAATATATTTTTCAATTACACACTGTAATCCAATAATGCCCAATTATTGTCACAAACCAATAATTGCACTATCTGTGTCCAGTTAACTATTATAGTTAAGGGGATATACTATCATTTTAATACTAGTTAAATTATTTAAACTGTATTTAAATACGTATACAAACACATTATAAAGATATTCAAAGCCTGAGTTTGTATTAAACACGCCTCCACCATTAGCATATTCCGAGTATATTTCAAATTAATTCAGTGAAAACGATACGCTTGCTGAAGAAGTATTAATTAAAACCGCCTAAGCGGGACATAGAGTATAACTTGATTAAATGTATTTTACGGTTAAAGATATATATTTTCTCAGAAGAATCACAAATATGCTTACAGAGAAAATACAAGTAAGGGTGACGGCAACAATGACACTTTTAGCTGACAAGCTCCAGTAATGGATAGGTACTTCACTCCTAATTCAAATTACATACGGTCCTAAATTGATTGTTGGAAAACAAATGAAACCTTTATCTTCCGTAAAAAAAGAATCAAGTATAAATTATTGGTGCCTCGTCCATTACTCGTGATATCACCCTAGTAAAAGTATATAATTATAACATAGCATGCCTGTACGTAGTGGTTACATTAAAACACAGAGGGTTCGATTTTTTTTAACGCTAAATGTCTGAACACTAGGCGGTAGTATATACATACATACATACATTAAATCACGCCTGTTTCCCAGAGGGGTAGGCAGAGACCACTTCTTTCCACTTGCTACGATCTTGACAAATTTCTTTCGCTTCTTCCACATTCATACATCGAGTCATGCACGCACGTCGGTTTCGGGTACTTAAAATTCGGCCCTTTTCCAGTATTTCACCGATTTGACTCGAAAAAGTACGCCTAGGGCGGCCCCTTCCGACCCGTCCACTCACTATCGATGTGTATATCTCTTTCGTCAATCTTCTTTCATCCATCCTTTCCAAATGACCGAACCATCGAAGCATGCCCTTTTCAATCTTAGTCAATACATCATCTTTTATTCCACATTTCTCTCTGACTTTTTCATTCCTTACTCTATCAATCAGTTTCACACCACACATACTACGCAAAGAGCGCATTTCAACGGCATTTACACGACTTTTATGCTTGTCCTGCCACACCCAACATTCACTACCATACATCAGGGTAGGGGCCAGCACTCCATTGTGAACAGCCAGTATATTAAATCGAAAAATTATAAATAACCATTTTTTTTATCTAATTACATAAAATCATATTAAGTACCTAACATGAAAATTTTAAATGCATTTTTTTCAGGATTCCGAGCTGAAAACTCTACATTGATGGTTATGTCGCTTGGTTTCATTAAAATGTATTAAAAGAGAGGTACCTAAGTGTAACTTTGTTGCGGTATTACAGTAAATATGCTAGGTACTTCGTTGTACATTTCGGGTTTACTAACTCAAATATGTAAGTTAGACAAAAAATAAAAAAAGGGGATAAAACCGACTAAAATTAAATTGTTAGTAACAAGCCGGTCGGTGTGGGAATGTAATATTTTTTTGTGATCGTTATTTGTTTTATTTTTTCAAGTATTTTATTTAATTATAATTCCTATATATATTATTTGTATTTTTTTGACATTGACAAGAATGGGCAGCAAATACTGTCGCGTCTGGTTCGGTTATTCTGCGTGTTAAGGGATTTGCAGGCGATTTGCATATTTCTAAATTCTATACGGACGTCGCGTGGCTTTGTTTGTCATTATAAATCATATTTTATCACTGCTTTGACACTGCTGGTAAATGATTTAATGGATCTTGGTACTTGAACTGGTTACCTGGTAAATTTAAAAATCATCTGGCATTTTAACTAAGGAAAAACAAAGAACAAACAGTTGTAACAAAATTATGCTGCTCGGATGGAATGGTTACAAATACGGAATGAAAAACGCATTTAAATGAACAAAGAATCACAATAAAAAAACACCAAAACATTGAAGAGTTATCATGCCAAATAAGTCCACTGCTGGGTTTTCCTGAAAATATCGAATCGAATCGGAAAATGGAAAAACATCAACATATTCTGCATCAAGTCAAAACTTTATAACTAGAGAACGGATTTGAAGTAGCGATTACTAGTTTAATATGGATATGACTAGTGCAATTGTTGACAGGAATTATCAAAATGGTGCGAAATAATTATGTTTGAGCTGTATAAAACTCTTTTAATTAGAATAAAATAATTTTCTTAACATATAGTATGTTGCAAGAATAACATTGATTGAATTTAATTATCTTTAAGATTTCATTGCGGTAAGTAAGTAATAAATAAGATAACTGTAAGACCAATAAACAGACATGACATCTAATAAATAAATCTATCTATCTATCTAACTAATCACACTAGTAGCGATTACAAGTTTAATATGGAAACTTGTAATCGCTACTTCAAATCCGCTCTCTATTTATAGCATTTTATTTATAATCTTAAACATATCGGTAACATTATTGCTTATAGGGCACGTCACGTCTAGACAAACAAACAACAAGACTGTGGCGCCCTGCGTCGCGCTGCTGGGTGCCTGATGAGATTTATACACAGCCTTATTCTGACCATGACCTTTATCATGATGAAAAAATATTTGAAATGATTATAGAATCAAAGGGCTCTATTTTTACTATACGGCGCGTGTTGCGCCTACATGAATGAAAAATTAAAGAAAGAAAAACATTTGACGCTCTTATAATTTCCATTGCAGTTTTTGACCGCGCACTGAGACCGCGATGAAAATCCCTTTGTGTTCCTGACAATAATTGGCAGAAAACAGTCAAATACGAACTAAACGCTAAAGGCGTGGTATTTTGAAATACTACTCTAAAAATAAATGCTCAAAAAACGAGTCTACTACAACCAATATCCTCGGAACGTAGTTTTCGCAGTTTACTCGCGGCTTGTCCAAGTTTCCACAGTCCTTGAGCAATGGGTACAGATTTGTCACTAAATATGTTCACGAGCGCACTGAGATCGCGATGCAAATCCCTTTGTGTTCCTGACAATAACCATCAATTGGCAGAAAACAGTCAAATACGAATTAAACGCTAAAGGCGTGGTATTTTGAAATACTACTCTAAAAAAAAATGCTCAAAAAACGAGCCTACTACAACCATTATCCTCGGAACGTAATTTTCGCAGTTTACTCACGGCTTGTCCAAGTTTCCACTATGCTTGAGCAATGGTCACCGATCTTCACGAGCGCACTGAGACTGCGTTGCAAATCCCTTTGTGTTCCTGAAAATAACCATCAATTGGCAGAAAACAGTCAAGTACGAACTAATCGCTCGAGGCGTGCTCTTTTGGGATCGTCCGTCCATCCGTTTCTCGAATTTGTGCTCGGCTCGTGCTCCGCTCGTGCTAGGTTTCGTATAGACCCAACTTAATATTCACTCATCATTATTATGTACATACATTATTAACGACGCGTGAGCCTAGTTGGTAGTGATCCTGCCTACGAAGCTAGCGGTCCCGGCTTTGATTCTCCGTATCGGCCAATGTATGATCACCGGGAGTTATTGTTTAACTCTTGGATGCTCTCTATATATTTAAGAATTAATTTCTCAATGATATAAGTATTTATATCGCTGTCTAGTTCCTGTAGTACAAGCCTAGAAATAATTTTGGGACTAGGGTGACAGCACCAAAGATGGACACTTTTAGCTGACAGGCACCAGTAATGGACACTTCACTCTTAATTCAAATTTCATAAGGTCTTAAATTGATTGTTGCAAAACAAATGAATAACTCTTATCTTCTGTAAAAAAAGAATCAAGTGCCCATCATTGGGTCCGTGTCCATTACTGGTTCCACCACCCTAGGTCAATTCGTGTAAGATTGTTCTCTAATATTTATTTATTTATTTTGTGACATGCGTTTGCTACAAGAACGTTCCTGGCCATACAGCGAATAGGGCGTCGAAACTGTCATCGCATTTGTCTCGTAATGTGTTCGCAACGCCCTCGCGTTTTCCGGGTTGTCCTTTAAATGTGAACCAATTTCTATAACTTCGTGATCTGAATTCATTCAAATACCTCTACATTACTAGTTAGAAAGTCAATCGACTTGTTGGGGTTCACTAGTCTTATTTGCTGACTATAATTTTGGTAATATTCAGGCGTTATCAAATTAGATAGAACAACTTTTCTCTGTTATAATTGTGCTTGTTGTAAGAATGTATTTATTAAAACATTTCTCTATATTCGTATCTATGTTTTATCACTTCTAAGATCATGATCACGAGAACAAATGGTTTGCAGTATCAACTAAAAAACTTAGCGCATGACTATATTCCTAAAAAAACATCCCCTAGGTATATTATTCCACCGACAAGTCTGAAGACAACAAAAGATCTTTATTTGCGACGGGCTTTACGGACACAGTTTTCGCATTCATATTTCAAATAACCGGCAAATCCTCCCCAAATACTGTCGTTATTAACTGGCAAGTCCCCGGGTAAGTCCAAATATTAAACTCGCCCAAAGAAATATATTGCGCGATAACCGAGGATTAAGTCTGTGTCAACACAGCCGGGTTTATACCACGTGCACTGGCTGGCAGTGGAAATGATAAAAGGTTTTTGAATGCCACATTGGCATGGTTTCAGAAGTACTTTAGTGCAATTAAAGTAAAAACGATCTTTAAACTTGACTACGTACTTACTCGATTCGGAAACCATTTTTGTACGAGTACAATGAATGACATAAAAAAGGCTGGATATTCGGTACAACTTTCAGCGCGCCAATTGCGTACGCAAAATAATATGAATCCTATTTGGTTCTCCAAATTTATGTGTTGTAGTCCAAAAATAATTGTTTTTTTCATGTATACTTACCTGACAATAAATGTATTATGAATCAGAGTTAGATACACGAAGTGGTCTTATCGACACAGTGTGTATCGTCAAGAGGTCCCTTTGCAGTTTTAACCACTAATTCAGACATAAATAGGTATAATTGTGTTTGTACTTAGTGTATTTGTAGTTTGTAGTAGAACGTAAGGTTTTTAGAATCGCACCCGTCAGAAATGTTATATGGTGTTCCTAAAAATGGAACATCAGTAGTATTTTTAACTAGTCGGGAAAACTGACGTTTGCAGAATTGACAGATTTTAAAATAAAAAAAAGATTCCGGTACAGCCTGTTCGGATTGTGGAATAAAAATTCTCGGAATGTAATGTATTTTTATTTTTTTGCACTGCAGTGCAATAAGCTTGCCGAAGAACTTAGTGGCGAGTTGGTTTGATTTGTTAGTCTTTTGAACTAATTTGTTGAAATTAAAGTAAGCGATTGATATTTTTTGGACCCTTTTGTTTCTTAGCCCATGATACATACATACATTACATTAAATCACGCCTGTTTCCCAGAGGGGTAGGCAGAGACCACTTCTTTCCACTTGCTACGATCTTGAAAAAAATATTTCGCTTCTTCCACATTCATACATCGAGTCATGCACGCACGTCGGTTTCGGGTACTTAAGATTCGACCCTTTTCCAGTATTTCACCGATTTGACTCGAAAAAGTACGCCTACCCCACGGTACGGCGGCCCCTTCCGACCCGTTCGACACCCTCGATCCCCGACACTTTCGATCTGTATATCTCTTTCGTCAATCTTCTTTCATCCATCCTTTCCAAATGACCGAACCATCGAAGCATGTCCTTTTCAATATTAGTCAATACATCTTCTTTTATTCCACATTTCTCTCTGACTTTTTCATTCCTTACTCTATCAATCAGTTTCACACCACACATACTACGCAAAGAGCGCATTTCAACGGCATTTACACGACTTTTATGCTTGTCCTGCCACACCCAACATTCACTACCATACATCAGCCATGATAATCTCTCAGTTTATTTGTCAAATCAGTGTTATTATAGGCCATACAACTTGGCAACGCTAGGCATATAATGATTTCTTTGTACATACATACATACATTAAATCACGCCTGTTTCCCAGAGGGATAGGCAGAGACCACTTCTTTCCACTTGCTACGATCTTGACAAATTTCAAAAATAATCAAATTCAAATTCCAATTTTCAATTTCTTTGTCAAGGTCGATAATGCAAAATGAGCCTCCCCAAGTACTCATAGTTGATTTTTAAGATTTTTAGCTCACAGTGACGTTAAAAGGATAAGTTTAGTCTAAATCTTTATAAAGCTACCGTCAAATAAAGAAAAAAACGGAGATTATTTTTTGAGGGTGAAAGTAAGTAAAGTATTTGAAGAGTAAAAATTTAACCCTGCATATACCTACTGTAGAAGTTGGTATATATTATTTACTTACTAATTGCGTCCAGTTTGCAGGCTATGTTATAAATCAAAAGCAAAAAGTTAGAAGTGACAACTAAAGCAGTGTTCACAAAGAAGTTGGATAAGCATTTTAAATGCTAATATAGGTTCAAGAAATTATAACAGTGGTAAACTTGTTCACTCTTGAGCAAGTTTCTTCAAGTTAAATTGTAGTAGATGTTTTATTATACACGGATAACATAGAACACCTTGTAAAGGAAGGAACAGAAGTTTTTTTTTTGTATGAGTCGGAACGATCATACGATGAAACCCATCTTACGATGACAAACAAATTGCGTTACTTAGATGGAATACCTCTATGCAAGTTTTTTTTTTTTTGCTGTCTTACTGCACCGGAACACAACAGTGCGAACACTGCTGTTTGGCAGCAAGTTAAAAGGTATGATGGTGGTAGTCATATGGGGGAGCACCTTGCACAAGAATCTTCCACCACTACAACTTTTTTTTTAAATAAAGCTGAAGAAGGCAAACGGGCACACCGGCCACCCTGATGATACCTGTGAAATTTTTGACCCATTGACATTTTTACCTCAAGGTTACAATCAAATTTACCAACATAAAAGGTTTTTAATTTACAAAACAAACAAAAGTGTTTAAACTAAGTCTAATAAAAAAAGTATTTGTGACGAGCAAGGATCCTTCTCCAAAAATCGAAGTTTATATTTAAGTAGGGAAAGTTCAATCTCTTTTTAAGAATTTAGATACGAATATTGAATTAAAGTACCTAAACTAAGGCCCGAGACAAGATGCCTAACGCAATTGTAAACGATTTTCAATAACGTAGGTATATGAAATTGACATTAGCGCTGTGTGTGCATGCGCGAAAACGGTGAGACGGTTACATAATGTTTATTCTGTAGTGCCGGTCTATTACTCGTAGTATAGAGAGGCTCCAGATATAACGCTTAACACTATCGAAAATGATTTTCGGAAACTGTCAAAGTGTATGGATCTGACGAAAGCGCTTGTCACGACCATCCGGTAGCTTACGACAATTCTATACATTTTCGTTAGGGCCACTACTGGCATCCAATGTTTTGAACTTTGTGCTGCTGTCACCGCCCGGTATTTAAGACGTTTATCAAATTACGTCTCATATAATATTCTCAAAGAACAACTATCATTAACTTCATCATCTGCTAAAATCTTCGCCAACCATTTCTTTCTCGCTTTAAACCCCACTTCAGAAGCATGCATAATAAATCTTCAAGTGACACAGCTTAAATAAACCGTCAAGTCATTTTAATACACGAACTGCTGCGCAAATAATTTGTACAATCAGCGTCATATCTACATATATATAAATGTACCCCATGCATTACCTTACTCATCTACTTCAGGGTTAATTGGAAGAGATCCCATTTAGGGATAAGTTCGCCTTTGTTACTTAAATAACTTACATTACTTAAATAACATATTGTAATATTTTTTTTGTGTAATAAAGAGTTAACGTACATACATATACATACCTGCATATATATACAATTAATAATGTAATATGGTGTATTTAACTATTGGAACACTTTATCTAAATGTTACCTTTTTTATGACGCTGAGTATACACGAATATGGATCTCTACGAGTAATTATGTTATAGCGTATGCGGTAATTGCGTAATTCGATTAGAGCAAATTGATTACTCCAGGTTTAAAAAAGACATCGGAATAATACATAATCTGAAGAAAAACCACCTGCTATGTATTACGGTTCGAACAACTTAGCACGAATTTATTGATACTGTGTATTTCAGCAGTTTTTTACCTAGTGTTTAGTCTGTTTAGAGTTGCGTAAAACGTAAAAGTTTCCAGCGTAAATTATACAAGATGATCCTAAACCTCGCAGTCGTTAAATAGCGAAACTTTTCAATTACCGCTCCTAAGTGCCTTGGGTGCTCCAGATTTTCAATTCGGCATTTAAGAGCAACCTGTATCTATAAAATTATACGGCTGTTTTTATTTATTGCGTACCGGAAGTAAATATATTGTTTTATTTTTAAGTTGGTTGACATTGAACAAAACAATTCTGGTGATGATGATAAGGTATGATGATGGTAGGTACGATTCAGTCTTGTAGTAGATACTTAGTTCTGACGTTATCTACCGTCACTTATAGAGGTCCTAGTAAAATTCGTATTTTTCGTGACATGTTTGAAAATATAAGTTTAATGGCCAAGATGGTTAACTTTACAGCCACATAATAATATTACCCAATTGCTTATTTATTGAGGAACATTTTAAATAAGCAATGCAAGCATGTAATTTTCAGAAAAATGTTATCTTCTACAACCAGTTGCACTCGCCAATCCAAAATGCAACAGCATCGCTAAGATGAAACTTGCATATTTTTTTATTGCTCTGGTATAATTATTATGTATAAAGTTTGTAGTTAAGCGAAAATATTTTTAAGACAGTCATGTAGAATACGTCTCCACTTATAATTATGTTGGTGTGCCTCATGCAGGGAGGTTTAGTTTAGGACGTACTAGACTAGAAAGTATATGTACTAAGTAATATTTATTATTATACTGACCTGCGGGCCTAGTATGGCTGCGTCTATATCGCGTGTCAAATGTGGATAAAGCATTCGTCACTTTTTGACACGTGTACTTATTTACGTGTCAGAAAGTAACGGATGCCTCATCCAAAATTTGTCACGCTACAAACGCAGCCATATGCAGCGCTTGATTTCCAATCCTGAATCTTGTAGAATATTATAAACGTATTGAGTACCTATTGAGAGATTAAAAACACTATTTTACCTAATAAAGAAGAACCCACGATATTTCCCGCGTACAATTCGTTCCTCATCCGCTTCCATTCCATTTCACTGAGTTGGCTAATTTTCCGGGAATGACAAAAAAATAATCAAGGTTTGGAAGTTAAAACAGCGATCATGGAAAACTAAACAATTCTAGTAACTTGGCTTTATTTTAGCAAATATAAATATAGGTGATTTACCCGCACAAAACGAAACAAAGTCGTCCGTCGGAACCCCTTTTGTACATTTCGCCGCGACCGAAAAGGGTTCCGTAAAAAGTGCCAAGTAATTACACATTGTGTACTAGAGACACAGACACGCGAGGGGAAAACAAAAGGCGTGTTTTACTTTAATATTTCACTGTCTGAAAGATTCTGATTAAAATGTCTTTTAGTGAACATGTCTAGCAAAGTAATGGTGGTTATGATTTTGAAATAATGTCGGAATACAAAGCACTGCAGTATGAGGAAATATTGCAGTTCCAATAGGTACTTACTGGTGGTATACATAAAATTACAATAGTTATTGTACAGTCAGCTGCAGAGAAAAGTGACCCCCCCCTGCATACAAGTTTCCTAGCAAAGGTGGTTACGTTTCTCTGCAGCTGTACCTACGGGATTATTGTAACTTTAATATTACCTACCATTATCTTGTTCTCTAATTTAAGCCATAGCATAGTGGTGCAATTTGCAATCTATTTAAGATAATGAAAAGCGTCCTATTTGCAATTAAATGATCATTCGATCAAAAGCTATGTGGATGATAAAATGTGAATTAAATATTTTCACCGAATACCAAATAGTTGTAACACTCTGCTACCAGGGAATGGTGATTCAGCGACTCAGCTACCATTTTATTAGTCCATATACGTAGGTCAGACTATACAAAGCTTTAGCTTAACCCAAAAACAGTTTCACTATACGTCATTATTTAACCTTTCCCGACGCGTAAAAACTTGTTCACTTTACTACCCGTTAATGACGGTGGTCGGGAATTAATTCAGTTTTTGCTGGACCGCAAAGCGTAACGATGTGGAAGATGAATAATTATTTCACGGTAAATACGTGATGGGTCGAAAAACGATACCTTGCTGGTGACATTTTGATTAAAACCTTACGATAACGGCTGAACTATTGTAACAGAAGTTCCATTCACAGATTTAACATATTTTCAGCAAGATTTTAATAGGAATGTATGATAGAAGTTTTTTACTGAAACTGGTTTCCCTTTTAGTTTATTATTTGCCCGTGTGGATTTAAATGCCTACTTGATAGTGCTGTAATATCGTTCAAGCCTAACCTATTTCTTCCAAACGGTACATTCAAAATACACTCTTACTCAACCCTATTCCTCATGTTTTTTATTTCGGTTGTATTAATCTAAATATATAAAAGGTGAAACTGACTGACTGACTGACATATCAACGCACAGCCTAAAACGGCTAAACGTAGGCACTTGAAATTTGGAAGGGACGTAGCTTAGGTAGCGTAGAGGTGCACTAAGAAAGGAATTCCCGAAATTCCCACGGGAACGGGAATTAGCGGGAAAATTATAAACTCAAAAAAAATTTTTTGCCCACCGAAGTGGACACGGGAACAGCTAGTTTTGTATAAATATGAAGTTCTCCGTTGTAAAAGGTGTCGAGAAACAGCCATCCAAGCATCTAAACATCCTCATTAACTTTCTTATTTATAATACAAATTATGTTAGATGAATTTCAGATTATTTATTATTATTTATCAACCCGAAGTCTTGCACTGCTGATTAAACGCCTTTTTTCCTTTTTTGAACCAATACATAAAATTAGTCGATAAATCGAAAGTCAAAATATTGCAAATAGGTTCCATACTCACAACACGCATCTTACAGTAATTTTGAGTATTTTTTTATATCCCAATTATATATTTTTTTCTTTTCATTGATATAGCCTGCCATAAAAAGTCCTCATATTTTGCAAACTAAAAGAATTAAAACGAACTTTACTTGAACTTATTATTTCTTTTGACCTTTAAAAAAATCACAGACGGTTGTTTTATTTCTAAATTTTAGAGCCAAAGTAGAAGCACCCAAGTTAAAGTACTAATGAACGCCTTCGGTATGAAAGTGTTGCCCTAGTTAGCAAGTACCCACCTGCAACAATATTTGTGGAGGAGCCCTGGTATTTGTCCCGAACTTTGTTTCTCGACCGAATTCCATTTGGGTCGGTGTTTATTTTATTCTTGATAGGAATTAATGAAGTTCTTAGTGAAGCCCAAGTTTTGCAGGCTTTTGTTTGTATGATACAATATCAATTTAAAGTCGAGAACGTTTTAGGGCGGATTCAACCAAATGAGAATAAGGTCTTATACGTAGATTAAGTGCCGAATTTGTATAGACTAATCTTGGAGTAGGTCTTATTCCAGTTAAGAAAAATAATATTTTTCTAATATTTTACAACATAGGCATATTTTGTAACTCGAGAACATTTTAGATAATTTCGAATCGTTTTTTTAACGTCTTCTTCCAGGTAAGAGGCGGTGTAATAATAAAGTTGACGATTTAATCAACTAGTCCAGACTAACTTCCTCCATCGCTAGCATCACCTGGGAACTCACGACGTAAAACAATATGTTTACAGAACATCGTATGAGCCTAAACGATGTTTTTTATAAGTCGTCACTTCCCTAGCTATTACCGCACAAGTGAAAATTGGCTGTAGGGTAAACTCGGCTAATTACGTGACTCACGTAACTCCCGCTATACTATGTTTTATACTTATTTTGGAGTTTCACGGGTTAATTTTAATTATTAAATGCAACGATATAATGCGGCAATAGTCTATACCGCACTTTATGGTTAGTTTTATGTTTAATGATTAAAGTTAAGCATGAAACATGGCATCTCGGGAATTACGTGAGTTACGTAATTAGCCGAGTTTGCCATACCTATAAAACTTTCAACTTTGTATTACATAGCATTATTTATTTATGGCGTGTTCAATCGTTGACTTACACGATATAGTTAGCTAAGCCACGAAATGGCAGGTAGGTAAGTATGCGGTCTAACATATTTATTCGAAAAGTTAGTATTTTTTTACCATCATTCATACTTGTATTTTCATAAACGTGGGTTTATAAACAAATTTACATTCAGGGACCCCAATATGGCTGCGTTTATCGCGTGACAAAGTGTAGATAAGGCATCCGTCACCTTCTGACACGTAAATAAGTACGAGAGTGACGGATGCTTTATCCACATTTGGCACGCGATATAGACGCAGTCATACTAGGCCCGCAGGATGCTGATATAAATGATGATAGACAAACAAAGATGTACTTTACATAAAATATCTTTCAATTCTTATTAAAGTTTCTGAAGGTAATTATGATCACGCGCTATGTAAAAACAGGCTATCAGTTCATATACTTCTGTATACAGCCTTTGTTCATAATCAAAGTTAAAGCAATATCAACAAACACATAATACAATAAAAGAAAAACACAATTCCCAGAAAATCAGTTTCGGTTACAAACTATCGCAAAAGGAACTAATTCAATCGGCGTCTCTGGAGGCAGAAGTTTTGCCTTTTATTTTATTTCGTGTTTCGGCAATTGATACAATTTGTTAGAGGATTTATGTTGGATTAAGACGTAGATTGCGTAGCAGATTTTTTCTCTAGCTTTAAGTAATTCTACTTATCTGAAAGCTAGAGCTTAAATGCAGATAAGTTGTAAATCCGAAGTGTCGTACTTTAAAGTGTTGGATGACTGGTTTCGATTTACTTACAGTATAAATTACTTCTTATTTTCATGCAAAAATAAACTGGTTTTGGTATGGTTATATCTAATTGTGCTCGACTTATATCCCATCTATAATGATATAAATTGGTAGAATTTACTCCGTTCGTTTGCTGGGACCAAACTTGCTGTATAAGCTGTATTAATAAACTCATCTTGGCTGGGATGCGCGTCACAAAATACGTCAAAATAAACGTCAAACCATAGAGAACTGTCATTTTTGACACATCTCGAGACGAACATTAGAGTTGAGATGAGTTTATTAATACGGCCCTTAGTCTCGTGGATAATGTATCGTTAAATGAAACGTACCCACCTAAATTGACGTAATGACGAGTTAGCATTGTCGTGTTCCGGTGTGAGCAAAGATAATGTGTAAAATAACTAGCTTATGTCTTAGTCCTCAGGGTTAGTAACGCATTTCTGCCCTCCTTATTGCAAACGCAGTACTTGCAAAATGGCGGTTTCGAGATAAACGCGGTAAACATATTTCTTGATATCTACTCAAGAAATCTCTGTTATATCATTTTTAAAGTGTAACGTAAAAATAGTAAAAAAATCGAGCTTTCTAGTGACATATATATTTTTTTAATTTTTTGCCTTAGTTGGATAAAATGCTCAGTACTGCATTTTCATCAACTTTCTGGGCTTGCGGGCATTACAGGATCACTAAGAATAAATGCAGTACTTGTGCTTATTACTGCAAAATCACCTAGCATGTGCTCAGTACTGCGTTTATAGTTAGCAATCATTTTCTATTTTCATGCCTGGTACTAGTTAAAATGTAGGTAAATTTAACTTCTATCAAACATTTAAGCGACTAAGTGACGAAATAAAACAGAATTTAAGTAGTTTTTTATTTTTTTTATTAAGCTGAATTATCACAATATATTTTTTATACGTTTCTGCCTCGAGTGTTTGAAGACATTTTGAACAAAATTATCTGAAAAAGAAACACATTTCAAACCGTTGAACCACATACGATAGGTCTAGCATAAAAGATACAAATATTTATTCACTAACACATACCTAGGTACACACAAACATGCTTACACATGGATCCATACACATGCACACGCATACACACACAGACACATGCACGCGCACACGCACGCACGCACGCACGCACGCACGCACACACGGACGCACACACGCACACACACACACACACACACACACACACACGCACACACGCACACACATACACGCACGCACGCACATACTTGCGATGCAATAATAATATCATTCTCATTCCATCGGTTATAAGACGATTGTTTGATTATTTCGATACCCATTGTTTATGCACTTGACTTTATTCACACACACACACGCATTCGCAAAACGCATACCTACACTTATGAAAGTACAAAATGATCACCTTAAATACAATCTTAAATCCGTCAATAAACAATTTTAACTACATTTCGCAAGATGAATGCTACTGCTGATACATTTGTCATCATCGTCACAAACAAACACGAATACCTACGAATTATACACACAATAAAATAGGCAGGACGAAATACACCAATAGGAACAACATAAAATTGACTAATTGAAAATCTTGGCATTACAAACACGTGCCGTTGAAATACGTTAAACGAGTACTAATTACTTACAACATTACAAACCTAAATAAATAAAGACAATGAATAAAACTTACCGAAACACTGGGGCATTGAACAATAGTACATTGTGCATCAAGGGCGGTAAGAAGAGGATTGCTAACGAGAGACTATTAGAAGCCCGACGCCGAAGGCGGAGGGCTTTTAATGACTCGAGTTTGCAATCTCCTTACTGCCCATGATACACACAATGATTTTCATCACATTAGCGAGGAAATAAAAAACAAATATAAAAAACCCTTTTCTTTAGATTTCGCTGGTAGCAAATCATTGCTGAGTAGTTGAGCCGCATGTAACAAATCAGGTGGTGTTGATGTCACTACAGATTCTTCCGATGAGGAAGTCATATTTAGTTTGTTTTTTTCGTACCTTTAAACAAAATACGCTTCGGAAACAACAATCAAACAAAATTAAACGAACTCGATTCGCTAAGCTAAAAGAGTTTGACAACTTTTTTTTAGTCTTCCACAGATAATGCTTAGAATTACTTTTTTTTTAAACTTGACAAATACAGGCCATTCTGCCAGATTGCACAAATTTTCAAAATGAAATTTACTAAAATAATTGCGAATGTCTCTGAAATAATGGTAAAATAGAAATATAATGCAGACAAATGTGCCGTATAAGTTTAATTAAACAGTAAAATTGGTTTGTAGCCAAGTTTTGAATATAGGAAATAAACCTTGGCTGATTTTACACCTCCTTGGTCTGAAATGATGTACAAGTGGATTCTATATTTTAAAACTAAACTCATAACTCCCTAGGGAGTTATGAAAATCTATAACTCCCGCGGGAGCTAAGTCGGCTATAACTGTCCTAAGCGCCTGCGTGTTATAAAACCCTTTCCGAGCAAGTGTGATGAAAACAAATTAAAACACCACTCGGAGCCCAGCCACGCCCGACTCCCGTCCGCGAATGACGTCGACGCACTGATTTGCTATAGCGAAACGCGGCACTATACCGTGCGGCATCGGTACATGCCTAGCTTCCTCTCACTCTTGCTTTTGTTAAATGCAGTACTGTATAATACTGCGTTTAGGTTTAGCATCGCAAAAGTAGGTTTTTATTATTTTCGCTACGAGCAAACGCAGTAATGGTGAGTACTGCGTTTAGTTGTAGTGTCGCGAGTGTAGCTGTTTGTTATTCTGGCTACATTCAAATGCAGGAATGGTGAGTACTGCGTTTAGTTGTAGCGTCGCGAGAGTAGCTCTTTGTTATTCTGGCTACATTCAAATGCAGGAATGGTGAGTACTGCGTTTGGCTTTAGTTAGTATTCGTTGCAATAAAGTTATATGCTCAATGAATAAACAGTAAACGTAGCAAGTACTGCATAATCTTCTAGCACCTGCTTATTGCTGCAGATCTTTTTAGCAAAAGTAACATTTAGGTGCAAGTACTGCGTTTAAGGTTAAATAAAAAACATGTTTCTAATAAGAAAAATCTTGTAAATATATTTTTTACATATAGATTATGTCCTTGGGATGCCATTTTTGCTTAAAAGTGAAAATCACAAAAATGTCGATTACTGCAAGTGCAATTATCAGGGCAGATTTACAAGGTTCTACACGTTGTTATGATTCCAGAAATACCTCGGTGCTTTTGTAGTATATCAAAGATCAACATTAGTTCACACAGAGTACCTGTGTATCTACTCGTACTCCTACATTTACGAATTAAACAATCTACTATCTGTTTCATTCTTCATTGCTTTTGTTTAATTAATGGTTCCTTTTTTGGTTTTATGCTACGTTAGCCTACTTCGTAGTGACGCTGCCTACGACGCTAGCGGTCCCGGGTTCAAATCCCGGTATAAAAGAGCAGATATTTTTTTTGATAAGTGGTGAGTTTTAGTTCCTGGTCTTACATGCTTTCTATGTATTTAAGAATGTATTTCTCTATTTAAGTTAAGTTTAGCGTTGCCTAGTATCCTACAAGGCTTACTTTGAGACTAGGTGTTTTTTTTGTACATAGGATTTAAGCTAACTATAGATTTCCAATCCATGTACTCATGACGTGTATTATCTTTCTTATTTTTTGTTTAAATCATGATATGGTTTATTATTGACCCAGCACCGGTCTACAAATAATACTTTTTAAGTCACAACGGGATAGATTTTAATATTCTTTCCACGGCGCACCCGGTTATACCCAGAAAAAAGGAATGCCCGGGCGATCTCTCGGGGACCGGTGAGCAAATAAATTAACCACTATCGGATATCCGGGACTTTTGTCCGTTTTCTTTTGAGTAGAGTTGCGGTATCGAAGGGTCATGTGAGTATTTTAACACGAATTCATCGTTTTATGTTGGGTTTATTGATAACTATTTAACTTGAGCATGTGACTTCATCGTCGTAGGCAGAGGCTAGTTTATCTTCAAATAAAATTTCATCGAAAATGTTCACCCAGTTTAATCGTGACGGTATAACAAACCGACTTCCTTTAATATTATAATTCAGGTATAAATTTAGCGCAGCCGGTAACTTTCATCTCACCGCAGAATGTTTAATAAAAAACATGTATCGTCACGGACACTAAGTGTTGTATGCCGATGGGTGGGAACAAAAACAAGACTAAGTGCGGGTAGTTAGAAAAACTCGCATGCAACTTAAATAAGCACCACCCATACTCAGTTCGCTGATGACCACGCCAACGTATATTATATTGTTTTTACGCGATTAAGTATCATTTTAAAGGTATAACAATATGTGTGAACGTCGCAGAAGTTTAAAACAGTCAGACAGCTAAAACGAAGTAACGTTAAGTGTAAAGGTAGAAAACCTTCAAGCGAATGCTCAACAAGTCCAAGGCAGGGGAAAGTTAGTTACTTGAAACTGCAACTCATTTCCCCTGGTTGCCCAGGTGACGGGCAAGGGGACGAAGCCGCGGGAAAAAACTATTTATTTCCCCCGAGAACTGATGAGATTCAATCAAGCATTCATTCAATTAGTTGAGTGATTGACATTTGTGGGGTGCACTTTATCTTAGCAACCAGAATAATATGTTTTTGTTACAACAAAACTTTGAAGATAATGGTTGCCTTTAGCGTTATTTAGGTAGCGAAGTACTTAAATAGAACGTCATTATCAATATATACAAGTCCACTGCTAGAAATTTATTCCATTGTACACGATTCGCGGCTATTCTCATGCGTGTGAATAGTACATTTTTACAGCAATTAAATGTAACATTATGCCTGAATGTATCATAACCTTCATTTAATTCCTACTATTTAATACTTCTAAATTGTCACTTTTATTTAACTAATCTTTTTTACACAAATAAGCAAAAACGGCGGGCTTAATTCCTAATGGCATGCTCTACCAAATAATCATACAAAACAGTGGTGCATAGAAAATGGAAAACAATAAATATAATAATGCAGGGCACATAATTATAAAATAGTAATACAAAAAGTACTAAGATATTAACTGCAGTAAGTAAGTGCAAAAACATAAATTTTAGTATAATAATAGAAACTACATTAAGCCAGTTAAGTCAAAAAAAGGTCAATGTTAACGTATTAAAAAATACCTTTTTTTTCCTACCAAAAGTAATCGCTCATTTTCCTCCTCGCAGGTTAATACATGTTTAACCTGCAGTCCCCAATTTCTATTCGTGCCGCGTCTCCTTGGTGCATGCTTGGAATCCTTAAACGGGTTCCTTCATCTGTTTTCAGAAGTTGGCTTGTTTTTTTCAGTTGGCCGCTATAATCAGGTTGTTTCACGATTTGACCTAAAGATAATAAACAGCTTTGACGTGTTTTCGAATTTTAGGTTTACATTGAAATAGAAGTGTAACTGTCTTATTTCATACGCCTAAAAGATAAGTATATCTACAGTTTTGCCGTTCTAAGAGGTCCGATTTGACAACTGTCACAGCCGTACAAAATATAACCTGAAACATATATTTCGTACTAAGATGACAGCTGTCAAATCGGGCCTCTTAGAACGGCATAATTATAACTACCTTTTTAATTTCAGAAACGTCCTGTTTCCGTTAGTCGATTAGGTTTAAATTATCTATGATGATTCCACGAAACTAATATTTGTAAATAATGTCAAAAAAAATATAACGAATCGTTCGACTCTATTCTTTTTTCAACGTAAATTCCCTCAGGTATCTAAATGTATAACCATTTCAAATTGAGCCAATTGTTTACTTGTCCCTTTTCTAAATTGACAACTTAAATCTAAACGTTAGTCAGAAGCTTTGTCACACTACTAATACCAACAACATAATAAATCACTTTTCAATATTGTGTTTGTTTACACGTAATACTTAAAACTGTCCCGAAACAGGGTGTCCAACCTAACGCGGGTTAGAGGGACTTTATTAAACCAAATGCATATTTAACGAGCCTGTAATCCGGGGCCGTGTTAAGCCCATAAACTCAGATAAGATATGGTATTACTGATGACATAGGCTTTTGTTAGGGAGATATAGGCGATATATGTGCACGTTATACGACCGAGCTTGTCCTTATGAAGGTCAGTGAAGAGGACGAAATCCACTTTATAACCCAGCGGTATTAATAGGAACATCGTTTAAATGTAGTGTTTCTTACAACGTTCAGGGGGCCTATTACGAGCTTTTAGGAAAACATTCTGGTTAATGACATTTTAGATTTCCGACGTAATAAGCCTTGCTTAGAATGGTATTACCAGCCCCCTGTTTACAGAACGGTTATGCCGAAGCTGCCTGGTTTAATTGTCTCTGGTCATTTTTACTTTTTTATAACTCGAGTGTAAGGTGTCGTTCCGAAAATAATATACGGATTTTTACTAATGTGATTCATTTTGAAATTTACGAATTCGTGATTCGTTTTGGGACTAATACGAAGTAAATTATACAAACATTTAATAACTAAACAAAACTTATGAAGAAATGAATAAATTTATTTTTATTTAACCCTGCATATTGAAAACAAAAAACTTTTGTTTACCTAGAATCAGAGGGATTATGTGTCGAACGCACTTGACATGGCGGGCGGGTACCTACTTTGTTGATAAATTGTAAACAAGCAAAGTTTTATACTTTTTATAGTGTTAAAGCTTCTCGCTAATGCACAAAAAATAGTTTTATTTGAAGTTTACATTTGTGATACGGCGTTTTAATGAAGTTTACTTTCACAAAACTTAGTTTGTCACCTTAAAATCGTGATTTCTGCAACGAGCCGTCGAACTCTCAATGCAGTAAGAAAAGTTAAATGAAAAAAATGTGCCTGCATTGTTAGCGAAGACGCACATTACATACAACTACAAGTGATCGATACAAGCAATAATTGCAAGTAGCTACAATTGCTTATGTCGCGGGAAACCTCTGGATGAGAGCAGCAGAGGACTGATGATGATGAAAATTGTTAACCACTGTTTGCAACAATAAAGTGCCGCTTTCATTCACTATGTGGTTTTCGGTAGTGCTACCTTGGGCTCCCTCAAAGACATGGGTGTCAGTGAATGAACCAGTTATAACAGACCCCTCAGCAGCAAAGTAAGACGGCGATTGACGAGACCTGCAATGCTTGGAATTCAAGGAATTTTGAGGTTAGTTGAAAGATAATATTCTCATGTAAGGTAAAAAGAAGGTTTTTTGTACTTTAATTATTTTAAACAAAGCCTAAGTTTGACATAAAAATATTACAATTTAATGTTCTAGTTTGACTAAAATATATAACAAATGATTAAAAATTAATGCTCTTTCATCAGGTTTGGCAGCGAGATGTCCTCAGGCTTCGGACATAACTACTGCATCTGGGTGGACACTGTATCTACACTGGCTGTTGAGAGATGAGAGCTGCCACTGGGACCGTGTCAAGATGTAGAAGCGGCTCCTTTGCCAAGCACGTCCCTCTTCTAAATATTAGTTAGTAGCTGCTACCTGTGAACCCAAAAATTCATGTTGTATTAAAAATATATCAATACATTTTTTGATTTGAGTGTTTTACTTATTTAATTACTCAGTTTAGAGACAGTTCTAATTAAAATTTAAAATAAACATACCAAGGAATCATTCTCCTGATGATGAAAGGCTAGCTCATATAAAGATGTTGAATATATGCAATAATATGCATTTATCACACTTCACAGCATTGCAAACCTGAAAACAATGTTATATTGTTAAAGTAGCTTATGAGCGTTCTCATTGTTATTGGACCATGATATAATTTGGCCATTTCTGTTTAAATAATATTCCTATTCCAATAATATATCATTTTAAGTAATATAATTTTACTTTTCATAGTAAATTTTATGATAGGCGAGTGATAAAAGTCATAGATGAGATATATTATTTTAATAGGAATTGAATTAACTACTTTACATAAAACTATTAGGAAAAGTTATCCTTATCCATAGCTAAAGGCATGTACAGTGTTATAGCACAGATTAAATAAAATAGTTACTAGCGATAGCTCTTAGAAGATGCTTTGCATTGTACTTGGCTTTCACTTTCATGCACTTACTAAGAGCGAGAGTGAGAAGAAGCGAGAAAGTACAAACTTAAAGCACCTTCTGTAAGTGCTCAAAGACTGTATTTAATTTAAGTTGACTTACTGGGTGAAATGCGCATTTATAAGAAGGCACTGCATCCAACATTACTTTTCATGTCAGACAACTCGAGCGGACACTGGGTATGTTTAACATTCTATAAAACCTGCAAATTAATAAAAGATACTTGTTCATAATTCATACAGTTTATACAATTAAAACAAAACGATTTGAATAAAATGGAATTGTATCTGTATAATATTTGTACTGGTTAGTATTTGAAACCCCTAGATATTTGTTCTCCACTACTCATAGAAGTGAACATCTATAAAAAACTTAGAAATTGTGGTAAGTTGGTGCTATCTAATTGAATGCTTACGCATTTGTGGGTTATCTACTGGTAGGATCCCATTGCGTAGAATGAATGTTTGTGCTGCTAATACCTATGACAAATTAGGTATTCTGTTAAATATCTATGTTACTGAACAATTAATACTATGGAAAGATAGGCACAAATTCAATCAGTTAATAAAGAACACAATGGATTCTTAATTCTTGAACATCTGCTGTATGTAATACTGTGTTCTAGCAAATAAATATAATTTGATTTGATTTGAAGAATTATACCTATTTACATAACCTGAACAAATATTAATGATAAACGGATAAAAAGAAACACACAGCATTTCAATTTGTTTTAAGTAGCTTGATTACATACCTTGGTTTGAACATATTTTTAGGGTTTTTACTGTGGCGGGCGTAATTCTTTACGGACTTCCCACCCCATGCTAGCACAGATGATATTAGGCATTTAATAATTTCTATAGGTCATCTCATTATTATTACAATGACACCCTGTCGCCCCGCAGTTCCATTTGTCTTTAAGTATTTACTTTCAGCACTCAACAGCGAGTTTCACGGACGAACAGAGCTTTGAAGAACCGCAAATTTCTAGGTCGGCCCGTAGTTTGTTTTGAACATATTTTCAAAATACTTTGACAATTCACAGATTGCGTTTAGTTATTCAACGCCATTCCTATCACTGTTGTCCGTTTGTTTTTCGATAAATCAAGAGTAGGCATGATTCTAATACCTCTCTTGCTTCATATAAGTAATTTGTCACTAGATAATCAAAAACGTGAAATTGTAACATGATAACAGTAATAATACATCGGAGACACGCACGTGCACTTATTTTTAGCAACTAGTTGAATATTAAATGTGAGAAAAATCTCTTGAAGTTGATAATAAATAGTTAACAATTCTGAAAAAGCTACCCGAGACCAGCTTTTTCAAAATGGCTAATTTTGACAGTTTAGGCCGGGAACAAAACGTCAAAAAACACCTCATAATACGATTCTACGCCAGGCAGCGTGGCTGAACGTCTAAAATCTGACGTCTTGAAACAGAATGGCTTTTTATGAGCTCGTAATACGAGTTTGACAGGCAATTTTGTTTTCGCCGAGAAAAGACTGGAAATAAGGAGCTCGTAATAGGCCCCCAGTTCTGCTATGACTTTGCTAAAAAAAAGGAAATTGAGACAAAAATAGCAATAAATATAATGAGGAACCCTATTTTAGGCCAATTAAGCGCTGGAAAAAAAGGGTTGAAATTTTAAATAATTATTTCCAAAAAAAAGTTACTTACCTATGATTGGTACATTTTGATGTAATTTCAACTTGTTTGATTGTATAGGATCTAGATTTTTGCAAAATAGCAGGAGTAAAAGCTAGTATAATGCAAATATTTCTAGTCCACCCTATATTTAAAATGAATAGTATATTTAGTTGATTATTATATCAACAAAAAATAATAATTAGAAAATTATAAATTCAACAAAAAAAAATTATTAAAAGTCTTGTGCAAATTGACTGTTTGTTTGTCATTAGGGTACTTACTTCTTTTACCATTTTTATTTTCAATATTGATTAGCTTGAACTTTTTTTCAAGTTAATATGCCTGTGTTTTGTATTTATTTTTAATGTTTTACAAAGAAGAATATACATAGATACATACATACATACATGTTTAAAAACTAGATAGTTATTACTTTTTATTTACCAAACCTATTCTGCCCAATGCTTCCTACCCCTTCCTTTAGGCTTGTTTGGTAGCCGAGAATGTTTTACTCATAAGACTACTGTCCTATTTTCTCATATATAAAAGGCATTTTGAAAACTTAATGTGGTGTAAATGTTCATATTTCATAGCTGTTATTTCGGAAATAATAGCGTAGAGGTGAAAATGCAGATTGTAGCGTCTAGCGGGCTCAAGCCAGTGTTGGGTTAAACTTTTCAAAGTAAAACGATAGCTCACACCTACATACTGCCTAAGTTATAAGCGAAAGGAACATAAGTATTTTTTATTGATATTTTGTTTGTGCACTTAAAGTAATAGGGAATATGCATGGGTTTTATAAATCGCATTTTTCAACAAAATATAAAAATAACGTAAAAGAGATGACCAAAAATTGAATTAAAATTATAATCGGACAAGAAATACGGATGACACAAGCATTTTAAACTGCTAATTACACAGCTAGAGATCCAATATGCCCTATGTCGTCATGTAACAGGTTGACCAGATAAACTCCATGTTAAATTCTGTTTCGCAAATCGTTGATGGCTTATATTGTGGTTATTTTTATGGCTATTCAAAAAATTATATTATTCAACTGCTTGTTACATGAATCAGCTTTTAAAGAATGTGTGAACAACATGAATATTTCCTTTTTCTACTAATATTTTATGTTTGTGCACTTAAAATAATTGTGCTCGGCGATAATGTGTAAAAATGTATATGTCAAAATTACTACACTAGTACCTACGAGTACTAATAATATAAATATTAATGCTTGTAAGGATAGGTATTAGTTATATTTTTCTACTTTTAATCATTGAAAAACGGCTAAGGTAATTTTGAGAGTGCAAATGTCTATGGGTCACATCATACTTATCATCAGGTGGCCTATGTGATCGTTTGCCTTTTCCATGAGACATAAAAACGGTTGATTAGAACGTAGTAAGTCCAGTTTATTCTAGAAAAAAATACAATTGCCAAGGTAAACGCAAATAAAAAATAGTATTAAATAGGTACTTGCTTCTCGGCACCGGTAATTTTGCTCTTACGTATGCACAATATTTAACTACCAGTCAATAAAAATCCTCTATCCACGTTTAGATATTGAAAAAAGACTGTTCAAATTCAATTCCAAATTCCATTTTATTTAGGAACCATTTTAAGACTTTGCTCCTTAATAAGATGCTTTGCGTTGACGTATACGATTTTTGTAAACTGTCAAAATGTTTGGAATTGGCATAAACGTTCGACCGTCCGCAAGCTAACGTCAATTATATACCGTTTTCGATAACGATAACGTTCGCGAATTGCATCTTATCTTGCCACTTGTGTGGTTTTCCTAAAAACGCGAGCGCTTTTTACTTTAACCATAACATTAAAGACAATACAAAATTTAATTAAACTTTCGTCTGGATAGTTTAATATTGGTTCTCGCCACGACTTTGTTACGAGCTGTATTTGTAGCTGTTACTGAAATAGTTTTGATTTTCATATACGGTTACATGAGAAGAAACGTGACGGGTGATTATTTTCCACCAAGGCGTGACGGTTTTTGAAAAAAGAATAATTTAAAAATGGCGCCTTCTAAAATAAGAACTATATTTAACCAACTCAATTAGCTACCTAATGCTAAAATCGCATTTGAAATAGTTAAAATAACACATAAAATTCCAGATTATAGTTCTGTCTAGAGTCATTGTAATTACTAGCGGCCCATCCCGACTTCGCTCGGGTTAAATAACATACATGATAGTACAAGATCGCAGTGCCACCTACCGGATCCAATTGTAAATCTAAACGATTCAGGGACAAAGACAAAAATAATCACCAATATCGGTCCCGCCGTTTGAGGAGTTTAGTGACGTACACACGGATACCAAAATCATAAATAACTACGTAGAAAATATTAATAAAACAGTAAGGAATATTTTCTACTATCATAGCATTTCTGCTTCGCATAAAGTTTCCAAGTAAACAGCGCGTAGCATCTTTACCATTGGAAATACGAGACGTCTGTTCTTTATTCTGCAGATATCAATACCGATGTCTAAGATCTGTCGTCGACGTTCAATCAATAAAATACCTAAGGAAACCGTTAACAGCGTCCCTAGTTATCCCTTTAGTCGTTCACAGAACGAGATAAAGTTTCACAAAGTACAAACAGTTTACAGTTTCAAAACAGTAAGATGGTTTGGAAAAACAGAGCACGGTCTTGTATTTAAAATAAATTACCTACCTATTAAAAATGTTTGCTTTATACGAAGCTAGGATATTTTTTCTTAACACTGTAAACATTATGAGTTCACCTGCCTAAAAGTTAGATTTAAGTATCTGTTTAATTTAAATAAAAATATAAGAAATGGGACGACAATTTATATTATTATGTATTGTTAAGCAAATGCTGTATTATTTACTTAATTTTATACTCGCAGAATATCTTACTTACCTACATCCGTTTAGATAAATATTTTTTTTTACTCCTAAAATATGGTAGTAAGTATATGATAAGCCATATTTCTGAGTGCACATTTATTTATTTATTTTCTTCAAAGGATTGTGAACCTGAAATGTTTCATAACTAGTTTTTTATTATAACTGCAACGTATTCAAAAATCGTAGAAATAGAACTTGATTTAGAAGGTGAGAAACGTTATCGTCCGAAGCTGAAATAGGCTATTTGACAGGTTTTTGAAAACCATCTCAGATTATTTGTTGGTGTTTACTGAGTACTCCAAAAGTGGTAATTTTAAATTCTTTTATGTATTTCGTCTAAAAAAAGGAAATAAAAATTCACTTTTAAAATATGCCGCCAAAACGCTTTCTTGGGCAAGATGGCGTCGCACAGGAATCAGTGACGTCAGTGGTCAATACATAAACAAACTGACATTGGCTAATCATAGCAAAGCCAGAAAAACAAACAAACGTCAACTGTCATATAGAATATACAGACATCCTATAATCTGTGATATTTACCGACCCTTGACGTCATCATGGATTCGGCGCCGTTTTCGATAAAATGGCTACAGATAAAAAAATATCAAGTTTTATCGTGGTTTTTTGGATAAAAGATCCATTTTTTTAAAGTAAGAATACCTTAAATCGATTTTAAAACTCATAATTTATATGAATAAACATAATTATTACGTTTTTTTTCACCTTGTCAAATAGCCTATTGTATGTTTTTTTTTAAATAGCTACTTACACGATTTAAGCACCGCTTCATTATCCTCTTAATTGTTAATGCGTTATTGGATAGTTCAAGGTTAGTAATTAAATATAAAAAATCTCGTTAGTTGGGAAAATAAATAGCACAAGTTTCACATAACATTGACAAAAGCGTGTAAGACTACTGTTTCCAACACGTTTACTGTAACAGGGGCCCGATGGAACGAGTGGAGTCGTACAAAGAGGCCATTGTGTCTTCCGACGGTGGAGAAAATGAAAATGCGTCACTTAGTTGTAGCTGTAGCATGGCTTCTGAAGTCTGCCAAGTGACTTGAACAAATTAATTAGTCATTTATCGAACACCCGCTAGTATAGTTCCGAGAAAATAAAGGGTGTCTCGGTTGTTAGACATAGCTATCACTGTTATAGTATTCATAAGATGTCACTCTTAATTAAAGTGAAGTTAGATTTTTGCTGACTTCTTTTTAGATATTGCGAAAGTCATCTACCTTTTTTTCTAGCGATAATGACACAATTAGAGCTCTGTATTTAAGAAATGTGTCATCTAAACTTTCAAAACAACAAATATAATAAATAAGAGTTTTACGAGCAGAGCCATGCGATACCTATTCGATGATGGATTATTGAAAAAACACTCTTGCTGATTTTTGACAGTTTTTGCAAAAAGTGACTGATATACTGTCTAGTAGACAGTGTGGGCATGGCCAAAATACGGGTTCAAAATAGTGTAAATTAAATCAAAGCACAAAAACAAATAAGGTACGATCTAAATGATCCCAACGCAAGTCTTCAAGATTGATACTCGTGTTAAGGTAAGCGGATTCAGACCACGACAGGTTAAAATTGCAAACATCTGCGGCCGACGGCCGAATTTTTGTGCGAAATTTATTCCGTCCTCGAAAGAGTAAATTACAAGAAATATTGTCAACGCCAACTGCTAGGGAAAGTTGGGAGGAGGGGAATATGGAAACATTTCGTGGTCGGGTACTGGGAAATCTGCCGTACAAGATTTAAGACAAGGGTATTTTTATTTACTTACAATTTTATTTGTACGTTTTAAGCTTACATATTTGCCGGCATTTTTTTATAATTACGAAGACAATGTTAACTTATGAAATAACAAGTTAATTTCGCTATCGTTAGTAGGTAAGCTTCTGTGAGCTAAAAATATAGATAGTAAGTAGGTACCTTCTTTATTCATAGCTCATAGGTGGATGTCTGTAATTGGCACTATTGTCTAGTTAAATTTACTGTTTACATGATTTGTAATGTGCTGTTGATATCCTTAATAAATAAATAAATAAATAAATAAATAAATAAATAAATGAGTAAATTCGTAAAATAAGTAACATTAATGGCCAACTGCTTCGTTTTTTAATTATAATTTACGAAGTTAACACTTTTAATAACTTGCAGGGTCTATACTACGACTTTTAATATTATAGTTCGTTTGTTTGTCTGTTTGCATTGAATAGGCTCTGATACTACATGACCGATTTCAAAAAAAAAAACACCGTCAGAATCCTACATTATCCTAGATGAACATAGGCTGTTTTATTTTTGTGCACAGACGGAGTCGCGGGCAACAGCTAGTTATGTATAAATGCAATAACAGTGTGTAAGTTTCAGTATTGCATGCTGTAGATTTAATTAAAGGTTGAATGCTTTGTCATTATCCTAATAATAAATACAGGGCGATGCCAAAAGGCCTATAATATTTCCTCACGCCAGCCAATTTCGATGTCTACCTGATACATTCGTTTGAACAACGCTTTATTTCCCAGCCCCCTGTATTAAGAATCTATACAAGCAACTATAAGGTATCATTTGAAAACGTATAAGCTGCAATTAGGGGGAATACCATAGACAATATGGCGCCTCACGATATAAAGGAACTGCATCGATTTATTTAAAGACAGCGTTGCAACATACGAGTAATTAACTTATTTATTATTTATCTGGTTCAAAGGAAACCGCTTCTGTTATTGTTTTGTATTAAAATTTTACATGTTGCGTGCATTTTATATGCTTTGTGAATGGAGAAGAATTATTCGTATTTAAGCAAGATAAAATACTCATCTGTTTCGATAATGTTTAGGTATGTTGGCTAGTTCTATAATGTTAAGATTAATATACGTTGACTGGTTCAAAAGCGTATAATATGGTTAAATATTAGGGTGGTTAATCGAGTATTCATTAAACTAGACAAGTGATTGGTTAACAGAACAGTAGAAATGTGATTATTGTAACGAATTATAGGCTGAATTGTTTAATTATTTCAGTTTTTGAATTTTAATGTATTGAACAATAAGGCGCAAATTCTTACCACAAAATCAGGTGCCAAACGTATCACTTTTCAACCCGACGCAGCTAATATTAACCGACGAGTTTACGTAGTCCCGTCAGAGTGCACAAAACACATTTAGAGTTAAGCCAACTAATTGTTTGAGTTGCGAGTCGCATAATATCTGCAAGATTCTGTTTCATACAAAACTTCTGTTTGGTCCACACGAAGATGCAAAATGAGTTGGACTATTGTATGAATAAGAAACTACGCGACCGAAAATATGCGACTCACAACTCAAAAATAACGCTTGTTTGGCTTCACCCTGAAACGCGTGCATTCTCAATTAGGCAGCTTTATACGAGATAGAGAATTACGTTTTGTTAGTTGCGCATTATTTATTTAAATACATTATTATTACACTTTTGAGGGCGGCGCTTCTAATGATTATAAAATAAAATAAATAAATAATAAATAATTAGTACCTAGAAACTTATTTTAATTGCATTAATGATCTTTAATAAAGCTCATGTTTTCTCTCAATATCATTTATGTTGTTACTCCGCTCACCCCTGCAATACACAGTCTGACACTTAGGAGCTAAAATCATTCTTAACTCATGTTATTTAATTATTATTTTATTCCTGATATTACTTAATGGGTACTAGCACTATAAGTATAACAGGATTTCAAGTAAATACTTATTTTTGGTGAAGGTATGTTTAAAGAAGATATTTTCTTATTAGACTTTAATTTTCTAACAAGATATGTGGTTTAAAATCTTTTAAGAATTAATCCAATATGGAACGAATATTTAATCTTGTCAGTAAATATTTTGAAGAACGCAATAAAAATAACAATTAACCATTTCCAACAACGCCTTATAGAATAAAAGTTGGCTAAACTGAAATCCCTTGATCCAGTTAACTCCTTTACAGGGCAACTAATCAAACGATTACGTTGACTGTACCCGGGATTAGCGGCTTACTGAGAAGGAAGTTTTTCCTTCAGACTGTACGGCACGGAGCGGGATTTAACAATTGTAATTGTTTTTTTCTAGTATTATTGTCTTTGTTTAAAACTGTCAGTCGGTCAGGATTTTGGATTTTGTGAAATTCATGCACTTTTTTCCGATATACATTTTTTCATTGGTCTTCAGCGATTCCCATACAAGATCCCATTTTTGCAGATGGTTACTTATTAAGAAGTCAAATTAAGCTTGAGAATAGATTGAGTATACTTAACTAGTATAGAATAAACACCATTAAAATACAGGATCACTAAGCATTAAATAAACAAATAATCAATGATTTTACAGCCTTTTTTAAGCTGTGCTGGTTTGCTTAGCTGTGTTTTGTCTTTTGTTTATATATCTGTAGGTAAGACTTACAAATAAATGTTAAGATTAATCAAACATTAATCATAAATATTAATAATAATCCTTTAAATGTATTCACAACATAAAGAAGGAAAATATCTAGAACAAAACATCAAAAGCTTTTTGAAGCGCGAACAAAAATTTACAAATACACACAAAAAACTCGTTTTCAGCGTTCAATATCAATAAATAACTTTCAAAATCTCGTATGATCCAGATCTTGTATTTTCATTTGAACCTTGTTTTGAAAATCACAAGGTGTTGTTTCGAAAACGTCCTTATTGCATTCGAGCTTGTGAAAAATATACTTCAACATGAGTTTCTAATATCAGTGCTCAGTCGAGTGAGATCCTTTATTCTCAAAAGGTATCGGGTCGGATATTATTTTTGTCTGAACGCTAGCAATAAAGCCGGATTAATATTCTGTATTAGAAGAGGTTTTTGGGTTAAGAGTTCAAAAAATATACATTAAATACAAAACAAATACTTCGCATCAGAGCGTATGAGAGGCAGGCCCTTTTTAAACCTATTCCCAAAGTATAAATAGAAAAGTAGGTAGTCTCCGGCCCATAGACGAAGGAAAGCAATAGAGGTAGTATAAAAACGGCTAATAGAATAGTACTCTTAGCACCTGTTATAAATGCCTTACGTTATAAAGAGTCTATATATGATCGCTTTCGATTGAATTTCAAAAGTGTACCACTTTTTAGGTGTGTTAGTGTGTGTCACTCTGCATTAGTGTGCGTTTCAGTGATGTGCGGTTAATCAATAATATTGGCTACAAGCTGAAAAAAAAGTGGTACGCTTGACATTTGGCTACACGGGTTCTATGTTTTCCTACATCTATACTCCGGCCTTTTAGGAGTAGGGTTGCGTCGATGCGAGTCACTCGATACTTAGTATATGATACGGACCACGCTAGTAAATTTATGCAACGAACGGCGCGTCAACTGGTAAACCAACTCAGTCCGTCCTCTTGAGTATGCTTGTGGTGGCTCGAGGCGCGTACGGTCGAGTCACGCACACATGCAAGCCCCGTGATATACACGAGACTCCGTGGTTCTTCGGAGGGATATCGATGCTGTCGCAGAGTGAAGCTTGTCGAATATGTTATTTTTCATTCAATACTGACAAATGCCAGGTAGGGCTCGCGAATCCGTAGTTTGCAATTATGTACTTTAAAGTGTATCTTCATAACGTGTAACGAGGGTCAGAGATTTTGAAGTTTCTCTATCTTTCCACTTTCATGACCACATGGCGGTTTGGAAAAAGACAGTAAAACACTGCTTTGAAAGCTGAGGATAGCGTCGCAATTTGAAAATTACCGCGTTGTTATTTAACTGTACAATGATTTTTGTGTAGTATATTAGAGTACAACGCTATGATTTGTGGCATGTGTATTTACGCAAAATATTTTTCAGTTTAACATTGCGAGTGCTTTGTTCCATACTGTAAGTTCACTGTGTCTTCATAAATAGATAAATAAATATAGTTACCTTTGTTTGAAGACCGACTACTGTAAATACTGTGCTATTCTACTGTACGGATTATAAACAAAGTCCTCGTGAGATTTGTGAACCTGTTTTCCTTAATTTAGACTTTTTAAAATATAATTACAATACGGTAGGTAAAATAGTTTGACGAGTTAGTCATTGAACACCTAGCCCGAGAATAGTTGAAAAATGGTAATTTGTTTGGCTTATGAACCTTATTATACATAAAAAAATATTTTGGCTCAACTCGAACTATTTATAAGGGCCAATTACTTACCTAAATGTCAGCCTTTGCCAATTAAAAGTTCAGTGTTCAGCTGTGATTCGTAACAACTGACCAATCCGACGGGTGATGCGAAGGAACGACCAATTTGCTGTGGAATTGTGCAAGTGGACTTACAATACATGTAGGGTGAAGGCACCAATGTTGGAAACTTTTACTTAAAGGTAGCAATAATGGACTCTTAAGTCTCAAATTAAATGAATAACCGTCATCTTCTGAAACAAAGGAGTCAAGTGTCGATCATTGATCTCTTTTACAGTCTGGGTACTTGTTTAATATAATTAAATATTTCACGCATATCAATAATAATGAGCCCAGAGGTTAACTCAGTGACTAAGGTCAATGTATGAAATAGACCCCGGATATTTAGTTGTTCATTTACTATATATTTATGTCGTTAAAGTATATCGTAAATAGATAGTCAGGATAGTGCAGTGTTTTTGATACAAAAAAAACGGAGACTCAATTCTTGTACTAAACATGTAAAAAAACGCCCAAACGCTTGTTTGATGTTTGATAAAAATAAAAAATGATAAAAAAAAAGATAAAATAATGTAAAAAAATACATAAAGAAGGTACCTACCTACAAATGGTGATCTCAATGCCTTAAGGCATTTGATACCAGTTAAACCATGGGCGAAACAGAAACAATTTAAGATTCAACACTCTTAATGACACAAGGTACTGTTCAGTTCCGTTAAAGGACTGGTGCAAAAAAAAACTGTTGCAATAAAAGAGTTATTGAAGAAAAACAACTAAAGACTTAAGGCTCTTAACACAAAACTGACATTAAAACTTAGGAAAGAAAATTTAAGAGATACCATGCGCTAAAAGTAGGTACATTTGAGTTATAACCTAAACACATTGAGTGCCGAAAACTCCAAATCGTGTCAATTACGTGTAAACATTATCTGGCCCGGCACTGAAGGCGCAGCACAAGTGCAGATGGATCATTAGACCGCTGCGGTGTTTGAGAACTAGGAACGGACTTACGCAGAGATGGGCACTCGAGAAGCTGTTAGGGATGGAACAGTGTCGATGAATAGTTCTTAATATTAAAATAAAACTAAGAACGCATTTATATGCACGTTGTGTTTTTGATAATGTAGCGTGACAGAACGACGCATCGACTTTATTTGCAATAATACCATCTCTACGACCAACGACATTTTAACAGTATGTTGCAATTGTGTTGCATTTACTATCTTTTATTATGTCACTAGCGACCCGCCCTCGCTTCGCTTCGGTTTATGTGAGTTTTCTGTAACACCCGTACATGAAACAGGATTTATTATACATATAAACCTTCCTCTTGAAACACTCTATCTATTAATAAAAACCGCATCAAAATCCGTTGCGTAGTTTTAAAGATCTAAGCATACATAGGGACAGACAGCGGAAAGCGACTTTGTTTTATACTATGTAGTGACAATGGACACAGTTCATGATAAATATTAACATTCTGGTAAAAACTCAAAAAAAACACTAAATTATCTTTATTAACTTTTAAGAACTGAATCCACGCCTAATAATTTATTTTTTTCAAAACACAAAAAAATAAGTAAGTAAAACTTGTAAATCAAAATTGTAGGCACAAAATTATTAGCTACTTTTTCTAGAAAATCCCTAAAAATAATAACCTACAGTTAAAATAACTTGAAACTACCGCAATACCAATTTTATAGCCTCATCAAATATGGGTCGCGACATTCAACCCAGAAACATCGATACGGTAATTAGGAAGCACTAGCTGAAGTGTTAGCAGGATGTGTGACACGCTGCTGTGGAGGTAATTGCTGCATTTCACACTACACTTGCCTGGATTCTGGGAGGTCTACTCTATAAAGATGACGTTTTATTGCGAGATGGCGAAAAGGTAATTAGGGGTCATGGGAAGCTTAACATTGTAATTAAGACATTAAATTGACGACGCGGCTATCCTAGTTGGTAGTGAGTAGTGACCCAGACTACCGAAGCTGTGTCTTGTCTTGTGGTCTTGGGTTCGATTCCCGAGAACCAATATTTTGTGTCATAGGCACGAGTGTTTATTCCTGAGTCTTTGAATGTATTTTTTAGCTCATTTAAGTATAATTGTATCTTAAAATAAGTATGTTTACCGTTGTCTAGTACTCTTCGTACAAGCCAAGAACTCAGTTTGGTATGGTATTTATTTTAAATATATCTTTGATAAATAATTTCGATTCTCAATTCCGAGTTTTTTTTGACAAAAGTCAGATTAACTTCACGTCATCATCATCATCATCATCAGCCCGGGGGCGTCCACTGCTGGACAAAGTCACGGTCTTGAGCCGCTTGCATCCAGCGGCTCCCCACGATCCTAACCAGGTCGTCAGACCACCGGGTCACGTACAACTCACTCGTCAACTTCACGTACTTAAGTCAATTCTCAATTCTGAGTTTTTTTGACAAAGTCAGATTAACTTCACATAATATCAAAGTTTGGATAATAATCCTTAATATCATCATAATACTATACATTACATAACACAAGCCGTAAACTTCACTTGTACACCTAATATTCAGGACTTGTGAAGTTGTGAAGCTCCCGAATACGCCGACTTCTCCGAATTTCTCGCGTGGACGCATCTAATGCAGTCGAGCCGGAGTTGGTGCGCCTGCGGTAGAACTACTGGCAATTACAGGTAATTCCGCTAGTTGGTGAAGCAAACGATGGTCTGCGATTGAGAGTAGGTCAGGTAGGTATGGACTGATTCTAGAATTGAAAAGATGTTATTTAAAATGTAAAATGAGGGATTTTACAGTACTTGTTCGCTCAAGAAGATCAATTTTTGTCAAAAATAATGGTTTTTGACACAATCTTTAGTTACTTACAGTACTTATGCACAATCATCATCAGCTTTTCGAGGCCACAATAATGATTAAAAACTCAGCGATCTTCGTTAACTACAGCGGACATCCCGTTGCCACTGACGCAAAAACACCTCATTAAAAAAAACCATATAATCTTTTTTTTTTTAACTTTCGTAAGAAAGTTTAAAAAAATGAAATACTAATAAAAACAAACATTTCGTCGCCGTAGAGCGAAAATTCACCAAGTCGAAAAATGCCCGAAATTTAGTTATGAATGTCATCGAAATCGATTTTTTTTTGTGCAAATTTCAGTCTTATTATTATGGACATAGCTATTATAGTTTCGATTTTAAAAAGTAACAGAAGTCATTAAATTATACTTCGTCTCTCACTACGTAAGGGAAGAATTACCTAATTCGTTTGATTATTTATGGTCTACATGAAACCGTACAATGAATGCACCTAAATCGTCTTGGTAACTTTTTCTCTAAATATTCCGAAGTCACGATCAAGAACTACTTTATTCAAAAAGTCACTAAAATTACTTAGCTAATTTCTGAGTAATAGTTTTGTCAGAAAATATGAAAGCGAAAACTAACTAAGTCTATTTAATGATTTCTCAATCGTCACACATAGACAATGTGGACAGTTTATTGTAAACGAAAATTTATTAAACTGTTTGAGTTAATTTTTTCCTATTAAACAGGGTACCAATGCTTGTTTAGATCATTAATTAATTACATTTGATGAATATTTGTACGACTTCAACGTGCGTCGATGTAATATAGGTGAATTTCGCCCGTAAGTTAGTTAATTTTTTCGTGAGTGCGGCAATGAGGTAAGTATTTTTGTTATTAAAGTTTCTCAATTAAGTAATAATGATTATACACCGTGCCCGGGACGTACCCGAAGGATTATAACCTTCGATTCTAGACCCTATTTGGAGTATATAATGTGGTATAACATTTACCGCCTGTTTTTCAATCGACAAGTAAAGGATATTTGACGGATAAGTTTAGCCCTTTCTTTGTCGTACACTTGAAAATAGACAAGGAGAGAGACAACTTTATGTGACAGATAAATTTACTTGTCGATTGTGAAACAGGCCCTTAATGATTAAATTTATTTATGTTGTACATTGATGATATTGCTATTTACAACATGAATCTCTCTTGGTAAATAATGCTTTATGTTAAGGCGATAGAGTTCAAATTAAATAAACTATGGAATTGTTTTTACAGAATAAAAATCTCGGAAATTGTGCGTTATTATACTACATGTTATACCACATTATATACTCCAAATAGGGTCTAGAATCGATGGTTAAAATCCTTCGGGTACGTCTCGGGCACAGTGTAATAACTACATTATTACATCATCGTTTTGGTGGAAAAAAACAAACATTTTAAATAACGTACTAGGTATACTGTTTTATAGGTTCCTATTGAGATGTACGTGTAATTGGTAAGCCAAGAAGAACAAGATTGACCGCAATGTAACTAAATGTTTTTCATTACTTGCAGTGTGATGCCTAATGCTTGTTTTGTTTGAATTCTCTTGCCTGTTTAGCAAATTTCTGTTTTTTTTATAAATCTTATAACCAATGGTCGGAATAAGGAGTCCTGAGGTTCGTTACCCGGGGTGTGATTCTCTCAGTAGCATGGCTTCTGTCGACAAGATCGAACGTATAAGGCTGCCTAATTGAGAATGCACGTGCTAAAATGTGTTTTGTTCGCTCTGACGGGACTACTTAAACTCGCCGCTGCCATATTCACTCGTCCGTTCGTCCGACCGCGTGTTTGAGAGAATAACAATTATGAGTGAGATTTGAATACCTACGTTTTCATTTATTAAACCATTTCTTTTTCATTCACACCACACGCGCTCGTTTCATTCAAGCTTGATGTAAAAAAGGACCACGATACCTATTCAACTATTTAATTGTATATAACATAACTTTAAGTACTCGTAAGTTTATTAACAATGGCGGCTTCGGAAAGCATAGAGTTTCCACAATGTACAACAATGAAAATTCCGTTAAAACGACTCGTTTGCGAGATTGACGTCAAGAGGATAAACCAGCAAGTGTGTAAGGAGCGTGTTTCGTCACGCAGTGAATTTTGAATAAGCGCATTGATTATTATCAAGTTAATTTGGCCAGATTATTCTGGAGTCAAATTCAAAGGCATGCTTTTTAACCGAATTTAGTTACATGGTTATATAAAGTGTGATATCATTATACCTAACAAGCTTTTTAATTTAATTGTATGGTGTGTTTTGTGTTTGCTGATTACTAATACCGGTTTATGAATTTATTTCTATAAAATATAACTTATATCGCATGCATGGCACAGATTTTATTTCGAAATACATAGCATCTAACCGGGCCGGGATTTTGGTCTATAGTTAAGTCAACTAGTACAGTCACCAGCAATAATTATATTATTCAACATTGGCCGCAAAAACATCTGACACGTCTTTGTTACTACAGGTATAAGAGTGTGTCAGATATTTTTCGCCCAATGTTGAATAATATATTATTGCTGGTGACTGTACTTATAATCCTACTGAGAGTTCGGAGTCAATAGAAAGATGTAAACAAATTAAATTAAATTAGTACAGATTAGTTCGTTTGGTTTTGTTTATACATTAGAACTTTTCTATTAGCCGTGTGGTTGCCGGCAGAATAGAATAGTACCACTCCATACCTTCCTGTGGAAGTCGTAAGAGACGACTAAGGGATTAAAGGCTTGTAGTATTTTTAGGCGATGGGCTTGCAACCTGTCACTAATATACACATGATATTCATCTTAGCCTGTTTGTGCAAAATGTGGTTACAGAATTAACAACTGGCTGTTAAAGTTGTTGGTAATTCTGTAGCTCTGCCTACCCCACTCTGGGATGAAGGCGTGACGGTATGTATGTAACTTTTCTATTGACCCAGAATTATGATTTAACTAATGCAGCACCAAAGTCGCTTCGCCGCACAAATAGACGCAAGATGCAAGACCCAGCTTGTGATAACAATGATACCAAATAAGAATGGATAACACAGCTAAAAGCTTATCACATCCCACACGCTTACGCGACTCCTTTACCCATTTCGGAGGCAAAAAAGAAAGACCTCATTGGTCTATGCAACAAAGGCATAGTACCACAAGAGCTGCATTCGTGGTACAGGTCTTTGCGTACCAGCACGGAAGCAGTTGACAGGCTATGTCAACCGGACATTACAGAGGAAGGTGAAGAGTAAAATGTTACTTTAATTGTGTTATAATATAAAGTTTGCAGACACTTATGATTTTACTTATTTTATTAAACTATTATTCTCATTATGGTGTTTTATCTGAAAACCTAACAATAAACCCTAACAAAAAACAATCAAGTTAGGTTCTACTAGATAAATATAACGAACTTTATTATTAGAGTTAAAATTTAACTAAATTAACTTAGTTTATTTCAAAACAAGTAAAAATTGGGAAAAAAGTCACTAAATCCGGTCTAAAAATCACTAAGTCACAATTTGGGCATAAGACTTGAGGGGCAAAAATGTTTTTTGCAATTATCTATAAAATTATTAGAGTTAATGACTTTTACCAGGTGTAGCCTAAAGAAACAATAAAATGTCCACTAGATAAGACTACAAAACCACTTTTATCCCTTACAATAATCGAGTAATATTTTTTTCAAACTTTATTTTATTAAAACCTTCATAACTCAAAATGACAAAAGTGAGACTTGGTGAATTTTCGCTCTACGGCGACGATTTCGACAACTAGACATAAAAAACATAAATTAAAAATATAAGATACTTGAGTGTACGACCCATCTTTGACACAACTTTGTTACATTATTATAAAGATACGTATCTAATTTATCTCAATTAGGTAGGTACTCAAGACAAGCCCAAGACCCTTCGTTATCTCAGTCCTCGTCAAAGGCCGGACTTCAAACGGACCTGCACCTATTGTTTCAAGTAGCTCTCTCAAGTTCCCAGTCAATATAGATTTTTCTTGATGTCCACACTTTTTGGTCTTCCTTTGGTTTATTTTGTTTTGTTTCTTAGACTGTTTGAATTGCGTGTGAACAAAGCTTCGCTATGTTCGTATTTTGTTTTCGTGTATTTAAATGAATTATTACAGCTTCAAAAATAGGCCTGAAAATATTTTGTGAATGTTGGAGAGTTTTTCAGCAAACCATAAGAAATTAATGATTGAATCATGCATGTTCTGTGTAATAAGTTTCATAATTTTCGGTGTCACTATCTTTGCCATCTTGTGAGTCTTATATTTTAATAATTATTGCAAGTGCAAATGCATTTTGGTTAATATTTTTATACAATGTATATCTTATCATGATAAAATTGTATAACGTAATTTTAAAACGAGCTTAAGTCATCGTTGTCAGCTAACTAGGTGAACCTGATAAAGCTTTTAATGGAGATTAAATTCCTTTGTGAGTTCCTCCCACGGCTTATGATCAGGTACACATCAGATAAGACTAATTAGGGTACTTTGTAAAAGATAAGAACGGTAACGGTGAAGTAACGCTCCGTAAAAAACCTTAATTAAGTAATATTTAGAAATTTATTACAGCTTAAAGACAAAATAGCTTTTTCAATTAATAAGATACACAGAAGTGATGTATCTGCAGGTCACAGCAAAATTAACGATTTAAGACACGCACTACCATTTACTCAAATCATCAGTCGACCAACTAGCCATTTGTGAAAAAAACAAAAGAGAATTAAAAATGGCCTCCTTTGCATAGACGTTTGCATTAACACAAGCAGCCAGTGGCATTCCGATTACAATTTACCACAAACTGTAAACCGTTAGGGTGAACCTTATAGTGGGTGAAACAGGGTTTAATTTAAAAAAGTACAGGGTGTAATGTGGTGGTGAAGTTTTAGCATAAATTAGCATGTGTCGAGTTTGCCGACGGCTGTCGACAAGGCATATCAATCACGATAAAGAAGCATTTTGTACTGTGACACTGGCCTCAGGTAATGCTATGTAAAATAACAGTACAAAGTATTTTAACTTGAAATTAAGGGGCCGGTTTCACACGCAACGTTTTTTATTGGTCATGTTTGGGTGCGTCTAGAGGAAATTGTAATTGGTGATGTAATTAGTGGTTTGACTATTGTTTAAACATATTCAGGAGGGCTGATTACGTCGTATTTGTTCAAGTCATTGATTTAATTATTTTTCCTTTACTACTTCAATTAATTTTAGAGTCAAAATTATTTAATTTTCAAAATTAGAGGCAGATTGCGGATTTAAAGATAAAAACTGGGCAGTTTAGTTTACGCTGAGAGAAAAAGACAGCTATATAACGGCTATAGCTCTGTCCTTTACGCTTACCGTAAAATGAACTGCAAAGATATGTCATAATAACTCCCCTGTAGACAAATTTCGACTGCACAATCAAATTTGGCTTGCTCTTCACTGGATTGATTCCATTTTGATGCAAAACTTTATTTTGTTTATTCTAGCGTGCCACCATGACATAGTTATGCAGTTCAGTTTACGGTGAGAAAAAACGGCAGAAATGTGTAACTGCTGAAGATTTGTAACTTTCACCCGTCTTAAATTAAATTGCATAGTCATGTCATGGTATCTTCCCTCACTGAAAATAACAATTGGTTATTTCTAACAAGATTGTGATTTTTATGCATTGGCGGCTTGATTCCATACGAGGCGAACAAGAAGTTTGATACATAATTTATACTAAGATGCCAGATGAACCACTAGAAAACTTGCTGTTGTTAATAAGCTTTGGTTAATATAACTTATATCATAACTATTATATTCATTTTATGTCAACTAAGAGAACATCTCTCTTGATTGGCTCACCTTTTTTTTGAGTCCTGTTATGTGTAACTTAAGCTCGACCGTTTCGAAGTTTTTTCCAATTTCCAACAGGCTTTTAAAGAACAGCTTGTCCCACTAGACAGAAACCTAGTGGTCTATATTCTATCTGCTATTATTAAACCCTGTCTTCTAGAGTGTTTACGCTCAGCAAAGTTGCATGAAAAGCATTAATTACTTAGCCATCCGACATAGCATGTCCGCATTAGTTTTGCTCGGAGGCAATTCTCGGCTCAAGAGAAAAGCGATGGTCAATTAACTCGTTTATAAGCGTTTTGAAACTGACAATATAACATGTGAAATAGACATTATGGACAACGTGTAGCCTACTTGGCAGTAACCCTGTCTGCGATGCAAGTGGTCCTGGATTTAATTCGTGGTAGAGGTAAAAAATGGTGTGATAAGCACTTTCTGTGTCTTTAGTCTTGGATTTTTTCTATGGTGATCTGAGGTATAGATGTAGTGAATAATCCTTTCCCATCGTGTTTTGTCGGATAAGTTCGTATTTATCTAGCTTTCTCAATTAGCTTCAGCACCCATCAATAAGCCAACTGAGAAAGCAAGATAAATACGAAATTATCCGACCAAAACGATGGGAAAGGATCATTCTCTAAAGGTGGTTGTCCAGTACAAGCCTGCAACTTGGGACTACATAGGTTGCAGACTTGTGTAAGATGGTCTCCTTACACGTATTAATGTTATTTTTGTATTGAAAACTTAAAAAAATAAAAATATTTATTATTGAAAATATTATACTACCTTTTACCCGTGAGAAGGCCTTGAACCGATATCCAATTAGTGTTACATAGGTTTATATTTTTGGTTTTAGACTAGCATTATACAGACTAGGGCGCTATGCACAGTCGAAGTCAAAAATATGTTTACACTTTAGTACCTTGTCTATTTAACGTCATGTTTAAAGTGTCATATGAAATTAACACAGCGATTAAAGTCACAAGGTACTAAAGTGAAAACATATTTATGACTACGACTGTACAGCTGAAGGTTCACGCATTAACCTTAGGAATAATTATTACACTTATTGTACTGTGAAGTACTCGTAAGATTTCTCTTAACTTCACAAAAAAATGTTAATGGTAAGAATATTCACGACGTTCTTGGTTTTTTCTTTTCCATTGACGAGATATCCTGTTCTATTCTTGGACCACGGCATATCGAGGGCAAGACCACAAAATGGATGGAGTCCATTTAATCTCCTGGGTTTTAATTGCAGCACCTCCCGATTCAGCGGCCGTTTATTGGACCCAAGATTTATCGGCGAGTTGCGCGCTCGGACAATTTTCATCGACACATGCTTTATAGAGATATTAAATGAAACTTTTTAATTGCCTAAGATACAAATTGAAGCTGTGCAATTAAAAATCATTTATCATCTTCGTCATTTTATTACAAACTGGTTAGTATCTAGTTAAATTTAACTATTCGATGGTATTGCTGCAATATGTAATGATTGGAAACTGTTTAACAATTTCAAGCGATTTATGTATCCTGTTGTGTGGTTTCTCTGATCGTGTTTATGAAAATGCTTGTTTATAAATCTTCACATCATAACTATCATTTTGCATTTGCGATAAAAATTGGTCCCAAAAAAAGTGGTCAAAGTCTTGACTAATGCCAGGTCAGGTTGACTAATGCCAATCAACATACAAAAGTACTTTACTCCCACAGAATATCATTAAAACATGTCTATCTTCATTTGTATCAAACCCGAGTTTACGCCGTACCTCAATTTGCGTTCCATTTTTAAATTGAAATTCACCGGCCATATGACGACAAAAATAAATCAAAATTTCGGATTCGCTTCACTTCCGCGCGTAATTGGTCGAAACTGAATAGGGTACAGTCAAATGTGTCCTATATGGGTACTTATTTGCAAATAATTGGGACGTGTTGATTTTTTAATAGCTAGGGTTGGCTTGGGTCGTGCGGGGTGCGACATTTTGTTTTTATTGTAATACCTATATACTGGCATGGTAATTTGCATTGATTTAAAAATAATAGCAATATTATTTCGTTATCAACACCAAAAGAGTAGCCCATATTGCAATGTTCTTGTATTTTACCTCTATAAAAAAAGAACATTTTATTAGCTTTATAAATACTACTTTTTACCCGCGACTCTATCTGTGCAAAATTTAGAAAAATATCATGTTTTAGATTACCGTATTATTTTTCGGGATGATCAGTGACATAGGTACATATCGACGCTTGAAAGGCGAAATGGGATAAGCGACCAAATAGTAACTTTACAGGAGAGCCAAAAAATGGCACAGATTTTTGAAAAAAAATCACTATAATTTATTTTATAAGCCGATTTTCAAAATTCAACTTTGTACATGATCATGATGGTGTTTTCTATATACTGTGCTCAATAAATTACCCACAAAGGTATTATTTTAGGATTTAGTGTAGCTTACGCAAATTGATCTCAAAAACTGCAGGAGGTAAAATTATCTAACCAAAAATTGTGGTGAAAAATGAATCAAGTAAAAATGTCTAACCGGAAAAAGATTTGAAAGATAATTAGGAAAAACTATCTAACCGCAAAACATTTCAAATTTAAGAACAATGTTAGATTATATAAAAGTCATTTTTAGCCAGAAATTAAATCAAGACAAATAATCTAACTGCTATGAGCGACAATTTTAAACTTTAAAATATTTTATCTAAGCTAAAATTTAACCCTCATAATTTATTCTCCACTAATAAAACACCACCAAAATTCAAGATATTGATGAAAAAAGTAAATATGACAACTGTTACGAATATTAATGGGTCTTTAATAAAAATAAACTGAAAAAATCCAAATGAAAAAAAAAAGTTACAGTCAAACTATTTGTCGACAAACTTTTTTGTACTAAAAACTCTAATACTTAGAGTAACTTTAGAATTAGCGACAGTAAGTAGTTTAAAAATTATTGCAGGTAAAACAGGATAAGCGACATTACTCTCGAAACTCATATCAAGTAAAAGGCTATAACCTACAATAGTGCGGATAAAGACGTTTAGGTTATTTGATCTAAGGCATTTTTTGTATTTCTGTAGATATAGGTAAAATGATATAAAGGAAATAAAAATACGTTTTACGATGAAGTAATAAAATATAACCGACACATAAAAAGAAAGTTGAAAAAAAGACAAACAGTCTAAGTAACATTTTGTAAAAAAACATTTTATCTAATCTCCAATATTCAAAAACCTGTAAAAAAGAAGTCGCTTAGTAACAAAAATAGATCGGTGTTTCTAAAAATCACCGATAGGATAAGCGACACAAAAGTCGTCATACGGGCACGAGACCCAGCTCATGCGACGCAGAAAAATCTGCTGATTTTAACGATGCATATAACTCAATATCACAAAAAATGTCGCTTATCCCATTTCGCTTTTCAAGCGTCGATATTTATTATTATCATTCGTCATCACATTACAACTGTTACAATTTCGACATTAATAAAAGGAAAGTGCATTTAATATGATTGGGAACTGTCCCACCTTTGACATGCAGATGGCAAAATAGATGAAACAGAACACATAAAACCCATTCGACATTCGGAGAAACGGGAACCTATCGACATTTTGAAGCGTCAACACATTTTTCATCTGTTAGAGACTTGGAAAGCGAATTGGATTAGTTTTTGGTATTGCCTGCAGCTACGCGTGCCTGGTTTATCCTTCGAATTTTGTTATAAAATGTAAGAGAACTTTTTGGAAAAAAAAATTGGTTACCATGCAAAATTCTATCCAACAAAAAATGCAACACTTTAAAGTAAACTGTCGTTCAAATAGTTCAAAGAGCTTTTATCTGAGACACTGTCTAATAAAAAAAAAGAAAATAATAATGTTGCTAGATTAACTTATCAATGAATAATGTTTTAAAGGTACCTACATAAAAATTAACTCAAAAACTGAATGACTTAATTGAATAAGTGGTTTAACTCAGACATTAGTAGTATTAGTAAAACCCAGAATCATTTATAAACAAAAACTTATTACACACAATAACACTCCACGCGCTCCTCTTGGAAAATACAACTGGCCCTGTGAAACCATTTTTTGTTGAAAGTGCGATGCAACAAAATTATGAATTCGGATGAAATAAAAAGTGGAGGAAACATTCCTTTTCTCTTTTTAGTTTACAACAAACTGGCGCCGACTTTTTAAATTTCATTACAGAAGTCTATCTCGTTTTGATTGCAATTTGCTGCTGCAAAAATATGCAATGGAAGCGTAATTCACTTGTGGTTTTTGTCCAATGCTGTATTTATAAGTTTGAAGCTTTTACCTAATCGTTTTAGAATATTTTGATAGGTATCGCCTGTTGATGTTAGTTTGTTGTGTCGATTTTTTTAATGAATAAACCCATTTTCAAAACCTTGTAAGTTAGTTCTTCGATATAACTTTTATTTATTACCAAGCCACAACGTTTTGCACATAGCTTTAATCAATATTGAAGTCGGACTACATTTTTTAAATAACAAGAAGTATTTAAATATTTTTATCTAATGTAGCATCTTGTAACATTGTCTAAACTTTTCAAATAATGTCATACTAGCCTTACCGTTTTGTTGAGGTCTTCATGGGACTGGGGGGTTATTATGACATAGCTATACAGTTCTGTTTACGCTGAGAGATCAGGGTAGTGATTCTGTAAACAACGCCGGTCGTACGGACTGTCGAGTGATATCCAAGCGGCGAGATTAAGTAGTCCCGTCAGTGCGAACAAAACACATTGTAGCGCGTGCATTTTCAATTTAGCAGCATGGTTCCTGCCGATGGGTCGAACGTATAAGGCTGCTTAATTGAAAATGCACGCGCTACAATGTGTTTTGTTCTCACTGACGGGACTACTTAATCTCGCCGCTTGGATATCACTCGACAGTCCGTACGACCGGCGTTGTTTACAGAATCACTACCCTGGACAGAGCTATCTAATTTCTATAGCTCTGTCCTTTAGGCTCGCCGTAATGGAACTGCAAAACCATGTCATAATAAGTACATAAATATGAAGTAGTTTCATTAATAATTATCGGACCTGGAAAATGGTGATTGTGTATATTTAATGTCAAGAGAACACAAGATTTTATTGTCATTGACAAATTCGTGAACACGCGCAAGTTAACGAAATCTTTTTAAATACGGAAGTAAAAAAGAACCGTTGGGAAGCCAACGATCCAACACCAACATTTTTTACCTCACTAACCATAACCAAGAACAAATGTAAATACTCTCCTAAATACCTCTTCTCACGGTCATTAGGAGTGCAGAGTAATTGGAGACACATGGTTTCTGAACACCAGGGTGCCTAATTACGGAAGAAATATGCCCACGATCACTAATTAATACACGTGCATCTATGATTTAGTGGAAGAAAGTTTTTTAATGCATTCCATGCCTAGGATTTAATATATTGAGTCAACTTTGTACCAGGATTAGGGAGAAGGGCGCCGACTGTTAATTTTTAATTTATGCTTCACGGTCAATCATACAGTTGATGCTGCTCGAGACTTGTTTGATCCAATGTTTGTGAGTAATTGATCTGCTTGTTTTTTTTTCCAAGTGATTAATATAAAGTTGTTGAAGATTAAATTGAAAACACAATTATGTATAGACGTATGGAACACGGTAAGATAAAATCTTGCAAAATATGTATGTGTTCTTAGTGTTTAATAAATTTTAAACAAATGTTCAAGCTGTGAAAGTAGTTTAGTTATGGGTAAATGTTTTTCTCAAGCGCCAAAATAAGTAAATAGGCTAACATGGAAATATTGAGAGACTTTCATGTTCAATCGTTAAAACTATACTTTATCATCAATGTAAGAATGTCCAAATCATTTTCCAAATAAATAAAATAAACACCAAAACAAACAAAAATAAAACAGATCACTAAATCAAAACAGCGCAGGGGTCAAAATGACCCTTATCAACGTTCTCTAATTACTGACCCTCGGAAACGTCTGCCCTGGATATTAATCCATTTAAAATACATGCCTTCGCTGAAACAGGAACGATATCATGACCTAGATAAGGGCCTTGCAAAAAATAAAAAAGGTGTTTTACTTTTTAAGAACCCAAGTTACAGAAATAACTCTTAGGGTGGAAATTATGAGTATTGTTTTCAGTGTTTTATGCGTGGTTAAGTTCGTCGTTCCAGCTAAACTACGAGTACGAAGAGGCTCTGAAACAACAACTTAGTATATAGAAATGCTAGTCTGTTTGAGTAAACTAGCGATTTTTTACTATTTTTTTTCATAGAGACTCCCTATACTCTTCTGGAGAGTGGTCTAGGTTTAAATCATGCAGCTAGCCGGTCCTAGAACCAAAACTTAAAAGAAGTTTAAGTATCTGTATCTATTTCGACATGGATAACTAAACTGAACTTAAAGCTCGTGCTATAAATGGCTGAATGAGTGAGCGATCGACTTTTTTTTTTTACTCTACTATAGAGTAACATCATATTGTTCTAACCTCCAAAATAAAAAAGATAGTTTGAAGAACTAATACGTATTTCACCTTTTTCTTTACGACAGCAGTGTTCCTCTTACATAGTTAGTATCAAAACTCAATAAAGTAATTTAGAGCAGTGCCTGCCATTCCAATTGCGGGTTGTTTCAAACCGAATTGACATTTGGCACCTCCCAATAACAAATACCCGTAAGTGCTAGCATTAAAACCACGATCACTAAGATCTGATAACGCCCAGGTGCGCCCGCGCTGCGACTGGCGGCTTGCTGTAACGACATTGTATCTACAATCCACGCCTAGCCAATCGCTATCGAATCGGTTATCAGCTTCCTAGGTAAGCTAGGGATGACTCTTTTATTTAACCCCTCATCATCATTAACTTAAGAGCTATGCTTTTGTCAGTGGAGTTTCCATTCTTTCTTATTCCGAGCTTCTTTTAACCCCCTAAAGATCCTTTTTTTGTGTGTTTTCTTTATTTTAAAGGTTGTATTGTGAAGAAGCTGAAGCTAGATGTTCCGACGATATTGTGGGAGCAGGAAGTGGAGAAGAGAGACTTCATCTAGGAATGAAGTATGCAGCATCTTTAATAATCATACGTCGTTATCGCGGGAGCAAAAACAAATCTGAATGTCTGTATAGTATTAACAGAATATTCTGCGTATACATTATTAGCCTCTCAGAAGTTCTTTATATCTAGCATGAAGTTTTCGTTGAAAAGGTCAATCAAACTTGTCTTACACTGAGTAAACGCTAACCTATAAGGCAACATGCCAACTTGAATAAAAAAATATATTATTTCTCCAGTTTGAATTTTTAATATACCTGTTTTTCATTTGCACTCAAATTAAATTTAAAAATGTTTTTTTTTGTTTTTTGTACATCAAACAATCACGAATGACAAATGTCTAAAGTAGCAGGAAAAGTAACTGAAGAGATTGACGTTAGGATTGCGTAGCAAATTTTTTTTAATATGTACTAGGTACAGTAGGTACTAATTAAGTTAAGTACAGAGGTAAAATATTGGAAAAAAAATTGCTACATTTTGAACTCGTAGGTATAAACGTTGATAGATACGAGTGTCTCTTCTGTTATAGCCCATATCTTTAAGTACTGTAAAATAGTTTTTGCTCCCGCGATAACGACGTTTGTTAATAATGCAGTATACTTATTATTTTATTATTATTTGTTTCGAATCGACAGCCCTATCCCACTGATACCATATCTAGATCACTATCACCCGGAGATGCAATCAACTCAACACCTCGGGCTTGCCCTTATCTGCGAGATAACTCCGGATATTAGTGGTCACTTTAATTTTACTATTATTTGATCAAACTGTTATTACGCCGGTTCCTTTTCTTGGAACTAGATTTTAACTTTATACGATCAAGGTGGTTGGTTTTATAACATACAGGAGGTGTTGAAATTGGTATACGATGTTTTATTAATTACCTAGTTTACCAGTTTTGGAAGTCAAATGTATTCAAAGATAAAATATGTTTAAATATTCAGGTTAGTAGGGGAGACCGGGGATGGTTGACCAAATTTCAACTTAAACATTAGTATTTTCATTTCTTTAAAGTATATTAATTTGATACCGATTTCAGTTAATAGATATACCATTAAGCTTTACAAAAAAGTGGCCAATAGCACCATATTCCTTACGATACAGTGTACAGGCCGGATCTCGTAGAATAGGAAAAACTAGTCAACCTACCCAACTAAGCCGCGTCGTCAGTTTTACACGTCAAAAATCTACCAGCGCTTCCTAAGAGCAGACCACTACTGAAAAGTATATAATGTTTTATTTTTATTCAAGATATTTTTATTCAACGGCCGATTCACATTGATTCTGGTTAAAGGCAATTGTAGGTACATAAATTGAAATAATTAGACAAAGGGATTTAAGACAATTTACTTTTCCCTACCTAAAAATTTACTGTACTGACTTAGAGCCTTGGAAATGATTATTTGTTAATCTGTAAAAGTAAAAAAAATATGTTAGGGCATGTGTACCAGTTAAACACATCTTTCAATTACATCCGTCTCAGACCAATTCTCAAACAAAACCCAATTCTATTGATAACTTCTTAAAAGAGTAACCCGATCCCTAGTTTTATTCTAACTTCCCATTCAAACATAAAAGAGAATGAAACTTAAAACTCAATAGAGAATGCAAAATTAAAAAAAACATGGGAACAAGAATAGTCAATAGTCACTTCATATTGTGTTCGTTGAGTAAACCTCGTGAGCATCTGAGGTATCAGGTTACCATGGTGTTGAAAATGTTTTAGAAATAAGTGGTGTAACAAAATGTGAAACATTCATTACTATTTTTATAAAATACACAGGGAATAGTACTGAAGCAAACCACGCAATGTATTGAGATAGACACAAAGTAGCAAACAGAACAAAAGATGCAACCAGTGCCGTAGTAAAGGTAAGCTTTGCTTCCCGCAGGAGTGTGGTTGCAAGTTGAGTGAACTTAACTAACCTAAATTGACAACAATAACACTATTGTCTTACATGAAAATATTTGGACAGCTATTTTTAATTAAATGGAAGGTAGAGAGATACAACGGTTTGTTATAAAATGTTCTTATAGGAACTATGTTTAGCATACAATCTTGATATTTTATGTCGAATTTTTTTCTAGCTACTTACTAACGGCTTTTATTAGTAGTACTAATAACGCTGATTCTAAGGCACTCTATTTTAAACGTGACACCGTTTCCGAAAATGCAACCAAATTACAAAAATACTTGCCCAAAACGTTACATATATTTTTTATTGCATCATCAAAGACTCATTAGTAATCTCTAATGATCTCTAGAATACTTATTTTCTCTCTTGGAAAAGGTACGAAACCGAGTCTTTGGTAAAGACAGATCCCACTTGAATTAACTTCAACTCCAAAACTACTAACAAGAAGTATGAATTTACACAAAGCATGCCCACATTAAGCGCACTAATTAGTCCCTTCAGTGAATTCTCGTGAAATGGTATGAAATGAGACGACACTCGACAGTTTCGCTACAAATTTATCGCCGCTCAAAACTTCAGTGTCGGTTGAATTTATGCGAAATGCACAACGACGGGGACCTACGTTTTGACGGAATTTATTTATGTTCCTCGCACGATTAGGGTATACATACGTGCAAAACTAATTTAAAAATTGTACTTTCTGCCCCTGACAGTGACATTTGACAAGTAAGAATTTGGTGTACATTAGTTACCGCCGTACTCAGAAACCTTGGAGACAATGAATTCGTCCTTTTTTAACTTTTGCATGAAAAATCATCACTAAGGAATGAGTTAATCGTCATTAACTGACTCTGAGTGCGGCCTGTAATGAGCTTAAGCATGATTGGGTTGCGCCCAGTGATTATAAAAATTATCAGCTTTGCAATTTCTACCGAATTGTCATAAATGTACCTGTCACTGCTAAGCTTATGAAAGAGGGACCAGCCCCCATCGCCCCATATTTCACCATCTTGACAATGGCATGTAACAGGTGACAATTTGGTATACATTGGAAAGTCAACACGCTGATGCATCACTGGGTTTCATTATAAGCTGGCGCCATGTACACTGAAATGTCATCTGTCACCTGTCATCTGTCACCTGTCATTATCAAGATGGTGAAATAGGGGGTTGGTATCTTCTCTCTCTAAGTTTTAATTAGCATATTTTTATTACTTCAAAACTCTCGTTCCTTGCATAACCCAATTTCTTGATGTCCTTTAAGATAAAAATCAGACACAATGTCAGATTTTTACTGTTCTATCTCTGAGCTAATCGACTGGTCGGTTCAAATGCAGTTCGGATTGCTTCATGCCCAAAAACTGAAGTTTCACCGCTATTCTGATATTTTTGTATCACAAGACAAGTTAGTAAATTGAGATGATGAGATTGTAAAAACTAAGGAACAAACCATGTAGGTAACGAAATTATACAGAATTCATAACGCTATTACTCCGATAGGATTAGATCGATAGGAAATTACAAATTAAAATCAGATAGCTTCCGCTTTTATAACTTCATTTGATTGTTAGCTGAGGTTGTGTTAATAGTTAAATTGATGTTATAATGTTCCGCGTTCTGTGCTAGAGGGCGAAAATTTGGAGTAAGCGGGTGTGCATAATTTTACAGGCGGTCTACCTCGTCAAAGCGTTTTGTACACAATTTTGGGTGTAGATTTTAGTTCTAGTAAGCCTTAGGGGGCTTTACTACTTTAATCCTTTTTAATCCTTTTAAAATTGTATGATAGTGAATTTTTTATTTGTAGATTTTGGTTTTGACGACGCGCGAGTGACTATCACAGGAAGAGTTGATCAAATGTAACCCAAAAAGCGTCCAAGTAAAATGTATCAGCTTATTTGAAACGATATTTTAAGAAAATGTACTTACAATCAACAGTTACAAATATAATAAACATATTATGTGACCGGCCGAAGTCGCAGGTTACAAGTAGGATGTAGGTACCTACAGTCGACAGTAAAAGAACATCGTGACAGATGTCATGTCGCCGGCGCCATGTTGGCTGGGGGCCAGATCGCGACAATTGCAATCTATTTAAGTTTGTGCAGGCAGAAAATGATACCAGAGGGGATATAATAATATTATGACATCTAAAAATCCGGTTCGAAGGACCATTAACTTGTTTAACGAAATAAGTAAAAGCAATTTTACTAAAATGATGTTCTGCAATTACCTACATATGTGCAAAAAAATTAAGTAAATAACTTTCGAAACAATATTTAATTTAAAAGAACAAGAAAGTTGTTAATATCATTTGAAATAAATTCGAAGACAATTTTGACGTCAGTTAAAACCCCTGCCTCTTTGATCCCTGTATCATGGGAAAAGGTGATTGCTTCCCATCATGTAACCTGCACGGCTCTTTTCCTCCATCTTATATTAAAAAAAAATTTAGTATAAGTTTGGTCAAAAGCCGTTTTGTTATGTTGACCCACAATCTCAAAATAACAGAAACGGCTTAATTACATCATCCTCGTTTTATGTTTGTGCCAATCTCTTTCAATAATTTAATCCGTCAGCAAAATACAAGTACTGCATGCAATTCTCATCTCCTACAATTGTCAGAACTAATTCGGACTTTTCAAAATATTGCCACGGATTTAACTCGCTCGCAAACAATTGTGTCACTTTACAAGTCACAGCTTTGACATGACAAGAATTTGCACTCTTGTTTACTGACTGACACATAATTATGGTAATTCTTATTTTGTTTTAGTTCTGGTAATGCAATAAACAAATAGTTTTATTTTTAAATCACATTTGGTTGTTTTAATTCACGGTTAATAGTGTCTGTACCGTATAAATGAATTCCAAAATTCAAAGTTTAAAAGAGGTTGGACACTATCGATACTATGAACTTAATAAACATCCTTCATACAGAAAAATTTAGTGTGATCTTTAAAAAATGATAGGTACCAAACATCTCTTACCGTTTACTGTTGTTGGCCCTGGTATGGCCCTTTTGCAGTATTCCGTAAAAAACATTTATTAATCTCCATAAGGAAGATTTTATGCAAAAAATTATACTAAAACATGTACCATTGAAGACACAGATAGTCTAGTTGGTACCTTGCCTACGAATGTGGCCCAGGGTCGATTCCCGATCAGGGTGAATATTGGTGTGATGAGCGCGAGTAGGTATTTGCTTTTGACGATAAACATATTTATATAGCTTCTGCCCAGAACTTCTTCCTCGTAGATTTCGGTCGTTTCCCTCGTTAACTTTAGAATTTTCTGAGATAAAAGCGAAAAGAGAAAAATAAGGCTGTATTAATCCAGGGTATAAGCTATTTCCATTTCAAATGTCATCCAAATTCTTTCAGCAGTTGCAGCGTGAAGGACTAACAAACTAATACACAAACTTTGGCATTTATTATAGTAGGATATAAGTATGTTTATCGTTACTTAATAGTACCCATAGTACAAGCCTAGAGCTTAGTTTGGCTCTAGGTAAATTTGAATGAGATTGTCTCCAGTTTTTTTTTTTTAGTGTGTCCTGTTGCTAGTGGCTTTTCTGTGCGAATATATTTTACGCCAGCTTTCAGTGACCGCATTATGCAAAACATTATCAACGCTCGCGTCTACTTTATTTATTCGTGCTTGGTTAGCTTTGACATTGTTCTGATTTGTTCGAGGAAGTGTTTGGTTTAATCGACAATTTCTTTGTCCGAAACACGACAGTTCATCGAACTTTAACCAAATTGCTTTTTATTTTTTATAGCATATGTTAAATCTCTATTCTACTCGGTAAAACTATATTTCTGTGACATGTTATCGTTTTGTTTTTAACTCGGCCGCCATTACTGTCTCGTAAATAAGAACTATCGTTACTTTGACAATACGACAGGATGTCAAACGCAATATGGTTTTTCCTACAAAAATACATTGCCCTGATTTCCATATTACTTTGCCAAACTTGAGTACCACAGTGATTTGATAATCATATTTACCTCAATGTCACTTATAATAGGTACTAGACTTATAAGTCAATCCTGTATTCATTGCACAACCATAAAGTTTCTTTGTATTCAAAATGTTGACAGCAGTAGAAAAATACTAAACTCATTGGTTGCGTGTGAAAGAATAGCACTAATTTTTTTTACTGCTGTCAATATTATCAGTATTCAGAAATTTCATGGTTGTGAAATGCAAGGAGATCAGTGGTCGGTGGACGATGGCATGAAATCCAGCCCCCTAGTTCACCATAATGACAATGTCAGGTGACAGGTGACAGGTGACATTACAGTGCACATGGAGCAGATTATATGAAAACTTTGCAATGTATACCGAATCGTTACCTGTCACATGTCATTGTCAAGATGATGAAATAGTCTCCCACCAATTGTGATTACGATATCGAAGCAAGGTGGACTAAACAAAGACGAAATATAATCCTAGAAGTAGTTAATTTTAACCTAAACTTACGCCAACTGTACAACTATAATGAAAGAGTTCCACACGTTAAATAAACGAAATCCTGCGTCAGACTAATTACAAACGGAACAGAGACAGAATTTCCGCTCTCATTATGACGAGATCGCGTGAAGCGGTAACGACGAGAAAATCCTAATTATCCGCTTCTATTAAGTAATTCCTTTCATGTTGGATATATTGTGTTCTGAAAATGTCCTTGGCTTTATACGAATGACGAGAACTAGGGCGTATATTAATACGTACGTAATAATAGGGAATTCATGTACAGATGTAGTGAATAATCCTTTCCCATCGTTTTTTGTCGGATATGTTCGTATTTATCTAGCTTTCTCAATTAGCTTCAGTACCCATCAATAAGCCAACTGAGAAAGAAATATAAATACGAAGTTATCCGACCAAAAACGATGGGTAAGGATTACTCACTACATCTGTACTATTTTAGATTGTATTTGGGTACTTACTTATTAATTACTTGGAGATGTGGATGTAATTTACCTGAATAACCTGATGTTGACAAAGTTTATTCTACAAGTAAAGGATATTAGAAAAGTGACACAGTATATTTTTTATCCAGTAACTAGTCCCAGTAATAGGGGAGTTGGAAGAGATATTGAGGGTTTTGGCCCAATAATAGTCCAAGGTTAAAACTACCGAATTTTATGCTATTGTGGTCATGTTTATCGATGTGGATAAAACATCTGTCACTTTCTGACCAGTAGATAAGTGCGAGGGTGACGGATGCCTGTATCCACTGCGACCATATTAAGGACCTCTATTTTACTCCATAAAACAGTATTGCTTTCAGCATGTTATTATATTATTTTAATTCGGCCGACATTATCGTATAGTAAATAAGAGTTTATCATACCTTATACGATAACATGTCATATCAAAAGCAATACCTTAATGTATGTACTGATGAAATAAGGTATGTGTCACTGTATTCTTTTGCCTGATCAGTAGGTTTTGATATTGTGCTATTTTAGACCTGTCTGTCTATTACAGTCGGTTATTTTATGTGTATTAGTTCTATTATTATCTGGTAGGTGGTTCTCTTAACCAACTCGCTAAACAACTCAACATACATATTATTAGCAGGTGAGTTTTAAATTTTCCGTCATAGAGCATAAACAGTATTTATAGGGTGTGAATCCCAAGTAGGTAGCTTTAAACTCGCTCAAAAGACTGCTGGGCTAGGGTGTTATTCTCTTAAAAACAACGAACGGTCGGACGGACGAGCGAAATCGGAGCGGCGAGTTTAAGTAGTCCCGTCAGAGCGAACCAAACACATTTTAGCGCGTGCATTTTCAATTAAGCAGCCTTATCGTTCCATCCATCGGCAGAAACCATGCTGCTAAATTGAAAATGCTCGTGCTAAAATATGTTTTGTTCGCACTGACGAGACCACTTAAACTCGCCGCTTGGACATTCACTCGTTCGTCCGTCCGACCGTCATTGTTCAGAGAATCACTACCCTGGAATGATCAATCGTTGGACAAGTAGCCGTTTTCAAGAGAATAATACTGATAGCACCGCAGATACTTATCAATATGGATTCGCAACCTTTTTTTCTGATCCCTACCTACATCCTTCTGTATAATTAATAAGGCGTATGTTTAGAAATATCTCGTTAATTATGTGTTTCCAAACTAAATAATTTTGAACCCCACCCCAATCAAATGAACTTTATTAATTGCCGAAGACGTCTTTCCTCCCCGGATGTCGTAATTAGACGTATAATGAATGCCATGTGTGACGTCACCTTAGACGTTACCAGTAAATGGCAACATATGGCATGATTTGTATGGCAAGGTTTTATAAGACGCTAATTGCTATTGGATGTGAATTTTAAATATAGGTTGAGTGAATGTGACCGTTTATAAATCATAATGAAACACTTAAAAATAATACAGAAAAAAGTTATTTATAGATTTTAAAATAATAACGAACGATGCGTTCTCATGTAACATGAACAATTTTTGATTTATGGTATGGGCGTCTAGCTAATGTAAATAAATTTGCGGCAGACTGATTATTATCATCGTATCGTTTTAAACTCGTCCGCCATTAGGTACCGTCAAGATAGTAAGGGCTATCAAAACGTTGAGAATACCACAGCAAGAGGAGTAAATACAAAGTAGAATAAAGTTGTTTAGTACATAAATATACCCGGATTATGAACCTCCCTCTTTTTCCCCTTAAAAAGAAATAATATATCTAGTACTGTCTGGTCTGGTTCAGTTTCTTCTTCTTTGTTTTTTTCTTTGCTAAGGTAGGAACCTACTTACGTGAATGTCCATGTGTCGTGATTTCGTTCCAGTTGATAACTGTTACTTGTATTATGTTAATCATGACGATGTTTGTATAAATCACCCGCTTTTAAAAACGGTATATAATTTTGTCTTCTGAGGCTGTGGCAGGAGTGCGTTTAACCAAATAAGAGGGTATATTATAATGCATTCCATAGATTTCCATCCATCAAGAAGACTGGAATAAATAACGTTCACGTAAATGTAAGAAATGTCGTCTTTTGGAGCAGATATTCGATCCATCTAGCTCGTGACATTGCTGCCGTGCCGGGCGTATCGCGGCATCTCGTGACGTCATGGCGTCATGCTGGCTGGGAGGGGTGGCTCATATTACAGACGTTCGATTTTGAAAAAATAAAGTACATTTTGCAAATACAAATAGCAGAAGAACATTTTCATTCCAATTACTATTTTTCATTTATTTAATTTTGTTAGTAGTAGTGTTAGTGGACAAATTAAATTAAGTACCTGTAATTGAAGATGTATTATGACTTTTACACCAGTCAATTATAGTAAAAAGTTATGTATTATTCTTACACATTTTTTTTGTAATTAACTGTAACATGTCAGTACACAAGAGGGTATGGTATGGTATGGTATGGTGATGGACTCCTTTTTCCGCACTTAGCCTGTGTATGTCGGGCCATTGTGCGTAGGGGTACCGGCTAGTAGTCTAGCCAGCCTAACTCCGACCAGAAGCGCAGGATCCTCCTGGTATCTCCACAGGCTTCTCGGAGTGACCTACACAAGAGGTATCGTGTAAAAAAAAAAAAACTTTAAGAAATAAAGAATGTTTACGGTCCAAAGAAGGCTAAAGAGCACACAGGACACTTGATAATAAGTAAACTGAGACCCAAAGACATTAATTGGCAATTTATCTAGCCTTTATAGCGAATGGTGTATCTACACACTGGAATGCAACAAAGCGAACTCAGCTAAGCCGTAGTTAGGTAGTTAGAGGGTGATAGAAGCGATCTGGCAGGGTTTAACCACCACAGTTTTATTCAACACCAATTTTAGAGGTTCCAAGGAAAAACAAAACAATCACTACATTTTTTGGCTTTTAATCTTACTTACTTCTCACTAATATTTTAAATGCGAAAGATTGGATGTTTGTTACTGAATCACGCCAGAACCGCTGAACAGATTCAAAAGAAATTTGGCACAGAGATAGATCATATTCTGGAATAGCACATAGGCTACTTTTTATTCCGGAAAAAATAACGATTCCTGCTGTAAGACAAAATTACGAATTGTACGCGGATGAAGTCGCTGGAAGTAGCTAGTGTTATAATAATAAGGTACGAGAAATTTATTTATATTAAATTAACTGTATCCCATCGCTTGCGCCTCAAACGCCTAGTTAGCGACTTGACAGACGCATGCGTTCCGATTACATCTTCAATGCGACCGACAGATCAAGATACACGGGTATTCGTAATATCCCAAGATGGCCACTGTTTGGGAGGTAAATTGTTTTAATTAAAATAAATAGTTGCGTCTGGAAAATTTATGGTAGTGGTAAAGTTTTAGCGCTTTCGGCGATATTGTTACCGCATTTTGTGAGTCGGGAACAATTTGTATGAGTAATTTAATTTTGGAAAAAATATCTATCTCACTGTTAACGCATTGAAGTTATAACACGTTTTAAATGGTTAAAACGTGGTTTTGCTTTGCCGTCGTCGGCTAATTAAAGAGAACAACCGCTTTGTTGCTTGCTTTTTTGCTTTTCGAATTTTGGAAAAGCTTAACATTTAACGAAAAAGAAAATAAATATCGGGTCTGAAGCCAAGTCTGCTATAAAGTCACTGTGTTAGTGTCTCATTTGTAATTGTAACAGTACATTTACCCATTTTCTACAATTACATAAGTGTCATTCTAGTGAAATCTCTATCCTCACTAGAGAGGCACGTGTTTATCGCGAAGACACCGATACAGTTGCTTGAAGTGATACTCCCGTCTTGTTCACATTAGGATACCATTTGAAATAAATGTGATGCAACTTTCTTATAGACAAATATTTTCTCATTGAAAAAGTCAGTCACATACGTTTAATTGGACTTCGTAAGTAGTCAGTAACTTTCATCCAGTCTTTGGCTCCAACCCGATTTGAACGTTCAGAACGTCGTGTCGACAGGATGCATGCGTTCCTATACTAGCGCATGTGTTTTGATTTTTAGGGTTCCGTGTCCGAAGGGACCCCAACGGGACCTCATAATATATACTCGTACACCTAATATGCCTCTGCTGTCCGACCGACCGTCCGACCGTCCTAACTTAAAACAGCTGTATCTTTTGAACCGTAATAGATAGCGTTTTGTTTTTTTTTCAGAATTTAATGCGTTATTTATTACGGCGGATTAAGTTTTTTTTAACATATTGTTATTTTATTGATGTACCTATCGTAAAAACGGTAAAATATACAAGCGTCAAATTTGGTATGATTATTTTACACCCTGAAAAAAAAACAAATACCTACTAAAACATGGTCAAGTGTGAGTTTGCGCTGATCGAAGAGTTTCCGTGCTAAAAGGAGATGGCGGAATCAAGGTCGTGCAGATCTTGGGCACATGTCTCTGATACCTGTCCAATGGCTCGACAATAACCATTATAAGCATTTAAAGTGGTAACAATAACCATTATAAGCATTTAAAATGTAAACTTTGTACCGGAGTTCGAGCTTACCGGCCAGTCATCTTCGGCGTCGCAGTCAGAACATTAACCACATAAGTATTCAAATGTCTGCAAATATCGGCAACGCGGAGTGTTCCACAAACAAGGATGCGTTTTACTTAATTGCATGCGTAATGACTGCCTGTATTGTTGGTGGCAATGTTTGACTTGTTAATTGGATTTTGGGCGTAATTTGTTTTTGAGAGGTTTGTATAGGGATTTTGTAAGATGGGATGTTCGGTAAAACGAACATTTTTATACGACTCGGTATTTCTTTTTCAGAGACGAGAAAGAAGGTGCACTTACGTGTGCAATTTTTAACGGTAATTTATAGCCGGCAGCAATAACTGTTTTACTCCTAATCTTGTGCAATAGAACGAGATGTCCGTACTGTTCACAGGCAATTATTCATATTCATTCATAAAAAATCCGTACCTGATATAGGGGTTTGAAGTGTGCAGAGGTGGGATGAGCACAGTTGATCGGTCGAGGCGAAGTCTTAATGAGTTTTCAGCTATCTTATTAAGAATGCACAGTCAAAAATATTGTTTGTACGCTTTGTCGGGACAACTTAATATCGCTGGTTTATCATTCGTCCGCGTCGTGTTGTAAAGCGAATTGTTTATCAGAATCACTTATCAGAGTGCCTATATAAGCGCTTTGTAGTGTTTTCAATACGCGACGACGTGTCCCGCTTTTTTTAAACTTCAATTAAGTGGAAGGGCTCGTCTTCATGAAATAAAAACAGTTTAAAATCATCTCTTTAAATTGAACTTTTTTCCTATCAGTTTAAAATTAACTTAAATTTGGATATTACATTTGTATTTGTCCAAACTTTCCTCGTGAAATCATAGTATCGTGATATAAAAATACTTTCACCTTTGCGATATTTTGATACCAATCCATAAATCTCTTTAAACGCTTAAGATACAAAGATAAGCATCAAAGCGTACTGATTTCTTCATTAAAAGATCATTCCATCATTTAGTCTACGTTCATTATTCTTCTAAGACAAGCTATATTTTTTTAAATACGTTATTACAGTTTAAGAGACGTTACTATAACTCAAAGCTAAAGATAACGGTATATTTCTTAATTACTGGTTCAACTGTGCTCGTTATAAATCAATGTTGTTTTATATGGTAAACATGCGTTTCATTTAGTTAATTGATTTCTATCAATGGAAATTGGACCGTACTGTTATGTGAAGTAAATGTCACATTGCTGGAAATGAAACTATTGGATTGAAACAAATTCTGGAAAGGTAAATTAATTTGACCATTTATTATTATTTAGTACGGGGGTCATTCTACTTTTTAGCGCATAATAATCATTGGTGAAATTAAAGGCATTTTTAGACATTTTTTTCACGCAAATTTGACTTATATTGAAACTGGAACAACTAAATTTAATAGTTCAAAACAAAACACTTTAAATTTATTGATATTTTATCAGGGAAAGTTGGTAACACAGCGGTAAATACACTTTTTCCATACAGATGGCGGGGACATGCGTGACCACTATGTTACCTACTTTAAAGTTAATTATAGTGACTTTTTAAATGTTGTGATAATTTTAAATGAAAGCTAAGTTGTGTGATTATTTCAATATTCAATTACAAAACCGAGCACTTTAACGTTTTTATAAAAATATTATTTGAAGAGCACTTGTCAAAGAATCGACCTGCGCTTAAAAGTAGAATGACCCACGGATTTATTAAATGCGAATATGTTGCTACGAATATTCACAATGACTGTATTTAATATTATCATAAGTCTTAATACACGAAGTAATATACATACGAAATCAATAATGTACTATTATTTAAAATAACCAATAGTTAAAGCTCTTCATCGACTAAAATTTTGATTAGGCAAACAGTATCCGAGAAGTCCCCTCTCAAAAAACCAAAACAAAAATTGTTCAGATATATATTTTTTCATTGAATTCGGTTATAAGTACTTGAAATAACACGGGAGAATTAAAAAATAGATATAGTAACTCATATTTAACTTACTTTACATTATATTTTTGGCATTATTAATGGTTTCAAACTTTTACTAAGCTACCAGTAAAAGATACAACAAAAGTGAAAAATTACACCCTTCGCGTTGGGGTAAAAGTTATTTTTTTTCTTCCCTTTTCAACCCTTGCGAATGGCGCAGCTGAAAAAGGCTTTCATTTTGTCATTAGATACTACGCTCTTTGTATTATTACTTTTTTAAGTAGGCTGCAATTCAAAATTGAGTTTCGATTTTAGAGCGAGGATTAAAATTTAATCGTAATTGGTCCTTGATACGGACCACCTACTCATAACGTAAAGTTTTGACCAGTGGTTTAAAAACAACGAATTTTGAAACAGTTAAGGATGTCCAATATTTCTAAGAAGTAATCGATTGTTTAGATATTTTGGTGTTTGTAACTGTGTTACTAAGTACGAGTATATCCATCTGGGGGATTATTATGACATCTTGTAGATATGCAGATCAGTTTACGCTGAGACAAAAGGACAGAGCTATATAACTGCCATAGCTCTGTCCCTTACGCTCGCCGCAAAATGAACTGCGTAGCTATGTCATAATAACACTCCTGTGGTGGTTGCGTTGATCGCGTGATTAAAATATGAATAAAGAATCCGTCACTCTTTTGTCAAAAAGTAATAATAAAAATAAAAAATACTAAATGTAAATATTTTCAAAATTGCTTTCTTAGGGTTGGATTGGTTATTACATATCGTTTTAGGTATATTTTACAAATAATTATTCAAACGTATCATAATTATAAATGGAGGAGCCCAAACTTGGTATGTTTTGAAAATGATTTTTATTTTAATTTAAAATAAGTGACTGCAAATATAATGATGTGATATATTTTTAGAATCGGCTTAGTATTCATTCATTAAATAAACCACATATTAGTTTTCAGAACAAAAAAAAAATTCTTACATAATAAAAGATGACGTCATTAACTACTCTCCTTTTTTTTCCTGTGCTACGGGTCAAATTGATTCTTATGGGTTAAATCAATCGTTCCGATTTTCATGCTTTTAACACCGTTTGTAGAATTTTACTTAATTCCGGCGTGTACCGCATTATATATTTTTATATTTTGATAAGTATATCCTTCCTCATCTGAATGAATGAAATCCATTTTAGTTCGAAGGCCGTGTTTCCGTTTCAGGTTCTGAACTCCTGGTACATACACCACCCTCATCTGAAAGTAATAAAATTCGAATGAACATTCGAGTAAGTACGTAAACAGTGCGTTTAATCAAACATATTTGGTCACTACAAATACTCGAAATTGCTTTTTGCCCAATAATATTTGCTAAAATTTCCAAACAAAATTGTCATTTGAATAGTGTAGTGTAATAAATAAGGACTATTTATTAATATGACATTTAGTATGCCTATGTATGTAGGTATGGATGAAAAAATAATTACCGAAACAATAACAGACAATAAAACAAGTGAATCAAGCAAAGCAATCCAACCAAAGAACGAATTCTGGAAATGAAAATAAGATTAAAACCTAAAACATTTAAATGTAACAGGCAAGTAAAAAGCAATTTTTCTCTCCGTTGAACTCGAAACCAGAAAGTTAGGAACATTACACAAACACTCGAAAATACCGAGATTGACGTAATTCCCTGAAAAGCAATAAGTCGAACGGAAGCCTCCCACGGAAAATTTTCTATAAATATTAACCCTTATAAATATTCTGGGGGTGTTTCAATTTTGTCTTAATCTCCAAAAGGATTGTTTACTAAGTAAACGTTCTGAGGGTTGCGACGCCTTCAGGCTGGAGTTATGGCTTGACATTCTATATAGAATATGATCTCATCTTGACTGTAGGTAATGTACTGGCTCCCAACGTTCAAACTTCATATAAATGGTCGTCAAAAATATTTTTTTTTTTATGCTAATATAACTAAAAGATTGGTTTTAAAAGTTAAAAAGTAACTTATTGATTGAATAATTTATTTTATAAGAAGAAGAGAGAGTTTGTGGAAGAGATCCCTTATAGGGATAAGTTCGCCTTTGTACATACTTACCTTTTTTGTTTCTGTTTATTTTTGATTTGTTATTTTCTGTTTGTACAATAAAGAGTTTACATACATACATACATTATAAGACTGAACCACTATTAAAAAAGATTTGACTAAGAATATTAATATTACAATATAAAATAACTATAATGCCTCTAAATAGTTATTTTTGGAAACGTAGCTTAGATGAAGTCGATAAGTAAGTTATTTCAAACTACCCAGAAAAAAAGGGTGGCAAAAATCAATTTAAATACCTACTATTAAAGGTATAACACATCTAAGAGTGAAAGGCAAACTCGGTGTTCTTCAATAAACATCTTAGACATCCCTAAAGTTGACCCGAGCGGCGGGTCCGTCTTACTGGATCATTTACAATTCTAATTAATCCAAAGTGTAAGATGGGCATCGCCCGTTTTGTTACTAAATTGAACGGACCGTATTGTTGGGCTTTGCATCTTGATGTTTCGCCGGGATTTGCCGACGGAATACTAATTTTGATGTAATAAATTGGTAGGATTTTTGTTAGACGAAATCTTTTGTTTTGGAGAAGTATCTATACCCCTCCTAAGCCAATAAATAGTATCTCAGATTTAATTGCCAGAGTAGATTCAGTCCTCTTCTTTTAGTAATGAGGTTGTGATTGCTACAGGAGTTTAATTCGAGATGCTGTTATTTGCGAGTAATAACGAAAAGTTATAAATCGATATAAATATTTTCAAAGGTTTCAAATATCATTCGTTAGCTCACTCGGTCAATTTATTTGAAATTATTTTACACATCTTATTTATTGACAAGTTAAACTACTGATTAAATAAACTCTCTGTAATTTAACCTACACAACACAGTGAGCCATTTTTGAATATAGATAAGATCAAGGTTTTCAATTGATTACTTTATCAATATAGAAATCAATCAAATTGGAACGTTTCAAATAATGAACGGGGTCAGCAATATTTAAGCGCCGCGCTGCAAGCCCTTCACAATCCTTACACTACCCATATACGTGCAAGCTCCGCAGTACCATGCAGTGCAGAATCCATGTTTTAATCGGCCATGTTTTCACCGTACAATCGGATTGCAATGTGGGCGGCATACAGTCTAATTGAGGCCATTGTCCTGCGCATAGTAAAGCGGTCGTGACCGAAATACAACGCAGTGCAGTAACGGGATAAGTAGGTCGGATACAATTATAGCTAGGACATCGATTACATTAATGAGGCAATTATAACAAAGAAGTTGCTGTAAATTTGTGTGTTCCGGTGTGGGGATAAGACAATAATATTTCGCTCATTGAATACAAAACGGACAAATTCCAAAATAATTTTCTCTTGCATTAAAAATCTTATACGAATAGCTTTTAATTTTAAAATGCAACACTGACTCATTTTGGATTGTGTCCGTTTTGTATTCAATGTACGATTTGTCCTCATGATTGGCAACGCAATTGTATCTCAGGTTTGTCGTTTTAAGATTGAAGCCTTGAGAATGCAAATGTTTATGCGTCACAGATCCCAGTTACCATCAGGTGGCCTGTGTGTAAGTTTGCCAATTATATGTCATAAAAAAAAGCTTTTTAATGTAACTTGTAGAGAAGGGTCTTCATTCTACTTCCCTTTAGCTCTTCTTGCTTCGATGTCGTAGTCGTATCGTACTGATGACGTTATGAAGGCTATTACTTTTACAGCCAAATGGATAAGAGCTTAGGACAACGGTAAAAAAATTGATTGCAATATTGAAGCAATATGAGCTAAACCAAATTTGTTTATTTCAAATTGTATTGTGATGTACATTCAGATAAGGGTGTTGTTACAACGTATAGTAAGGTCAGTCCATGTCGAAGTCCTGTAAGGGCAGACAATATAATAACATAGAAATCTAGCAAAAAAATTGGAAAAATCGTAGTTTTGAAATACAGTATATCAAGACCGGCGTAAAACATCACTTTTATCAGAGACTTGTAGGTATATAGGTATGTATAAAAAAACAATGAGGTGTTAAAATCAATATTAAATACAAGTGATTTTGATCACATTTTGATTCAAATATCCATCAGATTGGATAAAAGGAAACTAAAATCACTGCACGAAAGCGAAACACAAAGTAACTAACATTTTGCGAGACAGACTCTAAGTGTACCTAATAGCCAGTTGAAGGCAGGTCATACAAAAATGTCTTGTTTATAAAAGCGTAGAAATGTGGCGGCTAACGAAACCTTCATAGCGAGATACTTCCGATATGAGACGGGAGGGTTGACTATAGGCGTAGTCGCGTTGATGTCATAGACTTTCGATCCGAGATAACTGCATTCTTGCTTTTTGTATGCAATTTGTAGATACGGATGGATTTTTTAAATCGCATTTTTTCAACTAAATATGAAAATACCGGAAAAGACATCACCAAAAGTGAAATAAAAATTGGCCAACAAATCGTTCTATGAATACAAAACGGACGCAATCCAAAATGAGTCAGTGTTGCATTTTAAAATTAGAAGCTGTTGGAATACGATTTTTAATGGCAGAGCAAATTATTTTGGAATGTGTCCGTGTTGTATTCAATGAGCGAAATATGGATTTTAAACTGCTAGCTAATTACACAACGATTTAACAGAGATCCGATATGCACTGTGGCGTCATCTAACAATTGGACTATATAAACACCATGTTAAATTAAATTATGCTAGAAAGAGATCAAAGAATCAGCTTTTATTGGAGCGGTAAAAAAAATATGAATATTCCCTATTACAGTTAATCTGTCTCGTGAATTTAGCTTGTTTCACTTTACCCTTACAATGGAGTCTTTTGATAAATGCAATTTTTTTAGTTCTCTATTGAAAGTTCTAGACTACTGACCCGATTTTTGATTTACTGAGAGAAGGTTGTAGACTGTTTATGAGTATAAACAGTCTGAGCCAGAGTTAAAATTGAGGCCTATAGACATTTTACAACTTGAAGACTAAAATACCTACTTATTACAACCAGCGGGCCTAGTATGGTAGCGTTTACAAAATGTGGATAAAGCGCCCGTCTCTTTTTGACAATGTCACTTATAAACAAGTAGGGGAAAGAGACGGGTGCTTTATCCACATTTTAACACTTATAAACAAGTAGGGACTTGTTTATAAGTGACATTGTCAAAAAGTAACGGATGTTTTATCCACATTTTATCACGCGATGTACGCAGCCTTATTAGGCCCCTTGGCATATCGCACCTTTAGAATTATAGTGACCTAATTCAACATTTTCAGCTTTCGACTTCGAGTCTTAAATTTATTACTATAGGGACCTAACTCGGAATTCAAAATTTGTTAATTAGGTCACTATAATTCTAAAGATGCGATATATTTTATACACAAGAACCTTGGGCAAAGTCTATCCGGATTACCATCTTATCCTTCAACCTACCACCAAGCAACAGTGTTTGCATTGTTGTGTTCCGATGAGTGGATAAGTTCTGTAGGGCATTTCACCTCAGTCTTCAGGGTTGGCGAAACATTAGTAGTCTTGAGATTGTAGTCTCGAGAGTTCAAATGTGTATGGGTCTCATACTACACTTACCATCAGGTGACCTGTATGCTCGTTTGCCTTCTGCATGAGTTGAAAAAATCCTCTCGAAATCCATCTCTCAAACTTTTATAAAGATAGAATACCTTTGCCTTACTTGAACGATGAACCCATCATACTCGTATACCTTCATAAGGTTAACAGCTACCTCGACTCACGGGCCAAATTGAATAGCCACCGTTTTTAGGTGATTGCCATACTCCGATAGATTAATATCTCGGTCCGTATGGCAAAATGTGATTCCCAATATTGGAAGTGTTTCTTTGAAATGTTTTAGCTAATGAGTAAACCATATGGAGATAAAGTATGAAGTAAGATTTAAACGAGGAAAGCTTGTTTAATAATGTCTTTTCTACCCGAAATGAGAGTAGAGTAAACAATTAAATATTTGAGAATTAATGATTAAGACATTATTTTATCATAAATTAATAATAAACATACAAACAAAGCTCAGTCTTCAATTTTAATAAGGAAAATAAAGTAACTTCCTGACTAACAACTTCGTTCCCTAATTCGAAATCCTCTTTAATTATTTTCCTTCCGAATTTCCCAAATGTAAACAGAGTATGTTCTCTAGCATTAGTATTAATCTGGTGTATATCTACGGCATTATCCATAAATCCGAACATTACAATACATTAGACTACAAGTTCGCAGTGAGCTAGACGTTCAATATTTGCGAGCACACGCTAACTTACGGTGTTATTGTTCTGTATTGATGTTGGAGAATTTGCAATGTTGTTAGCCTTACAGTTAACAGGATCTTATACTGCACTGCCGCAGACTGCAGTCGATGCTTAAGTGTTTTTTTTTAAATTCTGCATTCTAAAATCAAAACTCCAGAATTTAGATCCATACGAGACTCAAATCGTAGGTGAACCAGACACGCTTAGTATTCAGTTACTTGAGTGTGTTAGGTTCCCTTGTAAAGTTGTTCCACGCTAATACTTGCCTCAGGGATACCACATAGGGTTAGAGTAAGGAAAACTTCAACTCTAGCTAGTGACTAACCGAAAACTTAGAGTGAAATCATCTTACCCCCTTTAACGGCTAGAAGACTAGAAGGATAGTTTAGATTTTAAATCGAAATTGTTACTAAGTCAACGAAATAGATTCCTAGACAACCAAGAAACAATGCAAAGTGACGACGATTTAGTCTACGTCCACGGTCTAGGAGTCAAATCTCTATTATTTATTTATTTGTCAGTGTGTGTCCCCATTCCTTCCTCCCTGGTCTGAGGTCTGATTGGTATTTTGTAGGTGCTTTTTCTGTTTTTTGCATCAAAATGTTGGTTTTAACGTTAAAAAAACTGCCTAAGCGAATAAAACTACTACTACTCAACTCAAACTATTTTGTTTTCTTTATTTAACTAAATTATGAATTCAAAGTTAACCAAATATGTAACGGTTCCTACAAATATTAATAACTTCTTGATTCAAGCGGACTATAACATTGTAAACGAAACATTCAATCTCTGTTTCTTGCTGAGAACACATTGAATAGATGTTTTATTCATCCAGGCTATGCTAAATCTATTATAGGGATATCTCCCGACACAATATAAACGTCTCTTAGACGTCCGCAAATATTATTCCAGCTCGACAAACAGACAGATGGAAGCACTGAAGTTGGAATAAAATATAGTTTTGGATGAAGTCCAAAATGTGTGAGTACTCGTAATAGTTTGTTGGTTACTTAATGGATGCACTATTATCGTTCTTTTGTTCTTCTGCTAGAACAATTTCCGGACGTGTTTTAATGTGGATATAAAATTGTTCACTAATTTACACTGTTGTTTAAAGCAATCATTTATTCTATAATAATCTAGCTATTCGTCTCGGTAAACAATGTCATTACGCCATCCCGCCTCACTACTTTATTTTTCATATCTTGTCTCAACCGTGTAGGTATACCTAGTAAGTTGGCTGGCGGAGCGCACCGTAGTGGATTGAAGACACTATATTTTGTGTTGTAATTTATTATCCTACATAATATGGATGTGATAATCCCATACTGAACTTTGTAAGGCCCGGTGTGCAATAGGATGTACATAATCAAGGCAATTTAATTTGAACTGTGTATCAATAAGAGTTTTTCTTATAACTGTTTTTTTATTTTTATTGAAACAATAATTCCACAACAATTTAAAAAATGCAAAACAAAAACAAGTCGTTCCATGGCACAAGCCTTAAAAAGCTGCCTACTAAAGTACAACTCTGCGAAGTTTGCAACAAAGATAGGTGCATTACTTATCCATGTTACGTTTTGCATTAGACTTATAGATTACATTTTGTACAATGACCCTAGGCCAATCAACTATTCTGCTACAATTTACGTCCAACTTTAGACTAGAACCAATATCGCAGTACTCGCTGGGAATCGCTTTGCATAGAAAATGATGCGAAACCAACATTTGCTAATAGTCGGGTATGCACTAACCGCCCTGCCTAAAGCGACCAGTTACAAACCTCATCAGCTTAACATAATAATTAATAACATGAGAACCGGGCCATTACACAGATTAATTCCAGTCAAATATGGAGTATATTTAGATTTGTAACAGGTTTGGTTTTGCTGAATCATACACTAAATGTAGTCCATGGCCAAGGTACGAGCCTTGTGCAACCGACAAGAAACCTTTAATAAGGCTTATGACGTTTCTATTTTAGCTCGAACGCTTTCTTTAAAGCTGTAAAAAGCAAGTCAGTGTGATCCCTAACTACACACCAATTTGCACATGATAGCGCTATGAATGTTTGAAATACAATACTATTGTATTTCGCAGTTTTCTTGGAAGTTACATAAATATTTTATAACAGGTGATGTTATTAGTTGTCTTTTTCTCTCAGAATAAAGGTTTTTTTAAATAAATATATCTTTGCTAATCAAGCCGATGTTCGTTTGATTTGCTTATTCTCTTGCGTTGGATATAAAGGTAACGAAATAATGTGTGGTTGGAATTCAATCTTGCCACGATTTTTGGTATTTAAACGAATAACGCAGCTTTTACGTAGAAACACATAATTGTAGTTAGATTCTCATAATTATCCCCTAAATAATTAATTTGAAAAAACTTTCGTCCGCCAGGCTAACTTCATATCCCCTGAATGTTTAATACGCGTTCAATCCAAGCGCTGTATCGCATCGACCATCGCATGTAATATTCATAGGATGACTAATACTGGAATCGATACTCCTTCTGTTATATTTGAAGGCTTGATTGCGGGGAAATGTTTCGATTTGATTAGTAGTGTACGTGGATGTACGGTTAAGATGGAGTTATTGGTTTCTTTATAGTAGTTTATTTCAGTAAAGGCATAACTTGAATCTAAAGTTCGCTCAGCTACTTAACTAATATTTAAAAAAAAAAGAAGATGTTTGTAAGATATTTTCAAGATTATATAAACATTATCTAGACTAAAATTGTATCGAGGACAGATTAGCATTTCTTTATATTTGGAACGAATAAGTCAACTCAAAAAGTACTGGACCGATTTCAAAAATTCTTTCATCATTCGAATGCTATATTACTTCTGAGTAACATACTCGTACATAATAGGCTTCTTTTTAACCCGCAAAATTAACGGTTTCCATGGGATGATAAAAATACGAATTGTACGCGGACGAAGTCGCTGGCAGAAGCTAGTAGCAAATAAAAAAATAATCGTTAAGAGCACTCTACGACTACGGATTCAAGTTGTCAGTTGATTGTTTTGGTCTCCAAAATATTTTTTTGATAATACAGACTTTACGCCTTTCTTGTCAAGTTAATAAGAGCTATTTTGTAGTCAACAATGTGATAATTATTAGAGTTAAAGATAATGTAGAAGAAGGGTCAAGAAAATATAGTTAAAGTTTTATTTACGTAAGGTCACCATTTTGAATCGAAAAAAATGTGATGTTTGGATATCGCCCAAATTATTGTTTTTTAGAGATTTTTTCTCACCCTCTCTTTTTTCTCTTAATGCCGTGTATTAATTTATAAAATATGTATTAGGTTGTTTAGTAAAAAAAATGTAATCAATCAAATCAATTTGTATCTTTTAGCAGACTTCCTCATCAAAAGATTAACAAAAACTTACTAAAGCTTAATTATTTTGTTCATTGACAGAAATAAACTCAAAATATTATTATTAGACCCCGGTATCGGAGGTGCAAAATGGTAGCTGTCAATTTCGAGCCATTACTAGGGAAGGGTAAACATTGTTTTGAAATATTAACTTCATGTCGATAAACATAGTTATATGTCGATATTTTATTATATCACAATGATAGCGTTTATTCTATAAAGTAGGACTATATAATTACAAAACCAACATGTATTGAACATTTTTATTATTTACAAAAAAAAATCTTTCATCATTAAGAAGTTTTAGTTATCTTCTTAGCATAAAGCATTCATAAATAAATTTAAAACAAAATATAAACTCTTTTATATTCACCAAAGGTCATACCATGTTCTTGATGAATGATCAGATTCTTTGCAGTAAACTAGTGTAGTTACAATAAATATACACAACAATTATAATATCTTACAATTAGTCATATTTATCATTAGAGATATATGTCTCGTAATATATTACTAAAATTTGTTCTAAGTTAACGGGTGTTAGACTTCTTCTTCTGTAGTTGAAAATCCACTTTAAGAAAGAAAATGACTTTTCTACTTCGACAGAAGTAATGGGCAAGAAATTACATTTGGCGTAATTCTGTACTGTATTCTTATTTACATCATCAGTAATTTCAACACTTTTGCCATCCAACAAACTTTGTAAAATTTGTATACTTAGATGTGAACCCAGGATTTTTTTGCAATACATTCCGCATTTTTAAATAAATAAGTTTTCCGATTGGATGCAAACGTAATAAGGAAAGTTTTTTTGTTACCTCGAGTATTACATCTAAGGATTCTTTTAAACAAAGGTTTGGATCTTCTAGCTTTGTTATTGAGATCGATAAAATTCTAAAATTTTTATCGATGAAATTGATTTCGTTTATCAGATTTGCATCAGAGAACAATCTTTGTGCTTTGGCTATAGCAGCAGCTTCAGAGGATTTCAATTTAGAAATAATATTCTTAACCTTATGGAAATGATCTTTATAATAGCTGACAGCTTCTATCCACGTGCCCCATCTCGTGATGATAGGTTCAGGAGGAAGAGGAGTATTAGGATATTCTAGTTTAAACATGTCTATTCTTTTAGGGGCTTTTTTAAAAACTTTTTTAACAAAATTTATTAAACTATTTACCTTCGGATAAGCTTGTCTCACGGCTTCAGCTACCCTGTTTAGGCCATGAGCTACACATGTCAAATGAGTCATATTTGGGTAGCTTTTCTTTAAATTTTTACCCGATGTTACCATGTATGACCCCGCATCAGTCACGAAAAATAACAATTTATCACAGTTTTGTTCGTAATTATAGCCCCATAACTCGCGAAGCACCTCATTTACTAGATTACTAATCGTGATATTGTTAGTTGAGTCTAATTTTCGTGAAGCAAAGATGTGGGGCTTAGATAAATAATTTGTTAAAGCTCCAACTATCACATTAGCCACTTTTTTACCCATTGAATCTGTAGTCTCATCAATGCTCAAATATATATATTCGTTGGACAGTTCTTCTTTTATAGCATCTTTTTTCTCATTAAATACTATAGGCAAGTAATTTTTGCGTAAAGTTGATTCTCTCGGTAATGTAACATCGCCATATTTTTTATTGAGACAATTGTCCATGAAACTTCTGAAGTTTGGGTTTTCCAATTTGGTCCAAGGTATGTTACAACTGATGAAAAACTTTACCAGATCTCGGTTAAAGTTAAATTGATCTTCATTTGTTTTTCTGTGAGTAAAGGTTTTCAAATGCCTCTCAATACAAAATTTTGTTGGAGTCAAAACGGAGTTGCAAGATATACAATATACTTTATCGTCCTGGTTTACAAGTATTGGAATGTCCTTTATTAAATAATCAATGTGACTAGGACACGCGTTGATGATTTTCTCTTGATGGCATTTCGACTCCATGTGCTTTTTAATATTCCAAGATCTGGAAATGATGTGTACACTGCACACTGTGCAGTAAATTTTTTCATTCGTTTTTTGGAGTTCAGGGTGTTCTGCAAGAAGTGACTCCATTTTCTATGGTATAAATGATTTTAGACGAATAAACTCGTAAACAGCTATTTAATCGAAGAAATTGTTGTAAAGTGACAATGATTATCTATTGACGTAAATAATTTATTATCAGTATAAGTGGCCAGTATTAATCTCTATTGAAAAGGTTTATCACAAGAGTGTTTATGCACTGCTCTGCAACTCGAAACATAAGAAAAGTAATAGCAACCATAGATATATATTTTGTTGTACAGTCGAGTTCATAAATATGTCGTTGCTTAAATACTAAAGGGCCTCAAATCAAAATGTGTTTGTGTTGCATTTAAATTCGGAATGCTATATACTTTAAGTTTTAAATCAAACTATGTCTGTTTTTGTTTTGAGGCGCTTTAGCATTTAAGCAGCGATGTGTACACTTTATATTTTTACGATCAATGATTATCATAGATCAAAAAAAAATAACTGTGTACAACCTAATGTATAGAAAAATCGTGTATCGATATCAACATCAAAAATATGATTACCCATCCCTAAGAACTTGACAGCTACCATTTTGCACCTCCGATACCGGGGTCTAATTATTATGAACCATATTATCCTACATTCCATAAGTGTTCCGCAACCGTTTGACACAAACGGACGGTTATCTTTGAACCGTAAACCAGCAGCAGTCCGTTAATGAGACAGCCAGTGACATACGCAGCTTTGAAACAGAATGGAAAGCTGAGACAAAGGCGCAAATGGGTGCTAACAAACGGACAAACAAATTTACAGTCGGAGTTACGAGATGTGTTGGAAAGTACTTGTTTGTAGCACCTTTTGTGGTGGCTGTAATTTGTGCCCGGTGTGGCGAAAGTACATCTATCGAATTAGGTAGCAGCTGTTGGAGTTTAAATGGTGACTTTCTGGAAGAGTTTAGACCACCATGTTTGAACGTGTTTTATCTAAGATTATGTTAATGTTATCAGCTTCCTCTTCAGCTGTATACGATATGATTTGAAAATAATGTAGACATGATAGACAGTAGTCCTAGTAGGGATCGCAAAACATGATGAAAGGGTTTCCATGATCGTTAGATAGGCATTTTTGAGTTCAACTTCTACCTGAAATAGTCGCATTACTACATACATTATATTAAATCACGCCTGCTTCCCAGAGGGGTAGGCAGAGACCACTTCTTTCCATTTGCTACGATCTTGACAAATTTCTTTCGCTTCTTCCACATTCATACATCGAGTCATGCACGCACGTCGGTTTCGGGTACTTAAGATTCGGCCCTTTTCCAGTATTTCTCCGATTTTACTCGAAAAAGTACGCCTAAGGCGGCCCCTTCCTACCCGTCCACTCACTTTCGATCTGTATATCTCTTTCGTCAATCTTCTTTCATCCATCCTTTCCAAATGTCCAAACCATCGAAGCATGCCCTTTTCAATCTTAGTCACTACATCTTCTTTGCATTACTATTCACGTTTAAATAGAAATATAACATTGTTACATCAAAACACATGTACATATTCCTGTCTCAGTCATGCATGAATAGATTAATATACGTTTTGATAAATTAACAGCAGTCTATCCAACGCGCAACATATAGACATGAGAGATTCGATGCCGCTGCTCTGATTATAAATCCGATACCTATATTTATCATTTCATTTTAGGTAGAATACATAGGTATATGCGGATATTAATTTCAGTTTCAGAATGTTATGCCTATATTACGAGTTATTTTAAACTACATTTTTATTGTATTGGTAACATAACGTTGCTCTTTAATAACTAATTGTTGACAACTTGACATTAAAAGCAGACGTTATATAATATGGTATTAAAGATAGAGCGTCAGTGGCCTAGTGGTTTAAGGGGTCGACTCGTGATCGTAAGGTTCCGAGTTCGAACCCCCCCGGTCACCGCGTAGCAAAGAGTTTTTCTAACTTAAGTGGTCTCACGGTGAAGGAAAATCGTCGTGAGGAAACCTGCATATTCGAACAGCTGATTGTGTAAGAGGGTAATTACCCAAAAGATCCTAAAGGGTCGCAGTGTATCCGACAGGGCCCGTCTGTAAGATAAGATAAGATACGATGATATAGAAAAGTAATATGGATTCCTCAACAAGATGCATGAGAATTAAATTCCCGGTTTTACTTTCAAAATGACTATTTCGCTTAGTTCTTTTCTTGATTTATGTTTTTTTTTGTTTGGCTGCGAATAGGTATGTTCCAATCGCGCATGATTTTCTATTTGGTGTATTTGGTATTTGATCTTGGTTTATATCAAACACCATTTAAAGGGTTATACTAAAACTGAATTAATAGAGTTGCTCAATCAATGTCTTTCCGCCTCCAGTAAACAAGCATTTACTTTAAAGTATCTCCATTATGTACAAACATTAAGTACAACGACACCCATTTTGAATGCAGGTCGAACGAATTTACATAAACCCGAGTAAAATGGCTTCTAGTTGGGCTAAATCTAAGTTTTTATTAGTATAATTTCTTTGAATCGATCTCGGCATTATGTTTATTGGTTCAACAATCTTTGCGTCTTGTGATAGATAATTATATTCTATGCTTTAGGCTTTAAATAACTTATTTTAGGATTTAAATATGTGTACATTATTATTACGCAATAAGAATCATAACCTCAAGCGTTTATAACTAGAACACAGCTGCCGCTTTGAATACCGCTATTATCTATTTCTCTAGTAGCTCTAGTTATTTTTGTCATATTTTGTGATAATAATTTATTTAGCAAAAAAAGACAATTCAAATAACTTTGATTCTAGAAGGATCCCTCATTTTTAATGAATGCAGTATTAAAGCTTAAAATAATTAAACAACTTCCATAATCCTTAGTCTCATAAGCAATTTAAGTCAGCTGATCTTCAGAAATGAGAAAAAAATAATAGTTTCTCAGAGCCCAACCATATTTTACAGCTAATCCTGCGTAAACGCGTTATCGCCAGACGGCACAAGATCACGAATAAACGATCTAGATCAGACGACTCAATCCGGCCGTATCTGATTACAGGGACAACCTCGACACTACCTTTATTTGGCTTGAGGCATAAGTTAAAGGCGGCAAGACGTCGTAAACCATACCATCAATGGGCCATCATTATATAAATCGAAAGCAACAACAACTATACTATTCTAGGTGGTGTTTTTAAATCGGCCTTCATAACAGGTCAGAGACGTTTTTTTTAGTTACCGCCTAAATTCTCGCTTCAACAGACCCCTATAGAGACCTTCTACTTACTAGTGATCGTAGACAGGTACTTAATAATTTTAGAATCGAATACCATGTTTAATACCAACCACACTCGTTTAAATTAACAATTAACGGAAATGTAAAGACAGTTTAAAGGAACCAACTTAATGCTGAGATATTTTCAGACCGTTACGACTTGAGGATCTTCAAGAGACGAGCATGTTATTTTCTCAAAGGTCGGTAATGGTAGGTGTGTGATACTGCCGTGATACCGAAGAAGGAGGCTAACTGCATAGTAATAGTATAAGCATTTTAAATTGAATATGATTTGATTACCAATAGAGTATAGAATTCTTCGACTCGAACATTGTAGTTAGCTGCCTTCTTTGGTTTTACTGCAGTATAGGTGGCTACTAGAAGTAACTCGTTTGCCTTCTCTTGCTTAAAAACACCCAAACAGGAATGTTGTTTCTTTATAACTAATAAATGAATAAAAACCGCTGTTTTTTTTTACCACTTATTTTAAAATAACCACGCTTGATTCGGTAGATCCATTTGAAAGTAAGGACTCCACAGGCAGACCAACAGATAAACTGATACACAGATGTACAGATCGAAAATTATAACATCCTTTTTTTTCGTCACGGGTTAAAACCTATTTCCTTTTGATTTGGACCACAACATAAAGGGTCATTACTACCGCCCACAGTATGCGTCCGCGCAAGTAGTTAAGCGAAATGTCTTCTTTAAGGTAACAAGATATAGGCCTTTATTGGTCCCAAGTTTTTGTTTTATTTTCCCAAGCGCCGTGTGGGTTGGTAAAGCCTTGTTCAAGTTTAGCCAGTACGCCGGCGGTTGTAGAAATAGGAATAGTAAGAGACAAAGTCGACAAAGAGGACAAGAACTGGGCCTTATGGCTTAGGTATACATAGTATTGGGATTAGATTCCAGTAAGAAGACTGCAGTATCCTAGACTGCAGTATCGTAATATTTACTCTTATTTTAACAGTCGAAAAAACTTTATGATCCTTAGTGCTGTGGTTATATGAAATAATTATGTCTGAATAATACGAGTAGGTACACATTAATGTGTATTTTTTGTATTTTATTAGTTTTAGTTTAGTAGTGTTATACTTTAGTTAATTGTTTTTATTAACTTAGTCTTACTTAAATGATAATTGGGCGTTTTTCAAAAAAAGTGTACATAGTTGAGAACAAAAATTAAGAAAATTTTACATTTCCGTTGCGTCACGAAAATTAGTCATACATCTATAGGTAATTTTCGTGACGCAACGGAAATGTAAAATTTTCTTAATTTTTGTCTTTAACAATGTAATTTGTTTTTGGAAAACGCCCAATTATGATTGATCACTGTCTTCCTAAAGATATAAAATATGACATTGTAAGTTCTTTGTCGGTAAATCTTTGTACGGCTGTCGGATTTCAACAAGTTCTTCGTCGGTTCGAGTTTGGTAGTGAAATGGCTTCATTGCACCATAAGATACTATGTCTATTGTTTTTACGCAACCCTAGGAAATCTGCTTGTTTTTGTAGCTTAGATTCTACTGATATTACTAGGAAGTCACTTTTGTATTGGAATTGCTTAACAGAACTTGTTAAAAACAGAATATAAAGCTTAATAAACTTTTATACCCAGTTTTGTAGGTTTTAATACCACTTGATACGTTTTTGTTTTGTCGCAAGGCACAAGCGAATGTCTCATTAGTTTTTGTCCTGTAGTAGATATTGTTCTGGCTTCTGAACCATTTCGACAATTTATTTATTTCTGAGGTAGTTTACATTTTCAGTGTTGTCTGTTATCTTTTCTATAAAATACATAAAATAAAAATTTGATAATGAGAATAAGTAGGTATTTAATTGTATGACCAATATTATTATTTTTTGTTGTGTCTCATTAAAAAAAGGTTGTACAGGTTTCCTTTACAAAAAAATCATTACTAAAATAGTGTAGATATTTAATTGGTAAAACGTCAAGTCAATACAATACTTAGGTATTGTAAAGGCCCATTTTGTTTTTATATTCCGTCTAAAATTACATTGTGCAGGTTTCTTCAAAAAAATTGTTACAAAAGTGGAGATACTTAACTAGTTCGGTATATGGTCAAGTCAATACAATAAAAATGTAAACAATTCAGAAAACAATATAAATAATAACGTAACTTTATCAAACTTAAATACTTAAGATAATAATAATAATCGTAATAATAGTAGATAATCGTGGTAGCTACAGCCTCTCTTTACATTATAATTTAACTAGCGACCCGCCCTCGCTTCGCTTCGGTTTATATGAGTTTTCTGTAACACCCGTTCATAAAAAAATCATTTATTATACATGTAAACCTTCCTTTTGAATCACTCTATCTTTTAAAAAAAACCGCATCAAAATCCGTTGCGTAGTTTTAAAGATCTAAGCATACATAGGGACAGACAGCGGAAAGCGACTTTGTTTTATACTATGTAGTGATAATAACAAGCTTCTGCCCGCGACTACGTCCGTGTATTTTTAGACTATAGTTATTGCCTCGGGAACTTTTAAAATTTCCAGAATTTAAAGTAGCCTAATATGTGTTAATCCAGGGTATAAGCTATCTCCATTCCAAATTTCATCCAAATCCGTCCAGCCGTTGCAGCGTGAAGAAGTAACAAACACAAACACACACACAAACTTTCACATTTATAATATTATAGTAGGATAGTAGGATTACTACGTGTTTAACAAAACAAACCATTAATAGCAAAATTTTCACTAGAAATTATTTTATAACCTTACGTTCCGGCTCAATAACAGGCAATAGATTCGATTAATTTCCTACACAAGGGATTTTTTCAATTATTAACTTTTCCCACATAAGTGAAAGTCATTGGCACGACATTCTCCTCGTTGATAAATGGTCCAAGTTGCGAGGTTAGTTTTTAACCAAGATATGAATTTATGATTAATTGATGCCATTAACTGGAACTTGTAAACGCGGCTTTAATCTTGACTTGAACGAATAAAACTTTTTGCTCTAATAAAATCGTGTCACAGTAAAGTCGTAACAGTAAGTTTTCTCTCTAATTGCGGCCATGAATTTGTTCACCGGTCAATCTACATAGTTATGACGTGATCAAAATTTGATAAGTGTAAAGAAACACTACGTTTTGAGTTAGATCCTAGATGGACTGAGAAAAAACTACGGCATGAATTGTTAATTTCGTAATCATGTTGTAAGAAAAAAGTCTTCCTTTTCAACCTACCTTCTTCAAAGCGTAGGTGCTGCTAACTTTTTTAATATGATATGTATTTAAATGCAAACAAAACCTTTGTATGTTACGTCCTCTTTTTGTTTTTGACACAGATGTCACTTTCACACAATCCAAACGCAACAATTCGACACTACAAAATCATAAAACCAATTGCAGTTGCAGTACTGATTAAACTTTCGCTGCAATGAAGGTTTTTTACTTGTCAGTCGCCTTGTAACTCGTGTATTCGCTTTAAACATGCTTTTTATATGCAATTTATATGCAATCGGCTAATCGACAGGTCTACGAGACGAGTTAAGATGTGCCTTTTAATGTATGAAACAGCTGCGTGTTCCACTAATGGATTTCTTTATTTATATGATGTAAATTTGTATGTTGTTTATGTTTTTTCTTTTAACAGCCATGTAGTCCTTAAATGCGTGAATCAATCATGTGGATCACGTGGAGTCGTAGGTACCACTCCCACCGTTATCGTGCGACTCTTTACCTAATGAGTCTGTTTAACATGTGGCCTGCCACTCTAAGGTTGAATTCCGTTTGCATGTTATACAATAATAAGGTCGATAAGATGCTCCTGTCAACTTGAAAGGCCGACTTTAGCAACATTTTCCTATTATACGAAGTATACCGGCAGACTATAGGTAAGTAAACGCGACCCGACTGTAGGTAAGTAAGGCGAATAATTACAAGAAAGTTGTTTTGTTTTAAAATGTTTTATTTTTGGTAAAGTGTTTAAAAAACTATCTTTAACTTACATGTATAAACCTTCTAGGGCCTTATCAAGATGAAAAACGCTCAGTTAGCGATTTACGAAAATTGGCCAAATTGATTGACTTACGTAAGTTGATGACACATGGCGACCACCGCTTCAACTCCATACTTTCGCGTCGATAGATAATAAAACCTTAGCACCGTTTGAATCTTGGCGACGCCTACAGATGGAATAAAAAATGTGTCAAAAGAAAAGTAATTTCTTTGATTAGCCAAAGACATCCAAGACTCAGATTTATCCATCAAGAATAGGTAGGTACAGTGCGACACAAAAGAGTAGAAATTAAATGAGGGCGCCACTTTCTATGTAACTGTCACATTTTTGACGTAAAATGCTTAAACATGGCAATAATTTAGTATGGATTTTTATTAGTTCCATTTTATTTAATGTCTACTCTTTTGTGTTGGACTGAATGTCTGTTTATTTTAGTTTTATTTAAACAAAATATTACAACGTTTTCCACTGTAACTACGTACCTACGAACGTACGGACACGTACGATTTTCTCTATAATCTATTTTCTACACATCATAATAAAATATAAGAGGAAATCCAACACCACAGTGGCAAAACTAATAATCATGCAATTTATTTTATTACCCCCATAAACTATAAATTGTTATATATAAATAATATAATATTATTGTGTGACCGCATTCCGCTTGATAAACGTTTAATCAATTCGCTAGTTGAATTGAAACTGAGCCGCTAGAGCGGCGGTTGCAATCTTAAATTATCCACGGATTTTTAATTGGGGCAAGTCATAAGATTCCGTGTTTTAATTTTTTAGTTTTGTTTTTTTTCCATGTGACACCTCAACATTCATTTAATTTCTACAGGCAACACCTTGTCATACGTACGTAATACGCACCTATCAATGACAATGAAAACAACAATTAAAAAAATAATTTATAAAGTTAACAAAAAAACAATCAAAATAAACACAGGGTGAACGGAACTATTTATTGTATTTTATTTGGCATTCATTGTTTATTACCTACATTCACCGTCACAATGTCAATTTTATCAATATCAATCGACTGTTAGTTCATACATTTTGACAGCTGTTAACGCTATAATCGTCTGTGAAGTGGCTAATATCGTTTGGTGAAATTGGTACTTAAGGTAATTACTAAATATTAAATAATATAAATATTTTAAGGTGCACCAAAAAATATTGCAAAAATGCTAACTACATTTCAGAGATGGTTCCAATGCTATTGTCAAACACTTTGCTAGAGTTTTAAAAGTAAATTGCCTAGGTAGTGTTCTAAAAAGTTAAACAAAATGGCGACCCTATTCTGGTCAAAAAGTCTACATACAATATTATAGTATAATACTTGTAAAAATATCTTTAATTTTGTTTTTGACTTGTAACAACTTTGTAGTGATTTGTAGCATTAAAAAATATCTGTTTTAATCGGTAAAATCGAATTGTTTTATTTATGTAATTGTATTGTTTTTAACTCAACAACTATTAATAACTCTTACCTAACAATAAAATGGCTGCCTCTTTATCCTTTTCAATGGAAATATAAACATCAAGTTAACTGAAACAAAAAATGTTTGCTCACATTAAACTTGCACCAACCAAGGTAATTTATCGAAGTGATAATTTTATACCTATCACAAATGACAGACTGACTCAGCCTCGGCTCCTGTATTGATCGTTTGTAACCGCCGGTTGCATTGCGATAACGACTGCACTTTAGCAAGGAATTCATGTTTAATCAACACCTTCAGATAATATTGCATTAGACGATTTTAAAGGAATTCTGACAGATAAGAATCAAGTTATTTTGCTACGGTAGTTAACTTAGTTACTGGGTGCTTAGAATTTCAAAGACACTTAAAATGTGTGTTGTGGGGCAAATGAAATGAATAAGATCTTTTCATTACATAATTTTTACACTTTACACTTACTTATTAACAACATGCTCAAAATGATCTAGACACGAAGTATTCTCTTGTTCATAGAGCCGAGTGCAGAACATTTTGACCTCTTCGATTGCGTAGCTACTTTTGCTGCTGACTATACATAAACGGAGGTATAATAACGACGAGGACAAAGCCTTTTTAGGGTTCCGTAAAGTAAGGGTAAAAACAGGACCCTATTACTAAGACTAAACTCTCCGTCTGTCTGTCTGTCTGTCTGTCATGATCTGTGATATGTTTCTGTTGCCGCTTTAACAACAAATACTAAAAATAGAATAAAATAAATATTTAAGGGGGGCTTGTTGCTTGTTGCTCACGTTTGTGGTTTGTGGTGTGGAGGGCTCCCATACCACAAACGTGATTATTTGGCCGTTTATTGCTCGATATTTATAACGGCAACAGGTAGACGCTTGAAATATTTTTGCTAAGTTTGTAAGTATAGAAAATGGTACGGAACCGGTCGTGCGTGAATCTGACTCGCACTTGGCCGGTTTTCTTACTTGATCTTTAGCACCCGTATTTATAGTGAAGAAAAGTAATTACTTGAGTATTAGTAGTGTCAAAAGTCATATAAAAATCGTTGCTTAAGTCATTACTTTTATTCAAGTAATTACTTTTCTTGACTATAAATACGGGTGTAGGAGTTTTATATCCTTTTTCACTAGGTCCCCATTACATAAATAAGGAGACCTCTTCTATAATGCACTGTGTATTAGTTTCTACCTTTCGCCCGCAACTTCTTGCGCAGACTTTTACTATCTCAGGTTTCTCGATAGTACTTTGGTTTTAAATAATAAGTAGAGGTACTTTATAGGCTAAAAATTAAACTTACCAATAGTGTTTTCAATCCTAAAAGACACCCAAAACTTTCTAATTTTACGTACAACAATTTTACACCCGTCCTTTGAGGATTGAAAACACTTTACTTAATACTATTTATGTTTATCCTCAAGTACCTTAACATACAATGTATGAGGTAGGTTGTCGATTGTAAAATCACATTTATTTGTATTCTATATATTTTTTGGTTTTGTCGCTAAGTAGTTCTTTCAGACATGTAAAATGTAACCTTCTACTTCCTTTGTTAATAAAAAACTAAAAATATCAATCTAACGGCGGAATTACTAGGTTTTTTAACAGAAACAATAACAAAAATATATTCGTAACAAAATGATCGCCTGGGAAAAAATACGAGACCTAAGAGAGCATTACTAAGCTAAATACCGTGACCTAAAAAGTCAGGTGCACGACAAATCAACCAGTAATTAAGTCAAAAGCTCACATTTACGACATGCCACCTACCGAGATCAGATATCGTGACTTAACTGCTAGTGATTATAAGAGATTAATATGAAACAGGATGCGGTTATCTATTTTATATAGTGTGATGTAAGGCGACACTTGCTGCATGGGAAGGAACGAGAGAGAAACGATACTCGTTCATTAAAATTTCCCTATGAATGATTTATAGCACAGAGTTAAAAAGCAAATTTTACGTTTCGTTTTTGCCTATCTTTCTAGTACAGACTGGGGAAAAAAATGGAAAAAGTGAGGACGCTGTTTGGGATGTATTGGCAACATTATTAAGTTTTAGTCTTATGGCAAGTTTACACGATGACAATTTTGCGGCGCCGTCCTGTGGCTTGATCCCATGCCAATTTTGTCGGCGAAATATTGGCGCCTCAAAATTGTTCTCGTGTAAACTCGTCATTATCCGCATATCCATCATCTAAATATATAAAAGGAGAAACTGACTGTCTGACTGACATATCAACGCACAGCCTAAACGGCTAAACGTAGGTACTTGAAATTTGGAAGGGACGTAGCTTAGGTACCGTAGAGGAGCACTAAGAAAGGAATTCCCGAAATTCCCACGGGAACGGGAATTAGCGGGAAAATCCTTTTGTATGAAAAATCTAAACCGAAGCGAAGTGAGGGCGGGTCGCTAGTATTCATTAAATCTATTAAACTCCGAAGGCCATCACTACTTTCAATGCGGTGGTAGCCAAATATTCTATATAAAATATTTCGAATTTGATGATCAATTCTCAGCTTTCCTGTGTTCAATTGCAGTGAAATTTAACGTACGTAAGTTTCGCAACTGTTTTTTTAACGTTATTTTTCATGAATTCCAAAAATGTATTTTATCTTCAGGTTTGGTTAGATTGGTTTAAAAACAATTCTAAACAAATAAATATTTTTCATGCAATATCATGGTGCTACGGTTCTAACGGGTTGACAACTGGAAGTAGTCATGGTACTACCGATATACTTAGTAAACAAAGACCCGTAAAGTTTGAAAACGGTTTACTGGTTTCGGACACGTAATCAGCTAAGTAAGTAGTCACACAATAGTTTTGCCAAAAACTTATTCATCGAAATTAAGTAAAAATTTGGTCAATGCATCGCACCAAATTTAATTTGTGTTTAAATCCTAAACACTATCAATAATTGTTTTATTCATTTTAATGGCGTCAATAATAAACAATAAGAGAACGTGTCAACCTTTTTCTTCGTAAAAGTGTTTATTGTTAATTCAACCGTTTTGTGTAATCAGTTAAACACCGTATCAAATCAAACTAAACGACAGCGTACGGTGTAATTAAACCTGATAAGCCGTCAAAAGACGTGACAACACAAAATGTTTTATCGTTTTAATCACGCTTGCGTGAATAACCCTCATTTTACGCCATTAAAAGGGCCTAAATACAATACAACCTCAAAACGACTTATGCCTTTTTAACAAAAATCGTACCTTCCAACCGTCCAATCGACCAAAATTTAACCATGCTACTTTTGTAAGATATTTCTTATATTTGAAGTGTCTAGTTTATTTGGTTTATATAACGACATAATCGCAGTAATTAAGTAAATTTCGCCTCTTATCCAGTTACAGCTTTTAAGCAATTTGTTCCATAGGCTTTACGCTAAAGGCATATTAATTGAAACTTAACGCCAATTTGCGTGTAATAGATATTTTATAACAGGTAGCTGGTAAATTATTAGTGAACTCGTTAGAAGTAAGTATACACGTAAGACTGATGATTGGTAACTTTCCTTTACTAGCTTTGAATATTTAAGTTTAGTTGTTTTTGTTAATATCGTGATATATGTATTTAAATGTACTATGGTTTTTAATCTCTGATTATCCTGTTCACGCCGTTATGTGAAGCGCAGAACGATATACCCTTTTTTATTATGTCAACCAATTTCAATTTGAACAGTTAAAGAGGACACGAGCAAGCATGTCTGAGAATTTTATATTATTGTTAACTTTATTCATAGTACAGTCAAGGACTCTAATTGTTAAGCCACTATGGAACCCTGTCACAATGACAGCATCAAACCATATGAAAGAAATTACGCTAAAATTAATGATCAACGTTATGTTATGCGACAGGGTTCCATAGTGGCATAAAAATTAAAGTCCTTGACTGTACTAGCGGTCCCGGGTCCATAGGGCAAATATTTGTATAATGACCGCGAGTTAATGTGGTCCTGAATCTTGGATATTTTCTATGTAATTCTTCTTCTTCAAAAGTATGTTTATCATAGTCTAGTACGCATAGTACAAGCCTTTAGCTGATTGTTGTCTGTTTTTTTTAATGTTTATAAAGCGGATTCAATAATCATATAAACAAAATAAAAGACATTTTAGATCCTTTTAATTATAAACTGACATCTAATTAATATACTTCATGCTGATGAAACTTACAGCTGACTTAATGGATAATTCACCCATTTACCACCAGCTATCACAAGCCGACTAGTCATTATGCAGAGTGTGTAACGAAGTACAAGTAAGGGGCGGTACGGCGCTTTCGATATACGGAATATACTATCGATGGTTTAACGCGATTGAGTCTGGAAGAATGAACTAAATATTTCACAAGCTTTTTAGTACCTAATACGTTAAGAAAACAGTTTAAGTTTTGAATATAATAAAAGAATAACTATTCAATGCAACATATATTATAAATTATGATTTCTTTAGTAAAGAGCATATCAACCTTGTCCCAAACCAAGCTCTAAAGGTATGAGAAAACGACAAATATATTATTTATTAGATATGAATAACAGCGTCGTCGCGTTTTACAAAACGATCCCACTGAAGGTACTTATAATGGTATAAATAAATCACATTCACTTACTAAAATGACGTGACAGCTGCGCTAGGAACTGTGACAACTTAAATGGTCTCAACCACAAGAATATCTTCCTATTCAATATTCCTTGAAAAGAAAATTACTACAAGTCACATTACCTATTCCCGAAGCAACCTAGAGCTCTATTCTATTTACTACCTTTACCATGAGTTACAATTACCGTACTCGCTAGTGAGTCGAATGCTCTGTTCCTCGCAGACCTCGCAGTATTCTTATAGAGAGCGAGGGACAAAGCATTCGACTCACTAGCGAGTACGGTAATCGTTACTCATGGTAAGGGTTCAGAACAAACTTGCCTATACAAGCCGCAGAGCCTCCAAACAAAGACACGGGACAGAATAGTGGTTTATTAATGAACCTCGGCGTAGGATTGATAATGTGTATATCGGTGTCAGGTGACGTGGCTGTTCGTGCCGGTGCTTTGGAATATTTACGTGTAACAATGGCACATGTAAAGTTAGGGCTGTGTTCACTTAGGGCATATAAATTAAGATTTCACTTAAGCTATCGCAAATTTTATTTATCGACGATATAGTAGCTCTTCTTAACTTTACAACAGAAGGTGCTGTGTTGCGTTAGCGGCAGCGATAAGTTGTGACCGAACAATCCAGATGACCCTAAAAAATGTAAGTCCAATAAAAATTACAACAACAACAAAACTAAAACTTGAACCTAAAGCTCACCAAACTAGTAAAGAAAACTCAAAATATGAATTTTCAGTTAAAAATTCAAAACTCAATGCGAACCAGCAGCAGTTAAAGAAGAAAAAGCAATGTTAACCAAAGGCTACTGAGGCGGGCCTGAATTTTTTATGGGCTACCCTAGCCCCCCTTAGAAAAACACCACCTCGCTAGGGAAAAGACTAATAAACGTCCATCGGTTTGCCATGGATTCGACAGAGTAGATATGGCACATGATGCGAAGATAAAAATAAGAAAGTAAATAAGAGTAGCGTTATGACTGTACATTTATAGTACGTTAAAAAGGTACATTTTTGAATTGTTACAGGATTTTTTTACTCTCCGGGGTATAATTTTAACGTTACGTAACGTTTAACGTAACGTTAAACCTTGCAGTAAATTTGCCGTTATATAAAAAAAAAAACTCAATAAGACTTCCTATACCCATAGTCTCGTTATTGATAAAGATATAAGAGTTCTTATCGAAACTTAAATTCATTTGATTGACTATGCTAATGAAAATGAATCTAGTTTTAAAAGATATTTTGCCACATCCGTGCAACCTGGCTTCGAACCAAACACCGGCACACAAGAACCATCTGTTAGTTCACAGGGTAGCGTAGGTAAACGCAATTTTAAAACCGGCTGCCACAGCAGCGTCAAGCCAGAAAATAGCCCCAAGCCTTCAATTTGTATGGCTCACGGTATTAATAATGTATGAAAATGCTATGGCTGATACGCTATTATAGTGGCTTTGTTTAATACGAGGGGCTAATGTGGTGTATTTGCAATAAGTTCAGGAGAATTTTGAATTAAGTTTTCCGTCAGCATTTAATTATACGGAAGGAGTTGTAACTGGATATTTTGTGAATATCCAGTTACAACTCCTAACCTAACCTAATCTAACCTACCTACGTTAGGTCGCCGTCAATAGAACTGGCAAAAGATGTAAACAAAAGCAAACGAACCAATTCACCAGGATTACTCGATAATCACGTACTTTTAAAGATCAAGGTGAGGTCCCTGCAATGATTTATACACTAGATCATTATTTTCATATTAAGTTTGAGATGAAATAACTATTAATTATACGTTATTTTAAATAAAAACACGCTTGGTGAATATTTGAGGTTATTTGTCAAACAGTACTAATTTGTTTAATTTGTTTACATCGTTCACAAGTTCTATTGACGGGGACCTTAGGTAGAACTGAAAAATCCAACTTATAACAATACTCACTTCTAAACACAATTACGTGTCTATTTATAGAACTTTAGAAATCTTACAGTAATGAACATAGTCTCTGGCAAATAATTCATGGCTTATGTGAATAAATAATCATCTCTCAAAAACCTTTCGGAAACCCTCCTTCGATAGATAACGTAGTGTATAAATAAGCGGATTAAATCGATTTGTAGCAGAACCAGTTACACGGTATTTGCTCGATGTATTGACGCGTCTGGATTTATGATCGATGATATATTACTTGCATTTAATAAGATTGCTTTAGAAAGTTATTACTGATTTATCTAATATCCTGCTGTTAGGCTAAAGGTAAAGGGTATTTGGTCACTTTTTACGCAATTTTCTTATTCAAGTATTTCTTCGTTCAAATTTTAATTCGGTTTTATTGTCTTACCTTGGGTCTCCATCTTCCCAAACAATATTTTCCTTCACTCGCTTCATAAATTTCAAAGCCTTTTCGATTGTCTCGTTAATTACTAAAATTTGGGTCACCCAAACACACCATAAAGCTGTTCCTTTAATTTTTTACGCCCCAATATCCATCAGTGTTTCGCCAACGTCATTGTCTTGGCCGATAGCGTCCCCCGTTCAATCTTCCTTAGGGTTTAATACCAAAAGTAGCTTCGCGTCATCGTTGTTATGGACTTCAAAACAGATACAATGGGGTGGTATCTTGTACTCAGTATGGTATCGAGAAGTTTTGTTTATATTTTGAAATACTTTTGTAAAAAAAATTTGGACACATTCTGAGGACAAAGTGTTGTTGTGGTTAGGAAGCTCAATGTCGATATTTAGCAGAGATTTATACCCTAATTTAGAGTAGGGTACTTTTCACTGACTACTATGTGAAATATAACTGCTTTGTTTATTGATGTTCTTATTGTTCATGTTGATTTAAGAAACTCTCTTTGCATCAGACAGGAGTATCAACAAGTATTTACGTTCCTAAAAATACCTGGTACGTTCACAAAGTATTTGACTTCCCTTCGAGCCTTATTTCTATCACGGTCCTACTCCCCCTCATCAGTGCCTTGGTAGGCTTGAAAAGGACGTACGACCGCACGTGCTGGTTTCCCAGATTAAAATTGATTGCTCGGACGTTGCCTTTATCTGCGGGACAAGGAACGATTGATTCTTCATCAATCTTTATTCGCGGGTATTAACAACTTTTCTTTCTTATTTGGCGTTTCGTTAATGCACGTCACGTTTCTTTTTAAAACAGTTGAGATTATTTTAGCGTTTTGTTTTTGTTTCGGTGGTTTAAAAGCTTTTTCGCTAAGGTCTTGCCTGTTGTCGATCCATCAGAGAGACATGTTTTTTAAATTAAAATTTAAACGGCGATGATGGAGAGGTTACGCCGGCATTGGTTTTCGTAGGCTGATGTTTGAATTTATGCTTTGGTTATTAATGTATGCATCAATACAACACCAAATTGATTAAGCGTTAAATGTATGAATCGGTAATTTCATTCGAGTGTCATTTCATTCATTTCTTTATATCCCTTAACCCCTCGTATACATATCCAAATTTTGACCACGGATCCGTGCCTAAGCATACAAAGGGTTAAATATGGGTCTGTAGGTAAAGTAAGTTTGTAGTATCCGTGAAAATGTTATTTTTTTCAGCTAAAACCTACTAATCCAATACTACTGTATTATAATGCTATAGTACCTATGTAAGGAAGTGGCCAAAGTTTTCAAAGTAACTGTTCTACTATCTGTATCAGGCCACCGGTGTACTGCCTTTTCGCCAAATAACGTTTCGTCAAATGATTCATTTGGTCAAATGCTTCATTTGGGCAAATGCTTTTTATTCCAAAACTGTAAGTATTTCAGGATTTATTTCAGAACCATCATGTAGAACCCTATAGGTTAGGTTAGGTTAGTTTTATAAAAATCCTGAAATAACTTACAGTTTTGGATATAAAAGCGTTTTACCAAATGATACATTTGACGAAATGAAACATTTGACGAAACATAATTCGGCGAAAAGGCAGAGAACCCAGGCCACCAGAGAGTTTGCGATATCTTTACGACTCAAATAAATTAGGGAGCTGAATATACTGCTACGTCGACGTTTATTTACGACCTTTGATTTTTCAGATTAAAGTTTTCTTGCCTGATTATCTATGTTTATCTTTATTGTGATTTTTGGAAGTATCATAATGACATGATTACTAAGCAATTTTTAACGTGGAAGTCTGATTATTACCTAAGAATGCATATAAATTACCTTATGTAAAGTGGATGCGGTATACATAAGATGAGAGAACATCATCCAAGTTTGAGTTGATGGTTTTGGGTCCATCCGGATCGCTACCACCATATTACTATCCTTTAATCTACCGCCAAGCCATTTTCATATCGTCATCGAGTTTTTAGGTACTACGAAAATATCACTCTTTCGAATAGTAAAGGTGATTTGAAAAAAGTTGCGTAAGGTTGCAATTTTCGTGAAAACTACTAGACTATGATTAAACTAACTGATAGACTCGCCAATTAACAATTTATCAAGAAATTGAAAAGAGTTGTTAAAAAGTCTATCACTTACTACTCGTAAGAGGTCGTCGGTCAACCTCGTAGGGTCTATCCATGTGGACATTAAACTACAGCCTAATTTTAGCCAAGTCAATTTACGTTTTGAGACTCTTTTGCTTAAAATACGCTCGTAAGCTTTTATTCGTTCTCGAAATAACGAAACCGGGTGATTCAATAACTAATTCGTGGCCGTTAGCCCGTTGTCTCATTAACGCGCTCGTTACTGGCCGGCGATAAAGTTTGAACGCCTTTAATTTGACGATTTATTTATAACGATCGGGGAGAGATCAGAGACGTAGATGTGGCGAAGGACAAGTCAGTAGGTAGGTGCGTTAAGACTTTTTCCATGAAAAAAGTAATAAATGTTGGTTTTATTTTGAGGGTTCTATGTTTTCTTATTTTTAAATTAGGTTTCTTTGTCTCATCTTATACTTTACAATGAATCATATTTTCTTTACTATGTTATTCAAGATAAAAAACCTAGTAATAAATGAAACACAATTTAACCCTTTAAAGGGCAATTTTAAAACCTGGTACTTAAAATGACCAGTTACAACTAATATTTTTTTTATTTTTTTGTGAAAGTATTTTGTGCGAATAGGAGGAATCTAATGAGGCTAGAATTCAGGTCTACTTTTAGTTTTGCCCTATAAACAGTTACATTTTATTTACCGTTTTCTTAAATTGTTGTGTAGTTGCATTGCATTTAATATTAATAGCTTCAGTTTAATATTAGAACCTCCATAAAATACATAAGTACGCATTATTCAAAATCAGATGAAAAAATAGTTTGTTTCTCTAAGAAATATTAATATATTTTAATTATAAATACCAAAAGACGTTTAATATACCAGTTAATTTTCACAGTGTAAAATTAAAATTTCGGCAGCAAAACCAATTTTTGAATGCACTAAATAAAATATAACGCATAAAACAACGTATTCACAAACCTTTCAAACACAGAACCCTTCTTTTAATTTCTACCAACAAAACTAAATCGGCTGCGGGTTGATTGACGTTTTTAATTAACAAACCGTTTCGGGGCGATTTTGTTTTAAAGTAAGTTCTTCTTTTAATTCGGTCACTCACTGCCCAGCGAGCTGAAAATGTTGGCAGGTCCTTGTCAAAGCAAAAAATGTTGTTAATTTATTTCAAAAATTCTTATCCTGAAGTAGAGCTATCGAAATTATAACAGTGTCAAGATTTTTCTATTGCGGCGTATTTATTTCTGGTTGAGTACCTAAATAAATTTGCTTTCTTTTTCTTTTTAAAACCATCTCTGGGAAATAGAAATACCTTCCTACACAGAGTTTTCAAATCCTTGTAGTGCATCAAACTCCATTTGAATACGGAGTGTTTGTTCATTCCCTCCAACTATCACGCTTGCCAGCGTATCATCCAGCAAAACGGATTGTGTATATCCTGCTTTACACGGTGATCGATTGTCCCAGTTTAACCAATTTGGCGATGACGTCAACCCAGTCGGATGTGTTAAAAGACCTTAAATGGCGCTTAACGAGCTTGTGATGAAATGAGTATTGTAAGAAAAACCATTACTTTCCTTTTAATTACTTTTGGTTGAGTTTATCCGAAATAATCGGGGTTTAATGACGTGGGAGATGAAATAACTGTAATATGTTTGGTAGAACTACAAATAAAACAAGTATCTAAATTTATTAGTGTCTCATTCCTACATGTATTTACTAGAGTTCGGATATAGTTCCAATTTTATTTACTTGCCTGATTTTTATATGGAGACGTTGTAGCTTTATGGGCTATGCGTGAAATAAATGTATTTTGACATCAGGGTGATAAATGTGGAATATAGGAGCCATTATCAGATTGTAAGCAATACTGCAAATACACGCACCGGAAAGTAGGCTTAATCGGTTCAGTTTTCATTTTGTTGTATTTTTGTACTGACTACAAGTAAGATATGTAAAGAAATTCAATGCACTAAATTTAACATTATTAAGCCAACTTCAATATTATGTTTGTAAGTCATTTCCATCGTTCCATATTCAAACAACACATTGTTAACAAACGTCTTCACACTTTAGAGAAAGTTAACTAAATCGGACACCCTATAAATATAAAAAAAACTTTTTATTTAAAATTCTTACATGTCCGAACATGTTTGTAGGAAATGTTAAACAAACAGACGGCGTTAAGACAAATCGTTGCTATGTCACAATATATGTAACAATACAGTTCCTATGTTGTATGGTAATAGAAAGACGCACAGACAAATGTAAGTCGCTTTATTTAAATAGGTCAGCCGAATCATATCTCCGGGCGCAGGTATAGAGACAATATACAGCAGGTCATGATATTCCAAAATTTACAATAAACATACATAAACTCATGCCTTCATTCCCAGAGCATAGGCAGAGCTACACAATTACCAACTCTAAAAATTTGTTGACAATAAATTATCAAATAAAAACTAGTCCGAGGCAGACAGTGCATTACTGGCCTAAATTAACTGTAATATTTTTGACAAGTTATTCATGTTTTCAATTATGACTCCTATTTACGTATATTATTGAGTTAAAATAGCCGATACAACCACAAATTACTGGGAGTCTCCATTCAAGAAACGTGTTTTTCTCGTTGTGGCACGAAACCTTAATCTTTATTTATGTCAGCCATCAAATTGTATGTAAGTAAATAATTTAGGTATAATTACGTACTAGAGTCCCAAAACAACGTAATTAATCTGCAATGTACAGTATTTCCTTCCTAATACCTTTCGGTTGGCTATGGCTATCACGCTTGCACTAGCAAGTGGTAGTAAATTTGCCACTCGTTTGTCATAGAAAAACAAAGATTACCGATAGCTATTAGGAAAATGTAAGGTAGTAGTTCAAGTTTTGGTTAGAAGGGTTTTTGGGAAAAGCTTAATTTTTTTAGTGTGCATTGTTAAAAAGCTGCGCAGAAACAATGTTTAGCTGGAAGAAATCCCTTAAAGGGACATGTTAGCCTTTGTACTTATTTCTGATTTGTTATATTGCCTGTGGTTTGCATTTCTTTTTCATTCTTGTAGAATAACGAGAATACATACTTTTTTTTTTATAGCTTAGAGAAAGCAAGCGAGCACACATGCCACCTGATGGTAAGTGGAAACTGTGACCCATAGACATTAGCACTCACAAGACTGCAATGCAATCCTAAGACTGCAAATGCGTTGCCAACCCTGAGGACTAACAATAAGATAGAATGCCTCTATGCTAGTCATTTCACCGGCTGTCTTACCCCCAAACCGGAACACAACAATGCGAACACTGCTGTTTGGCGGTAGGTTAATGGATAAGATGGTGGTAGCGATCCAGACGGACCCTGCACAAGGTCCTACCACCCGCAAGACATATGTACAAATCATTATCAAAAATTAGGTAAACCTAAAAAAAAAACAGCATCAAAATTTGAATCTGCTGTGTCTTGAGTCCTTGTGGCTTAGTTAGGCTACCTTCGCTTTGGCGTTATTTTAATTTCCTCATACATATTTAGGGCCTGCGCCGCGTGACTCACGAACGTATGACGTTTGAATTATGTCATACAACTTTCTGTTTGTTTTTTTTTATTCAAAAATTTATACGATATCCTCACGACTTTAGCTGTATGATATTTATAGAGTCCTTATTTTTTTTAAGCGCTCTCTCTTGTTATATCTAAGCTAATTCATATTTGATGTAAACTAAATTAAATAATAATAATAACACAAAATAGCCGGTAGAAACTGGATAAGGAAGACCCAGGAGCATAGAGTTTTTTTTTTAATGTTAAAAACGAGGCAGACAAGCATGCGAGCCACCTGATGGAAAAATTACTCGGAGGTAAGCAAACTAAAGCGAAACCTGTTAATCGTGTGACAAGTGTCACTACAAACACAGAGCTGTCATAGTATTCAATTTTTTTCATTATGTTTTAGGCTAAGGTAATGTTTTAATGTCGTAAAGCTCAAAGAACTGTCATAGCAGTCATAAAACTTTGTTTTAGAAGGAAGATAAGAAGTAAAAAAATATATGTAGTAACTGTAGATTCTTGATTTATAAACTAATCCCTATCTTATGAGTCGTGAACTCGTGACACAAAGTTAAACAGGACGATTTTTAGGAATAAAATTTCCTTGTGTCAGCCATGCTACCCACTACTATTTACTACTACACAGTTTCGAGAACGTTTTATTTAACCCTTGACAAAAAATTGATTTTTTTTTAGTTTAACTTTTGTATCTATCTGTGTATCCGTTTGTGGCATCGTAGCTCTCAAACGGATGGACCGATTCTGGTACGCTGGTTTCGATTTAGTTTTTTACATGTTTCTCCAAGAATAATTTTATAAATAAACAGCGGACGCGCAATAGCTATAATAACTAAAATAATAGTATGCTTTGGTCTTACGAGTATGTCACGGTTACGAGTATATTTCAATTTCGCAGAAAGTCACATTAATCATACTTTTGCCAAAATAGGTCTATTGTACATTTATGAATACGGGGAGGAGACTTTGTCATATGGCTTTACTTATATTTAATGTTTTTAACCAACATAACTCTCCTAAATGGTAAAGTTAGCTACAACGCGTCCAAAACATAACAAATAATTTCTATACGGTGTGCCGATAGTCTACATTAAAATCTCATTAAATAGCCCACCGTCATAAATCATCATAAACTACTCCTCGATAAAATAATAGGATTTGCCACATTTCTAAACCCAAGAGGTATCTCACAAAGCACATTTGTCACAGACAATAAGTTTAGCTACAACGCCCCAAGCGTAACAAAGTCCTCGCCGCCTTTTTCTATGCATTTCTAGAGAACCACAAGTTTCAATTTTAAACCTAATGCGTTTTGTTTGAGGCTCAAAATCAAAAAGCAAATTTAAGTCGCATATACCTATTTGCTTTTAGAAAAAACGTCGTATTTGATAATAAAATCCTTATACGATTTAAAATAAGGCTTAAAATGTAATGAATTGTTCTTGTAAAAGTATAAGTGCTGCAATAATTCTACAGGAACATCAAAGAGAAGCGTATTTTAGAAAAAAGTGTTGCTAATTTTGAGTTAGAGTTTATGCTTATTAGTAACAATTTACGTCAGTTTTTTTAGTTTTTGTGGGTGGCGGGATTAAAAAAACGGCTTTGTCTGTGGTTGACTTTGAATCGGACCGCTGTTTGACCATTTTTTTAATGGCAGTCTTGTACATAGTTTGTATTATATTCTATTAATAATAATAATAAAAACAGTGTCGGTAAAATAATCTTTGGTTTACAACGGTAAGATGAATAAATAATGGAAAAAAATTGACGTTACGACATTGAATTGTCAAAAAGGTCATCAGTTTCAAGACAAAAAATTGTCAATTTTACTAAAACCCTTCTACTTATTTCGTCCCGACTTCGATAATACCTTTCAGGAAAAAAAACAAGTTTAACAGTTGGTAAGTGAAAGTGGCGGTGACATATGCTGCCCCCGATAGTTAAAAGGGCGCATCTAACATGAAGTCGAAATCGAGAAATTAAATGTTTTAGTTGAAATTAAAAAAAATGTATGCTGTCTTTAAGCAAATAGACATAAATACTTTCCGTAAACGAGGTACTATAGATATATACTATATTGTGAATGTGGAAGTAAAATATTTTATAATTTATACTTAATTATTTATTTATTTAAGATTTTCCTTTTCATCTTAGTAAAAAAATGTCCGAAAAATATCCGAAACTCCGTCGAAAAGACGCATGTAACCATTTGCGCCTTTTCAACTGAGTACAATTACAAACTTCTTTTTAATAAACGTGCTTGACTGATATTTCCAGTTTTTCTCCTAAGGTGAAAGGGCGCATTTGGACACAAACGTCCTTTCAATATAGTAATTCATATTTTAAGCAACTACTTTTACTCAAATAAAAAAGTAATATCTTCTCTTTTTTTACAGTTTTGGCATGTAGTTCAACTCTTACTTGTATAATAAACGTTTTGAAATAATAATTTGCACATTATCAATGTTCTAAGCAAGGTACAATCAGGAAAAACCTTAATATAAACCGTACCTACGAAAAAATAAACGTTTATTAATAATTCGACTGACATTATTTAAATGGGTGTTTAATGTTTTTAATAACAACTATTATCGAATTGTCATTTTCCTTAAGACTGCGCCGAGCGTCCAGTGGCGCCCTCATTACTGTTATTGGGTTTTCTAATTAACTAACGAATTTCCTTGGAACCAAACAAAATGTGTTTGTAGCGCAAGTATAAACACAATTTATGGGATACGCATTGATATATATGTTACACTAGATTAGCAATTACCGCACCAAAGCGTTGCCACTTCACATAAGGCCACAGCCATATGTCAGCAAACGTCAACTCAGTGCTCATTGGGACGCCGACCGTTTTTCACCGGGATACAAAATGGGGAAATGTGTAGTTAAGGAATGTGATTCAAGATCCCAAAAACATAATAAATCCAGCGGAATAACTTTCCACACGTAAGTTTGTTGTTTATGTATTCAAATTAACATAAAAAAAACACAGAAATCGATTTAAAATACCAAATATTGCAATTTAGGTGCAGTGTTGCCATTAAAATATCGTTTTGGTTTTCCCACTTTGACGGGAGATTTTAAAAATGTATGTTTGAGTTCTAATATATTGGAAGTAGATTTAATAAAAAATACATATTAATGTTAATAGGAGAATCTAATATTTTCATTTAGTTACCTATTTTATATTGATACATTTGTTATGTGTGTATCATATTTGATGTTCTGTTTGAAGTTTATTATGACAAAGCACTAAAGTGCTTAACATTTTCGTAGGGGTACTGTACATAGTAATAATCTAATACCTAATATTGTACATATTATAGATTACTTATTTTATTACCTTTTGCCTATTCCTAGTAATCTAATACGAAATACGCATTTAAAATAATTTAATGCATTTATTTTATTACAAAGTATTATTTAAAAAAATCCCTATTTATTTGTTATATTGGGTAAATTTTCATATGGTCGGCAACACCAACCTTCCAATGCATATTTTTGTGTCTGTCCTTATCTAATGTCACTGACTTTATTGTTCTTGCAATTTGTGTAAGTGAGACCGATATATGTTTACTTTACAATGTGTTGTGGTTTCAAAGCTACGTCGTCGCGGCTAAGAAGTGGCCACACTTTTCTAACCGCTTGATAATGAGGTTTGCTTCTCTAGTTTATTTAACTCAATGGGGATACGTAACAAACTTTAATAACAATTACCCTTTGAGTAGTCAGCTTAACGGGAAAAGGTGGCCACTTTTTTTCGTTAAGTTAATAACTCGAAGGTGAATTGTTATTAAACTATATGATATACCCTATAAGTTGTGTTTTCATTTGTAGTACAAACACATTTCGTCCAATTTCAAGAAAATACTTTAGTTTATTAGAAAACACAATAAAAGTAATGAGGGCGCCACTGGACGCTCGGCGCAGTCTTAATACTAATTGCATAATTTGGATCTGCAGAAATGATCAAATAGTTTAAAAACAAAATGCTTATAAACGAACAGCATAATTTCCAATAATAGTTTAGTAGCACAGTAGTGAATCTGCATAACAGCAATCAGTATAATGTTCACTTTGTTTAGTATTTATTGCTCATAACGTTCTTTTTTAATAAAAACCAAGCTCATAATGCTCAAAGAAAAATGCTCGTCCTCTTTTCATGTTAAAATGTGTTGTCTGTAACAATAATTAAATATTATTGTTATGTGTAGGTACCTTATATTTAACAATAAAGACAAAGTTAATATTATGAGCGTGTTAAAAAACGAGTACTAGATGATGCAGAGCGCGCGAACTTGACTGGTTATTGGACGCATATATCTATAAACGCTTCGGCTTGTGTTCACCGCATAGAAATCTACAAAAACGAGACTGAGAAATGGCTCGTGTAAGTTCGCGATAGTGCGAGTCTTTTAAATCATTATACCACAATCTTGTAATATGTAAATCAAATATTATGTAAAACTGACTGTTATAAGAATCTTTAATAGCAGTTTTTGTGACTGTACATAATGAAGGGCATTAAATACAAGTGTGGGTTCGCTTTCGGTTCGGTTTTGTTCGCCTTCGGCTCGTTTCATAATAACATCATACAACTGTTTTAATGTCTAATTATGTACAGTTACATACACTACTTTATCTACCCACATAATATCATAACCCTCCATGATGCACTCAACAAAATTTAATCGGCATAATGTGCGGTTCTTGAACGCATCATGGTCATCATGGGGGTTTATGATATTTGGATAGATAAACGAGTTAAACGTTTTCTAAACAAGTATTTCCAAAAATATAACCAGTTCGTAATCAATAAACAAATAAGTAAGTATTACGAGTTAAATAAATACACTACAATATGAAATTACCTTTACCTACTCCTTTCCGAGCTACTCGCGCGCAGGTCTCACACTGATTGAGTCTCAGGCGCAACTGATCGAAAATCCATAGGGTCGCCTGCCCTCACCTCGCTTCGCAATACAGTACTTAGAATGTAGGGCGCTTATGTGTAACTACGTCTTTTCAACGTAGCATCATCGCAAAAATAAAATATGCCTACATCAAAGTTAGACGCAAATACCACGAGCATTCTCTTGAATTAGCAAAGTACACTATTGAAAAGGCGCAAGTGGTTATATGCGTCTTTTCTTCTTAGTTTTACCTGTAGATGCGTCCGTGTCAACATAATGTTATCAAGCTCTGGCTAAATTGAAAAGGCGTAAGTACTTAGATGCGTCTTTTTATTGAAGTATACGGTGAAGGATTATATCATGCGTCTTTTTAATTAAGTTTTTGTAACAAAGTGAGTGCAGTAACGCCCTTTTTGCTTATGGTAACTTCTTATCTAGCCTACCTAGGAAAAAACTAAAAATATCAGTAGGTGCGTCTTTTTTTGCTGATCACGGCAGTATAATCAACTCATTTTTGGCAAAATTGTTAGATGCGCCCTTTTAACTATCGGGGGCAGTATGACATACCGGCGGACATGGGGACGAAAACAATACCTACATGAAAAATATTCTTGGTTTTAAAATTATCTAGTCTTCTTCTTAGCGTGTCGACGGCATGTCATATATGAGCTGACCAATATTCCACCACGCGAACGGCATTGCTAGTGGCGTCATACAGCTCCTGCCGCGTGCAGGTGTCGGGGCACGCGGGGCAGTGCAGGAGATGCGTCATGGACTGTGGTGAGGCGCCGCAGCTGCAGCGGTCGTCGGCGGAGTAGCCCCACTTTACGAAGTTTTCTCGGCATCTACCGACCTGAGCGCGCAGTCTGTTGAGCGACTTCCACGTGCGCCACGGTAATGAATGACCCGGAGGAAGTCTCTCCACAGGCGGAACAAAGGTCGACAGAGAATGTTCCTCCTCCCACAGGCGGGAACGGGCAATTGGGGCGTTGATGTCGGGAGATACACAGCCGAGGAAGCTTTTGCGGCTTTTTAACCGACTCGCTGCGGCTTGACGTCCATACAGAGGGTGACGCGCATCCTGCTCCTGGCGGCACTTCTCAACAGCAGCAGCCACGTTCCTTCGCACCACCGGTGGCGCAATGCCGGCCAGCGGTTATAGCATCTGGGCCGGAGTCGGCTTGAGGCAGCCTGTGATGATCCGACATGTTTCGTTAAGTGCTACATCCACTAACTTTGCATGAGCCGAGCGGCTCCAAACTGGGCATGCAAACTCGCCTGAAGAGTAGCACAGAGCGAGGCCCGTCGTGCGCAGAACTTCAGGTGAAGCTCCCCATAGTGAGGTTGTGAGGCGTCGCAGCAGGTTATTGCGGGCGAAGACTTTCTGCTTAGTATTCACGCAGTGCTTTCGGTAGGTCAGTGAACGGTCCAAGGTAATGCCAAGGTATTTGGGATGACTATTGTGAATAATAGGAATACCTCGCCATAAGATGTTCAGTTTACGCTCAGCTATACTGTTACGAAGATGAAAAGAGCATGATTCCGTCTTAGAAGGGTTGGGCCTCAATGCGTTCTCCCTATAATAGCAGTCCAACTCTTCCAGACATATGGACAGACGTTCTTCCACCTCTTCAAACGTCTTGGCTTGTGCAGCCAAAGCCAGATCATCTGCGTAAATAAAATGGTTGGTATTGAGGGTCTGAGGTTGGTCGTCTGTATAGATGTTAATCGGGGCCAAGACACTGCCCTGTGGAAGGCCGTTCTTCGGAGCCCGCCATCTGCTTTTTCCTGACGGGATATGCACCTGAAACCTTCTGTTGTGAAGTAACTCGCTAAGGATGCTTACGAACTTCTTGTCTCCAGTAATTACTCCCACCTTCCAAAGTAGTCTCCCAAGGTTGACCGTGTCATAAGCCACCGACAGATCCACAAACACGACACCCGTCACGTTGCCAGTTTCAAACCCATTCTCTATGTGCTGAGTGAGATTTAGGACTTGGCTGCAACAGGATTTACCGGGCCTGAAACCGGCTTGCTCTGGGATCAGTTTAGGATCGACTAGGATTGTAAGGCGGTTCAGAATCATTCTTTCAAACAGTTTAAACGAATGACATAGTAGGGAGATTGGACGAAAGTGCTTGGGGTTATCGGGACTTTTCCCAGGTTAAGTTTTTAGTTTTCAGGTTAAATTATCTAGTTTCGTTGTTTTATTAAAACCTTAAAAAAATAGTCCAAAATCTAAAAACACGTTGCGGTGTATACAACTGATATTTCTATTTCTTGTTAATAATAGACCTAAAGGGATCAAATTATGCATTGTTTACACAGGCCCCGTTGACGCAAATAGGAGCTAGCACCGAAACAGCCCGAAACTCCCCGAATCACGTCTTAATGTGTGTTTAATGTATTAATGAGTAAAGTCTTGGGACAGTAATTGTTCGAGGGAAATTCCCTATGTTTGCTCTAAGCCTTATTTGTTGTAAGCCTACGTGAAAATGCCGGAGGAATGAATTTCCATGTTAAATTGACGCCAGGAGGAGCCGTCGATTTAGGACAAAGGGTCGATTGTTTTAAGGAATTAGAGCGAATCTGTATTGAATGCTTTAGAATTATTTTAATATGAAATGTTTTGAAGCTCGTTAATTGTCTATTTTTTATTATACCGTACTACTAGATTGTAAAATCAGAAAGAGAGTAAGTATGTGATATTGCCTATGTTTGCCTATTTGTTTGAAAGTTTATATTCTGAGAACGGTTTCAGCTAAGCTTTACAAAAAAAAAAGTAGTTTATTAAAACATTCACCATAGCATCTTGTCAAGGAATCTTTTCTTATCAGTGTTGGTCATTTCATGAACATTATTTCATTTAAACTTATGAGATAACATTAATTTTATGGTTTTAATGAATATTGAGAAGTGAAGAAGGATTTAAATGTCTGTCATATCACGATTTTCTACAAGGCGCTATTATTAATGTGATAGGTCGACTTCCGACACGTATCATCAGTGTGTGGTCACTTTCAAAGAATATAAAACTATACAGGTATGCCAAATCCTATCTAGTTTATGTACGTAGAACAGTGTTAATTTTCCTACTGTTATATGTCAATCCAAAACACTAAGTAATCCATTAAAAGTATACATTATATAACCCTTGAAGTTTCGTATGTGAAATTTAATCTTGATCTCATTGTTTAACACCGACCTATAAACCTTGTGTTTAGTTTTGCACTAGGCCAATTTACCTAAGAATGTTCTACCATGTTTATTATTTAATTTAACTATAGGTTAAAACTTTATTAATAGTTATTAGCGACCTGTTAATAATTTCGTTGATGTCATTATTTTAAATTCCATTATATGCCTGACTAAAACATATTTTTAGTTGTTTACATAGTCGGTCGTGGAATGTGAGAACGATGCTGGCCGAGGGAAAGGTAGAGGAATTGAAGATAGAGATGGACAGATTAAAAATAGATATTTTAGGAATATTATGTGAGATAAGATGGGAAGGTAGTGGAGATTACTGGGATGAAGACTTTAGGATAATATATACAGGGGATAAACAAGGTGCCAACGGAACAGCAATAGTACTAAACAGAAAATGGGGAAACCTAGTAGAAAGTACAATTCACTATAGTGATCGTATAACCGCCATAAAGTTAAAGACTGTACCCGTAGATACTATAATAGTACAGGTCTACATGCCTACTGGAAGCCACGGGGATGAAGAAATAGAAGACATATACAACGATTTAGATGCCATATTAGATGCAGTTAAAGAGAAAGACAATCTTATAGTAATGGGGGATTTTAATTCAGTGGTTGGAGAAGGAGTAGAAGAAAATATAGTAGGTAAATTTGGATTAGGAAAGAGAAATACTAGAGGAGACAGAATGGTACAATTTTGCAAGGAAAACAACTTGTTAGTTACCAATACATATTTCGAACTCCCAAAACAAAGGCTTTACACATGGAAAATGCCAGGGGACATAGGACGATATCGATTAGACTATATATTAGTAAGATCAATCTACAGAAAACAAGTGCAATCATGTAAAGCCCTTCCGGGAGCAGACCTTAACACAGACCATAACCTATTGCTTAGCAAACATAATTTTGATATCACAAAGCAAGGCAAGAAACGTAAGCCAAAAAAACTTGATCTTAAAAAACTTAGTGATAAGGATAGCAATACTACCAAAGTGCAATTTAGTAATAAAGTTGGTCTTAAAATAGAAGATTATATAAGTAATATAGAAAATAATATAAATAGTAATCTAAGTATAAATAATCGGTGGGAAAATATCAGAGATATCTTAAGGTCTTCAGCTGAAGAATGTTTAGATAGAGAGAAAATAACCCCAAGAAAAAACTGGCTAGCTAAAGAAATTATTGATTTAATGATAGAGAGAAGAAAATTTAGAAACAAAAGTGATGAACAAAGTATACAAATATATAAAAATCTAACGAATAAAATAACAACTAAGTGCAGAGAGTGTAAAGAGAAGGATACATTACAAATTTGTGAAGAAATAGATAAATGTATTCAGAGGGGACACATGAATAAAGCATATAATATAATAAGAAATTTAGAGAAGAGACACAATGCAAAAAGTACAACCATTCTAGATGAACAGGGTAATATACTTATGAATAATAGGGATATATTGGAAAGATGGAAGAGATACATAGAAGAACTCTACAAAGGACAAGGATTGGATGATGATGATATAGAGGAAGAACAACTAGTAGATGAGGATGAGAAAGGGCCAGATATCTTAAAAGAAGAGTTCGTCAAAGCCTTGATGAGTATCCACAATAACAAAGCAGCAGGGTGTGACCAAATATTTATTGAAATGATTAAATATGCAGTTTGTGAACCTATGGTACAAGAAGTTTTTGAGCTGATAAAAGATATATACACAACAGGACAAATACCGGTAGATTTTCAAATAAGCAGAACAGTTGCGTTGCCGAAAAAACTTAATACTTTAAAATGTGAAGAACACCGTACCTTAAGCCTTATTTCACAAGCATCTAAAATTTTATTAAAAATAATTCAAAACAGATTGAGACCAATTGCTGAAAACCATCTAAGTCCCGATCAATATGGTTTTCGACAGAATAAAGGGACTAGAGAAGCTATCTTAGCTCTTAGATTAATAGTTGATAGACGGTTAGATTTAAACATGGATACACACATAGCATTTATTGACCTGGAGAAGGCTTTTGATAAAGTGGACTGGAAGAAAATGATGAATAGCCTGCATGGTGTTGGTGTTTGCTACAGGGACCGAAAGATTATTTGCGAACTTTATAAGAACCAAGAGACCATCATAGAAGTCGGAGAGGAAAAAGGAAAAGCAAAGATAAGGCAAGGGGTCAGACAGGGGTGTCCACTCTCACCGCTCATATTTAACATTTTTATAGAAGATGCCATAAGAAAAATAATAGATTCAGATTTAGGGGGAATTAAATTTAATGGGCAAAAAATTCATTTTATCAGGTTTGCAGATGATATTGCAGCATTTTCTGAAACCAGCAGTCAACTACAAGACCTAGTTGTAAAAATGGAGGAAATATTCAACCAGTTCGGACTTAAAATTAATAGCAGTAAAACTAAAACACTTGTAACATCCAAACATACAATAGAACATAACCCAATAATTCTTAACAATAGTGCAATAGAACAAGTATACAAATTTAAATATTTAGGAAGCCTAATTACCAATGACTCTAGATGCACCGCAGACATCATTCAGAGGATAGCCATGGCTAAAAAAGCCTTCAATAACAAGAAGAACCTGTTAAGAGCTAAAATATCAAAGAAGGCTAAAAAAAGATTAATTAAAACCTACATTTGGAGCATCGCGTTGTACGGTAGCGAGACTTGGACACTGACACAGAGAGATAGAGAAAGGTTGGAAGCGTTTGAGATGTGGTGTTGGCGAAGGATGGAAATAATTAGCTGGACGGAAAAGAAAACCAACGTAGAGGTTTTGAAGATGGTGAACGAAGAAAGACTTATTTTAAAAACTATAGAATGTAGAAGAGGAAAGATGATAGGACACTTGATACGGCATGATAGTTTCTTTTTGAATATTTTAGAGGGTAAAGTCGAAGGAAAAAGAGGAAGAGGAAGACCTAGGCTTACTTACTTCAACCAAATAAGACAGAAGGCCAATGTCGTGTCGTATCAGGAGGTGAAAAAGCTAGCACAGAGTAGAGAAAAGTGGCAATTACTTCACCGACAAGAGCCTAGCTCTTAAATTTAATGATAATGATGACATAGTCGGTCCTTAAGTTCTGTCACAAAGGTTTAGTCAAATAAAACTAATTTTTGTTTATTTTTTAATTAAAAAATAAATAAATTTAAAAGTGTAATTAAAGTACATTTTTAGGAACTAATCATCATTCCACATAGTCGCCGCAATTTCCGATACGATCTTTTAACATTCACGGCCGGCACCGATTAAAACACGCACGAGTTTTCTAAAAATTTCACTTTTTGAAAACGCTTTAAAGATTAGTCTTTGTTAACCAGGAAAATTTTCTATTTAATATTATGAAGCTTCTCATCTCTGGGTATGTTCAGACACCAGCATTACTATCTTAACGACACTTAAAAACCAGCTTATGAAGCACGAAAGTTGGTCTGTTTTCGTATTTCTGCAAATTGATGTGAAATCGTAAGGTCAATTTAATGAGACATGAAGATTGACCGGAGTATAAGCGGATCTTTAGTTGCTTGGAATACATTCGTATCAGTATTTGAAGATAAAAGTCTGGTCAATATGTCGCGCAAATTTCGACTCAATACGAGAACTCTTACAAAAGTTGTAGCCGTTATCAGTATCGTGGTCGTGCGTGTTTTGACCCATGCTTTCCTGCCCCGAATGGGAATGCTTAAAGCTCGTACACCAAATTATTGCAATAGTAAGGAACGGGAGATCGGGCCTTGTGGCGAACCTTGGGGGAGGCTTACGTCCAGCAGTGGACTGCAATAGGCTGAAATGATGATGATGATGATGAAGGAACTCAAATTTCGCTTTTTTTATTCTATATAAAATAAGGTTTTGATTGATGTACTACAAGTTTATGAAACTCTATTATTTATTTTTAAAATTATAATAAACCTTTGTGACAGAACTTAAGGACCGACTAGGTACTTGTATTACCGAATGAAAAATAAATATTCCTCAATATACACCTTCTGGTCTAGTCTGTAATATTTAACAATCTTTGCCACAATGGCGGACTATTTGAAGTCCTAGGAGGCGCGTGCGCACGGAAACAGTTACACTCATCCACGCGTTTATGAATTTCAATTTCAAAGTAGAATACTTTTGTTTCTAATTTCAAATTATTAAAATAAAAGTTGATTCTATTATTCATGCACGAGTAGATTATTATTAAGAATAAGGTTTTTTTTCAAGACGCATTACAATACGCAATTGTTTTTTAATGTAAATAAAAATCTAAATTAATGTCAGGGGACAATGCCACACCAATTGACCTAGTCCCAAGCTAAGGTCTAGGCTTGTTCTTTGGGTACTAGACACAACGATATACAGAGGGGCTATTGCTTAACGCACTCGCAATCACAATTGTTTTCATTTTGAAAACCGAAGGCTTGTCTGCATACAAAATGAAAACAATTGTTCCGCTTTGAAGCCAATTGTGATTACGAGTAAGTTAGCCAATTAGCGACGCAGTATTCCCTGCTTCTTAATAGCTTTTAGGCTCGCTGTCGCTATCACGCTTACACTCGCAACTGACAGTATATTTGTCACTCGTGTGTCTTAGAAAAACGAAGGCTGCCGATCGGCATTAAGAAAATGGTTACACTTATAAATACTTATAAAGAGAAAGGGAACATCCATGACTCAGGAACAAATATTTGCACTCATCACATCACACAATTATCAGCGGGTACGTATCATAATATATGTATAAAGTTCAAAATAATGGTCATAATATATAATGGATTTATTTCTGAAACCGTAAACTTTTCAGGATTGTTATAATTGAAACCTAACTTAACCTAATGAGTTCTATACGACAGGCTTTTAAAAAATCCTGAAATATTTACGGATTCAGAAATAAAACCATTATACGAGTATATTATGACCATTATGTATTATGACCCATTATGTATTTTAAACTTTATATATTATGATACGTACCCATTATCAGCCCAGTATGTACGAGTGTCATCACAAATTCGAAAAATGTAAAAGTGCGACTTACTGCATTGGTTTATTATTCACTAGGTCGGGTTTTACTTTGTTAGTTGACTTGTATAGCGTTTCTACTAACGTAATGAAGTAAAGGCTAGCCGGTTAGAGAATTGTAAAGCAAGTTTTTTAAAAGAATCACCGAACTGTTTATTATCTACTCTGTAATTGTATATGCGACGGTGTGACCATGTGAGGTTTCTTATGATTATGTCAACACGCCCCATGTTAAACGGTGCTATCATCTAGAATGATTGCCGAGCTAATAGCTGACAACAATAGTAAAAGCTCGCCCCCATGCGGGTCATAGTGTAATGTTGCCAGCGTTAAAAAACCGAGGCGATTTTTTATTTATTTATAGGCGATTCAAATAGTAGCGAAAATAGAAAACTCGTTTTCTTATTTTAAATTCGCTGGAACGACAGAGCCAAATTGAAATAACGAATAATAGGAGAAACTTTACTGCATTGCCTTGGACATGGGATTTTAATACCTCCTTAAATTTTACTACACGACATGACGTGTTGCTATTTTTTTATTTAATAAGCACTTGTTCTACTACAAACACAGACATAATCTTTACTTGTATTTTTAAAGACTGAACTAATAATAATATAATAGTGACGACGTGCTGGCGTATTTGGTAGGGACACTAGGTGACCCTGCCTACGAAGCTATAGAGGTTCTGGGTTCAAATCCCGGGTAGGGCAGATATTAATTTGTGTGATGTCTGCGAATATTTATTCTTGAGTTATGGATGTTTCCTATGTATTTACGTATATATTTCTCTATATAAGTATTTATATCGTTGTCTAGCACCCATAGTACATACAAGCCTAGAGCTTAGTTTGGGACTAGGGCAATTGGTGTGACATTGTCCCTTGATATTTAAGTTTAATTTGAATTATGAATTATATACTTATTTTAAATTAATAAATAAAACTTCATATTGTGTGTTTTGTGTACAGCTGGCTTACTAAAGATATTATTATTTAATTTTTATGGTTTGTGATTTTTTAGCTTAATCTTTACATCAAATAAAATTTATCCGCTTGTTCTGTTTATTATAATTACACCGAGGCTTCATTTTAAAATCCTTTTTCATGTCCAATTTATTTATTTTTTTGACAATTAAAATTCCTATCCCTGGCAATACTCCGATATGCAGATTTAACAGGCGTCTCATAACATGATCATTCATTTTATTAAGCCTTATCATTAACACAATAAAAGGCAATTACTGTCATTGTCATTTAAAATTATGTTTTTTTATCAATACACGAGCGGGGTGGCACTTGATTGATTGATAGGGTGGGGAAATGGTTGTTCCCGTCAACATACTGATAAATAAAATGATCATTTTATTATAACATATTTATTGTTAAATAGGGCGTCACGTAACGTACGTCACGTATCACGTAAGACATAACGATTAATTTTAGCTTTGTATGACAGCCTGATTCGTGAGAAGTTTTTGCACCGTGCTGCGAAACTAATTATAGGTACTTCTAGATTTGAGATATCAAATTGTCATCGCCATACAAATTCTCAATTATTATTTTCTTGAATCTCAATCGAATACGGTACAAAAAAAGGCCTTGGCCAAGTTTTTGGGTTTAATGTGTTTCTAGGTATACCTAATTCGTGATGTCTAGTGATAACCTTGTAATTCCTAGTACCTACAACCATTTTATAAGTGGTAATAACTTAAAAAAGTAAATTGTAACATTCGCCCCTTTTCCTCGATTAACAAAGTATAAACAACTGATACAAGATAAGGGAATGCATCGTAAATCTCTGTCTCTCAATTATAAATGATCTATAAATGTATAGTGTAGTCTACGTAGTGTAATTGGAATGTCGGAGGATATCGATCGAGATTTATCTTAAATGGAGTAAAAGGCCCGACGGAATACAATGTATTTATAATAGGAATGCTTTATTTTATAGAAAGTCTTTAATACCAGTTTATAAAATCTGACGTCCTAGAACAGGAGGAACATACTAAGTAAAGTCTCTTTGCTATTATTGATACTTGCTCCGGCTCAAATTATTCCATTTGTTGGTCCAAATAGCGCACGTTCAATATTATTTGGATCGAACTATCACCATTGGCCCTAATGTTGGGTCGAACATGTCTTCATGGTGGTAATGTGAACCAACGTTGGTACCAACTGTAACAATGCACGAGTTTTAGTTCTCAATTTGACAGGTATCTTTTCTATCCATTTTTTAGGGTTCCGTAGTCAAACTAGGAACCCTTATAGTTTCGCCATGTCCGTCCGTCCGTCCGTCCGTCCCCAGTCTAGCTCAGAGACTCATAGTACGAGAAAGCTGTAATTTGGCATGAATATACATATTAGTCACGCCAACAAAGTGGTAAAATAAAATTTTGAAAAATATTTTTTTTTAATGCACCTCCCCCCTCCCCTACACGTAACGTGGGGATGCCTTTTTTTTCTTGCCTACCTCATAGTGTGGGGTTTTGTTGGATAGGTCTTTTAAAAATATTGCGGGTTTATGTAAACCATTTTTCAATTAAGGGATCCGTTTATGAAATATTAAGCTTTAAAGCGCTATTTTTTGTTAGAGTCAAGTGTCCCCCCCCCCCCCTACAGCCAAAACTACAAATACTAAAAATCTGAAAAAAATCTTCAACGAAAGCGCATATAACGAATTATAAAGGAAAACTATCACGGCTAAGTAGACAAGATTAGTTCCTGAGATACAGGCGACTAAAGTGTTTATACCTATCAAAATCGCCTATGATAACTTTGATAGAATAATTTGTTAACGGGGCGTGCAGGACGCGCGGGGGGAGTCTGTCCAAGTAACAAATCGAGCGACAGCCGCGCTCATAAGCGCGAGCGCCTAGATGCTGTTCGGACGTGCCCCGGAATGCTACCTACAAGTTTGCGATTTGCGATCTGAAAGTTTACAAATAATCGATTAGATTATTGATTTGAGTCGAGTATCGTTTGGAAAACTTAAAATTCTATTTATTGGCCCTTGTTTTTTTTTCAATTTCTATTAATTACTTTATAAAAGATTAAACTTTTATTGTAATTTAAAGTCGGTTTGAAGCAGTTGTGATACCTAACTACCTACATAGGTATACTGATCTCACACTTAAAAGCTTGGCTCTTGTTTGAGATATTATATACGAATTTATAAGAAAAAGAATCATTACTAACAATAAGTAGACTTAATTAGTTCCTGAGATACCTACAGGTGACTAACGGGTTTATACCTACTAAAAATCATCTAAGACAGCGCCAAATAACTAAATAGAAAATTGGTTCATACATGTTGATTTTTGAGATAGTTTTTTGTGTTTATCGTTACGGCTTCGGAACCCTACACTGAGCATGGTCCGACATGCTCTTGCCCGGTTTTGTGTATCTATATAAATTCTTTCTAACATAGCTTAAAAAACATAACATAGCCCAAGTTAATCACATTTAGGAAGGTAATAGCGTGGTTTGTATAGTTTTTTCCTGACGTTTATATTCGATAACACGATTTCGCGGTCAGTAGCTCCGAGTTGTAACCAAAACGCATTTAGTTTTTGTCCACTCCGTTTCTAACGAGTGCTTACGAGTTTTTACGGTTCCATGTTTAGGGATCCGTAAACTATCGCAAACTTTCAACGATTGAGAAAGTGTGTGAAGAAAAAGGGTGAATATAATAGATTCCTCACGTATAATCCTCGTGTAGGTGTTTTCTCTCCCTTACTTGTCTTGATATGGTTTTACTTGTTATTAAAGGGGCGAAAATGCACTAGCGATTTTCTGACCATTGGTGTGTTTATGGACAGCCGTAATCATTAACCAACTACTTAGTGAATTGCTTTTCTTTTAAATGTAAAAAATAACTAGTCAAACTGAGACCTTCAAATAAAGGTCTGCTCTCAAGCAGATCCAAATTTAAACCTACAAAGCTCTGAGGCAAATACGCGAATATTCCTACTTTTCTACTAAAACAACTAGTTCAATTTAAATTGTTTAATATCACAAATCAACCGTAAATATAAATAAGTTTAAGTTCCATTACATTTAAATGGTATTGAATACCAATAAAAAGATAAGGGCATAAAATACTCGGTTTGTATTAGATTCTAAGATAGTCACGGAACACCGCTCTTTATGACTGTTACCGCTTGACCACATCTGTTTTTATTGTTATGGTGATGATTTTTCCTGCTACGTTATTAAGGGCTTTTTAGAAAGTAGCTATTCATTTTGCCTTATATCAGAATTAGAATGACAGCAAAAACGACTTGACAGGTTTTAGTTTATCGTAGAAAAGCTATCAGATCGAAAAAACCGAAAACGGATCATAAAACCAACCATCTCGAATTCTCGATGAAAGCATTCACGATTCTTTTTTCGAATAACTCTTAACACAAAAACGACCAATCAGCGCTCAGCTTGCCAAATAACTCCTTTCAAACCCCGCGAAGTGTGCAACTTCCCAACTATCCGTGACATTTCTTTATAAATTACTCGACAAGTGCGAAAGAGAAAGCTGTATTAGCTACTTTAACCCTACTTTTAGCAACTGAAATGGCTTCCTACGGGAGTTCGCGACTCTTTTGAGAGCGACGAAGCATTAAATAACTGGCGATAAAGACCGCCATTCACGATTCAAAAGAATCGTTGAGCAAATAACGAATAAAATGAGTCCGCTGGATAAGACCGCCATTCATTATGTAGCAATCTAAATTAGTTCCTTTGTGGAATATGTCACAAAGGTATGACGCAACTATTTCATCTTTTTGGCTATGTCAATAACAGGGTGTATTTGTGCGAATTGAAATCCTTTTCGGATATTGTGGTTTGTTCTACGAAACAATCATTAGATAAATGTTTTATGACGTGATTTAATAGATTAAAGTCTGAAGGTTTAAATTTATTGTTAAAATAATATTCATCCATTAATTATCATATTTCATATCATATCATCATATTATCATTCAATATTCGTATTTATCTCATTCAAATCTAGTCGAAGTCAGTGTTTAGTCATATGAAGCGCAGTAAACTCGATTAAAAGTAATCAGCCTCAGCTTTGATTTACAGTAGGTAGTTACTTTATGGAAATATGCTTTCTTGACTGTGATGTAAAAAAAAATTGCTAATTTACATCAAAAGATGGCAGCAAACATAATATAATTTATAAATTAAAAGGGATTCGCTATTGCGTCAGTATCGCTACGTAACCAATGCTTAACCGGAGTACTTATAAAAATGCTATAATATAGAATAGTAGAATGATTACATTAGAAAACTCTGCATTTCAATGCTCTGCTCAAACATAATAACATCTAAATTCTACAGTGTCACTTGTTAGCAGAAAGATATCATCCCGTATTTATGTTAAGACGACTAAACGTTTCTGCACTCGCTTGCCAAGTTTACAAGGCATGCGAACAACTCGTAGATATATCGGTTTTAACATCGTTTTATCCCCGCGAATGCCGTTCTTTAGACAGTTTTAAGCACCAACTCCTTCCACATCTAGGACAGTGTTTATTTTGCCTCGTCTGAGAGGTGTCGGCCCTGAATAATGTTTGCAGTATAGACATTGAGTGAGGGTTCGTGTTGGTTTATAGGTTTTGGCAATGTATGTTATGTAATGGATAGCACTTTGCTAGTTGTTGTAACACTTTCTAGTCTAGATTTTATAGATTTAGCTAACTTTGTCTACTAAAACAACCTACATGAAGTTTGGACGAGAATGTAACTTTCAAAGTCAATTTATTACCTTCTTTTGGTCCATAAGGCCAGCGGTTATGGAAGAAATGCATTCCGTCACTTCGATACTATCTTTTCTCTTCACTTTCCCAACTTGTTAGCACTTAATCACGCTGATATTTGCACAAATAGAACATCAACAAACAGATATAATTTTTCTTGTTTAGCCATTAACTGTCAAACGTAACGTTTCGATACTTCTTTGTTTACATTTCTGGATTTCATCCGCGGCTGTCACATTTGACAGTCGTCCATATATTTTTCTTACAATTGAACTTGTTTCAGCTTCCACATGAATATATTCTAATCCTGAGCATCATGTAGGACATTTAATCATAGATCTTCACTAATTACTAAAATATATAATTCATTTACTTACAATTTGGCTGGTCATTATTAGTCTTCCGTGTCGAACAAAACGCAGCCGTAAGTTGGCAACCCGGTAATTTTTGGTTTCGTTTCAGGCAAGTTGTGTTCGAGTGGATGGATAAACGTCACCCATTTTGGCTTTTTATTTTAGTAATGCTTTTCGGTAAAAATAGGATGAAGTCTGAAGTTTCCCTTCTATTCCCCATTCTTTATGTGTGTTCGTTTTTCAATAAATTATGTCTTTGATTTCGGTCGGTTTCGTCCAAATAAATCTCTAGCTTCAACGACGAAACGGAACACATGACTATTGGTTCTCGATCTTTCTATCGACCTTTTTTGACCTCTGCATTAAGATTTTTCTCGACCATGTGAACACACACAATTTTAAGTCGCTGGATCAATTTCTCGCTTCGGGGTGAGTTTTGAGTCGAAAAGGTGTCTTTTATTTGCCTAATGTGGTGACATTCTAATAAATCTGTTCAATTACTTTCAGCGTTCGGCCCAGATTGTTTAATTTAACTTCAAATGATGTCCTAACTAAGGAGAATCACTACTGTGTCTGTCCACGTTTTGTCCATCCACTACTCAGGTGAGGTTTCTAAACTTATTTATTCGTATCTAGTTGGAAGCGGTGACATTGTTTTGTTGACAATGTTTCTCAAAGCATTTGTTTTAATTTCAGTTATTCACCGATGAAAATTCCTTAATTTTTTTTATAACACTTCAACGTCACTTCACTCTTTTACGGCGGCCCCGCAACTACACGGGTGTGCTGATGTCCGACGATTTAATCTCAGAACAAAACTATCACTATTGAGGGAGAAAACGAAGTCCAACCGCGTGTACATCGGGTACCGCGATCCACAAGTCAGATTCTGCTACAATTCAATGGTAACGGCGGGCGCTGTTTGACCTGTAGCCAAGCTGTGTCTGACCTCTGTCCATACGGGATCCTGCGGGTGATGTTCTCCGGGTAAAACTCCGTATTTCATTTCGACCAACACCCTCAAACTCGTACTTCTAAAGCCGGTAAATTCTAACCTTTTCTTGAATAACTATAGAATAACGGTACCAAAGCAACCGAGAAAGCCTCGCTCTTAAGTAACTACTTATAAGATAATCCTAGTGCCAACTTGGCAATCTGTAAAGAGGGTAAGGGGAGGACTTAATTAATAAATGTTTACTTGTTACTGATTTATGACTTTTATTTAGCATATTCTCATTTTGACGGTGAACTCATCTGGCGCTCATAAGTATAAATTTGATGAGTCTCCACCGCTCTGGTCACCTTCGAATCACACGGCCTGTTCTCATGCTCGGTTTATTACAGTGGCGTACCCAACGTTTGGCCAGTTTGAGAGTTTGCTAAGTAAATTTAACAGGTTGCTTTGGAATAAGTATTTTTATTATAACTGAGTAGTGTATAAGATATTTGTTTTGTGTTTTATTATTAAGAAACATAACCCAATAAGGGAAAATGTTTATTGTTATCGGGATTTAAACTATAAATCTGAATCTTTAAAGGTTTGAACTTAGAAATTTAAAACCTTACTTGAAGTTTTAAATGAAATTTTCTCATCCTAACTTTATTAGAAATTTGCATTGAAACTTGAAGTTAAACTTTGTTTTTAAACTCGAATTTGCTGGTAATCCTTAACTTCGTGGTTTGATTTAACTAGTTTACTGTGATACAACTTATTTACAAATTATTCTTTTTTCTGGTTTAGTATCAGTGTTTTAAGCTGTTTTTATTGAGACTGTCTGTTGTTCAAATTTACTGTAATTTTATACTATGAACAGTTAGAACTAATTTGTAATATTTTAATATTATTAGACTTGTAATTTTTTTTTCGGACGCTTTGGGTTGCTATTACTTTAACCTTAATTCTCTTATACCAGCGAAATAAGAGTTGTTTTTTTTATTGTGTTGGACTTCGGCTTTATTCTTAACGGTCTACTATTTATTTCCATAATTTTAGTACAAAACAAGATGGACTTTTTATTAGCCGGTTGCAGTATTGCACATCTGAAAAAAGACGAAATCAGTCATGAACTAGTTATTAGAGGTTGTAAGGTAAATCCAGTATCTCGTCGTCATAGTTTACAACAGGTGCTTGCACAGACAGCCGAACTAGCTAATAAAGGTGGTGTAAATTTTAATCTTTCTGGAAGTTCAGACGTGTCGATGGAAGTATCAGTCCTACAACATAAGGTGGAGGAAATTGAGATTGCTTCGCGTTCAGATCTTACTTCGTCTTCTCGATCTCGACTATTATCGCGCTGCAAATACCTCCTTTGTCGCATTTCCCGTTTGACACAAGACAACGAGGACGTTCAGCTGCTTCACACTACTTTAACTGCTATACTGGATCGTCTACAGGTGGGTAGCGATTCCGAATCTAATGGTGTCGACAGTGACTCTGGTTCTGAGGCCGTCCCTTCTCAGGTAGTTAAAAGTTTACTCCATATTTTCTTCATCATGGTCGGGAAATGATATTTGATGGTTCCTTCTATAATTCAACATCTCCCATTGACAGGGATGCGATTGCTGTAGATGATGGTTGCACGTTCTCTGATAAACTTAACGAATTAAAATCTATTTTTGAAAAGGTGCAAAACTCTCTACGAAGTGCCCACATACGTAACGCTCACTATTACAACTTGCGCAAGCGGCCTATGGTACTTCAGGAAGGACAAATAGTATACAAGAAAACATATCACTTATCTAACGCGGCTAAAAACTTCTCAGCCAAATTGGCACCGCGTTATGAGAAATGTATTATTCACAAGAAACTCGGACCCTTGGTATATACTTTGAAATCCCTATCTGGTAAAAATCTAGGAAATTTTCACATTAAAGATCTAGTCCGTCCTGGCGACGCTGCGCCCACTTCTTAATGTTAGATATATCCCTGTGTGGTATCCGGGTCCGAATTGTGCCACTCCATTTCTTCCGTGGATGTCGTAAGAGCCGACAAAGGAGATGAAGGCTTCCAATACCGTTGGGCGATGGGCTTGCAACCATCACCCCTACGTTGGTAAACATCTAAGCCTAATTGTGTAACTCTACCTTTCCTACTCTAAGAATAAAGGTGGTATTTATTATGAGTTACTATATTCATATTTCATTATTGACGTTTTCTGGAGTAAAGCTTAGTGTTTGTAATTAACATCACCGGTCTTTGCTCAGATTCTTTGTTTCAACGTCTCTACTGCAGACATCGTATCTGCTTTGTCAACGGATAGCTTGTTAGGACTGAGTGTCTCGTCCTCATCTAATAAAATTCTTTCATATTCCACGGGACTACTTTCTCGTGTATAGCTCATTGGTCGTGTGTCACGCCTGAGGTATGTAGCCTAAGCTAAAGGCTCTAAACTAACTTAACATTGGTGTCGCTCATCTAAGCGTCTCGCCTCCTTTACTCACTCTTATAAATATTGTAATCTTACAGAAGATGATACTTTTTGAAGTTAATTATATATAAAATGCTGAAAAAAGTAAATTTTTGAAAAACTGTTTTCCAGCCTCATTTTTTTGTTGGATTCTAGGTATTTGAGAAATGGTCAGCATAGTCTGCCTTTCCGATCCTATTCCAAAGTGCATTGTTAATAAAGTAAACATCTAGTGCCATAGTTAATAATTTTGAAATAGGAGAATTTGAGTCGACTCACTCATTCATTACTAGTAAATTGTAAGTTAGCAAGTACCGTGTAATTTTATTAGGTTAGTGCGCGCACATATTAGTTAAGTCGTAGTGTGAAGGGGTTTAGGTTATCCGTGGAACGTTAGGATACCTACTCTCCGACACATGATTTCATTTGTCTGCCCAAAATTGGCACAGATAAACCAATTTTCTTTGGATTTTCTTCGTATTGTCCAAAAACTTAGTTGTAAGCATTAGGTCTCACATATTAGTTAAGTTGTAGTGTGAAGGGGTTTAGGTTATCCGTGGAACGTTAGGATACCTACTCTCCGACACATGATTTCATTTGTCTGCCCAAAATTGGCACAGATAAACCAATTTTCTTTGGATTTTCTTCGTATTGTCCAAAAACTTAGTTGTAAGCATTAGGTCTCACATATTAGTTAAGTTGTAGTGTGAAGGGGTTTAGGTTATCCGTGGAACGTTAGGATACCTACTCTCCGACACATGATTTCACATGTCTGCCCACCCTTGGCACAGACATTTTTTTTTTTTGTTTTTGTTTGGACTTTTCTTTGCTGTCCAGAACATAGACATAGGCATATTCGTTAAATTAGTTAAGTAGTAGTGTGAAGAGGTTTAGGTTATCCGTGGAACGTTAGGAAGCCTACTCCACGACACATGATTTCACTTGTCTGCCCACACTTGGCACAGACAAACCATTGTCTACTTTTCTACAGTTGTGCAAGACGTATCTGTATAGTATGCTCCTCTTATAGTTTAATTTAGTAAAGCTTATAGGACCACTAAGTAGTCTAGATTCCGTCGCTTACACCATGGGTGTAAACGGTCTGAAAATATTTCTTACTTTGCTCTTCTTATTTGGTGATAAGCCATTCTGCCCTACGTTGTCAGAATGTGTCTTGCTTATTTCACCTCAAAGCTCACTAGCTACCTCTAGCTTCATGCTTCTCATACTTAGGTCTCTGATATTCTTTCTTCTGTTCAGTTAAACCATGTCTTAAATACTAAAAAAAAAATAACATAATTTATCTCTACTACTCCCCTTTTATTTTTACTCATAGCGAGGAGGCTTATAATAATTTTATTTCAGAATTTAGTTAATTCTGAAATAAAATTATTTTACCCAACTAAAACGGTACTGTAACACTTTCTAGTCTAGATTTTATAGATTTAGCTAACTTTGTCTACTAAAACAACCTACATGAAGTTTGGACGAGAATGTAACTTTCAAAGTCAATTTATTACCTTCTTTTGGTCCATAAGGCCAGCGGTTATGGAAGAAATGCATTCCGTCACTTCGATACTATCTTTTCTCTTCACTTTCCCAACTTGTTAGCACTTAATCACGCTGATATTTGCACAAATAGAACATCAACAAACAGATATAATTTTTCTTGTTTAGCCATTAACTGTCAAACGTAACGTTTCGATACTTCTTTGTTTACATTTCTGGATTTCATCCGCGGCTGTCACATTTGACAGTCGTCCATATATTTTTCTTACAATTGAACTTGTTTCAGCTTCCACATGAATATATTCTAATCCTGAGCATCATGTAGGACATTTAATCATAGATCTTCACTAATTACTAAAATATATAATTCATTTACTTACAATTTGGCTGGTCATTATTAGTCTTCCGTGTCGAACAAAACGCAGCCGTAAGTTGGCAACCCGGTAATTTTTGGTTTCGTTTCAGGCAAGTTGTGTTCGAGTGGATGGATAAACGTCACCCATTTTGGCTTTTTATTTTAGTAATGCTTTTCGGTAAAAATAGGATGAAGTCTGAAGTTTCCCTTCTATTCCCCATTCTTTATGTGTGTTCGTTTTTCAATAAATTATGTCTTTGATTTCGGTCGGTTTCGTCCAAATAAATCTCTAGCTTCAACGACGAAACGGAACACATGACTATTGGTTCTCGATCTTTCTATCGACCTTTTTTGACCTCTGCATTAAGATTTTTCTCGACCATGTGAACACACACAATTTTAAGTCGCTGGATCAATTTCTCGCTTCGGGGTGAGTTTTGAGTCGAAAAGGTGTCTTTTATTTGCCTAATGTGGTGACATTCTAATAAATCTGTTCAATTACTTTCAGCGTTCGGCCCAGATTGTTTAATTTAACTTCAAATGATGTCCTAACTAAGGAGAATCACTACTGTGTCTGTCCACGTTTTGTCCATCCACTACTCAGGTGAGGTTTCTAAACTTATTTATTCGTATCTAGTTGGAAGCGGTGACATTGTTTTGTTGACAATGTTTCTCAAAGCATTTGTTTTAATTTCAGTTATTCACCGATGAAAATTCCTTAATTTTTTTTATAACACTTCAACGTCACTTCACTCTTTTACGGCGGCCCCGCAACTACACGGGTGTGCTGATGTCCGACGATTTAATCTCAGAACAAAACTATCACTATTGAGGGAGAAAACGAAGTCCAACCGCGTGTACATCGGGTACCGCGATCCACAAGTCAGATTCTGCTACAATTCAATGGTAACGGCGGGCGCTGTTTGACCTGTAGCCAAGCTGTGTCTGACCTCTGTCCATACGGGATCCTGCGGGTGATGTTCTCCGGGTAAAACTCCGTATTTCATTTCGACCAACACCCTCAAACTCGTACTTCTAAAGCCGGTAAATTCTAACCTTTTCTTGAATAACTATAGAATAACGGTACCAAAGCAACCGAGAAAGCCTCGCTCTTAAGTAACTACTTATAAGATAATCCTAGTGCCAACTTGGCAATCTGTAAAGAGGGTAAGGGGAGGACTTAATTAATAAATGTTTACTTGTTACTGATTTATGACTTTTATTTAGCATATTCTCATTTTGACGGTGAACTCATCTGGCGCTCATAAGTATAAATTTGATGAGTCTCCACCGCTCTGGTCACCTTCGAATCACACGGCCTGTTCTCATGCTCGGTTCATTTCATTGTGAACTAGCAAATACCAGGCTTGTAATATCAATTATATTTTTAACAATACGTTAACTTACGAGTCACTTAGTATAACCAAAAGTAGCAACATCGATAACAAATTCAACTTCCTTTTATTATTTATTATTAAAAGCTTTTATTTAACTTGCACTTATTGTAAACGTATGTAAGTTGTCCGTCGAAATTTGCAAGTCAATTTTGAAATTTGTTAACCCGATGACAATGCAATATTACTGTATGTACGAGCTGATCTGATGATGGAGTCAAAAGTTGGCGACAGTATCTCCGCTACACTTAACGTAGACCTACTGTGTTGGGACTTGATAGTAAAAAGTGCAGTCGGCAAAAAAGCTTGTCCCAAAAATAAATTTCAACTTTCTAAACAAATTTTTTTTGCCTCCTTTAATATAACAAACATTAGGATTAGGATTTTATTATTCGATGTTTTAGGGCCGGTAACGCAATATATACAAGCTTACAAGCTGCACAGTTATGCACTTTGTCACTTTTACGCTTTTGACAGATTGTTGCACCAGAGGGCCTAACAGCCAGCGTTTATCGTGTGATAAAATGAAGATAAAACCTCCGTCACCTTTTGACACGTAATATAAGTAAAAATGACGGTTAAGTGACAAACCGCTAAACTGTGCAGCTCCTTATAAAGACAAGGGTACTTGCAATTTATGGTTTTAGGATAAGGAGGGGTAAATGTTTTAGTAAACTACGCAGATTGTTTTTGTTGCTGTTCTCCTTGATCGAATTTCGATCTTTATCCGAATACTCGCTTGCAGCTTTGTAAGATCCTTCACGTTTTAATGTTACTTTTAACTTCTAACCACTCTAACTAGATTAACCGCTGTTTCCAAAGATTTCATTAATTTATACACATACATACCTCGAAACAAAAATACTAAAACAATTTAAAATTCCAAGTACATTCCTTTACACATTCTACCTATAACAACAGGTTTGCTACGATTTGTATGAAGTAAACAAATATCTTACATACATTAATGGCAGGAAGGCAATTTAACGACTTTGTCGACTATGAAAATCGAGACGATACTTACGTCGACTAACAATTGAATTTACGAGTTGGCATAAAGGTGACAAGAAGGCGCCGTTTATCGCTTTTGTCTGCAGTTAAGTTAGCATCGCATATCTATTTCATAAATATATTTAACTTACTTCTCCCACGATACTCGTACCACCAACGTAAAATTTGTTTATTACAGTTATTAACTGAAAAACTGTAAAAAAAACATGAATGACGAACTTGTGGCCCTAGAGAAGATATTAACGCTAACGTAAATAAACGATTATCGAAAACTATCAAATTGGCTTATGTATGTAAGACAAAAGCACTTGACGAGCCCGCCAAGCGTTATGTCAATCCAGGGGTGTGATTCTCTCAAGAAGCAAAGGTGAACGAATGCACGAGTGATGTCCAAGCGGCGAGATTAAGTAGTCCCGTCAGTGCGAACAAAACACATTGTAGCGCGTGCATTTTCAATTAAGCAGCCTTATACGTTCGACCCATCGTGCTGCTAAATTGAAAATGCACGCGCTACAATGTGATTTGTTCGCACTGACGGGACTACTTAATCTCGCCGCTTGGACATCACTCGTGCATTCGTTCACCTTTGCTTTTTTAGAGAATCACACCCCTGGACCTATATCCTACAGGGTAAAACCATATTGCCTTTGACGTGTTCTGGTATTGTTTTTAAGTCAGCTGCCATTACTGTCAAGTAAATAAGAGCTATCAAAACGTCGACAATACCATAACACGCTAAAAGAAAAAAAAGGGGTTATACCGTGTACCTTTTCGGCCCAGAACATTTTTGACAATGATAATGTTCTCGCAATGTATCTTGGTATACCTATTGTACTGCGGCCATATAGGTAAGTAACTGATGAACAAACGTAACAAAACTCCTTCTATGTGAACCCATTGAAAGTATACTTTTTGTAAAAGCATTACTGGCTTTGATTTACTGTAAAAATTAATAATAATTCAAGTAACTAACGTAATTAGCATTCAAATCGACTACTAATCAACAATTTTTGGAATGTTGTTGCGGTCTACTGAATACGCATTTTCAACTTGCTGGACTTAAATAGCACTACTATTCATTCATTGGTGATAATCAAGACTTCTAATTCGATTTTGCAAGTCAATCAGTCCATCTGACCACAAATAAAGGTCAATTACCTATATATTACTGTAATACAACTCCAACTCTTTCAAACAAACGCGCATGCGTGATTAAAACAAAGTCGTCCGACTCTCTGCAAGACCAGTCGTCTTTCAACTGCTCCACTAAAGGGACGCTCGCGAATCTAAACAAACTTAACCGACTCTTACGTGACTATAAGTGATAGTGAAGTTGTATTAAAGTAATATTGTTGTTTTTAGTGCGCTTACAAATTGTGTCCAGGATTTAAGATTCGAATTGTTAAACGTAAGTTTTTGTACTCATTGTTTATTACCCATTTTTTAAGGTCGATGGACTCTGATAGTATTGGCAACGTTCCAATTTGTGTACTTGACAGATAGTAGTTCGGGTCTCGACCGGCCTTGAAGCTGTCTTGTTTTGATTTATGGGCGTGAGAGTCTTGAACTTATGCATAGTTTATTTTAATTTTGATCTTTTGTTTAGATCTTTCAGTCAGATTCTTTTACATTTATTCATAATAATTGCAAAATCGTAATGTCTCTTTCGTGAGAAAGTTCAAGTGGTCATTGTGATGTGCGCCTCTGCTTATTATGTTTTGTTTTCTTAACTTCACGTACAAAGGGTTGTTGCAAAAATAGTGATATGCTATCATTCAGGCCTATTGTAAATTAAAAAAAATCACTGCAGGTGTTGGACTATACCTATGAGTATTTATCTTTGTTAATTAAATCATAAGCAAACATTTATGTTTAAGTGTATAATCGGAATTGGTGAAATGATTCTCAACCAGGAACGTCTACACCGAATGGAAACTTTACACACCGTCGCTGTGAGCGCAAGTTTCATGCAGCTTTTCGCACGGTGATTTTTACTTAAGCATTTGAATAATTTTATTACATACTAGGGTGTCGTTGCATTATTATTAATGTTAACATTGATTGTCTGCAGTATTAAAAACCTTGTAAAAAACCACTGGTATTCTCATGGTGATTTATAATAGCACAATATTATAAAAACGGCTGTATAATAAATTACAAGTTTTTTTTAATACAAATTATTTTATTCTGAGTTTATTTAAAAAAACATAGTTTTGTTTAATGTTAATTAAGTTTCATTAAAACACAATTTAATTAACAACTTTGCAAAAAAATATTTAGGCTGATGTTAGTTTTCAATTTGTTTAATTATGAGTTTTAAATAGGTAGTACATGAGTGGTTTGTATCTTTTAGTAAAAAAACAGAAATAATTTAGTTAGTTACGTGATACATAAATAGGGATTTAGGGACAGGAAAGTGATTCCGCGCAAGCTTACGTTTTGGCGCTTCACGTGCACGGTAATCATAGTAAAAGTAATTATTATTAATTAACAGTATTTTTTGGTAAAATTTTGTAGGGCTTTGTAATGCAAGCTGTTTGCTGTTTAAATTGGTAGTGTACAATTATTCTATACTGCTAAAATTAATGTTATATTTTAATTAACAAACCACTGACCTCCGTTATACAACCATTATATTACCAGGTTTATCTTTACGCTATAAACATTTAGGTCGGAGTGGTCACACATTAGCACCCATGGCGTCAGCTCAATGAGGCATTGTTCGACGATAATTACTCGTGGTACTTGAGGGCAGTGTAGTATAAAGGTACGAATTAGGTCGCGTTATGGTGGTATAGTTGCTGATATAGCGCTAATAGTGGTCCTGTTAAAGATTTGGTCGTATTTAGGTTTGTAAAAACTTCCAACCAGCTTTTTTAATTAAACGCGTTAGGTGAGATAGAATAATTCATTCAATTCAAAAAGGGAAAATATAATTCTCAATACATATAGCTTTGTTTAAAATCAATCAATCGATAGCACCTTGTTTTTTTTATGTTTTATAATGTACGACCTTTTTAACATGTGGTCTGATTAAATAGAAAACAGTAAGGAAATCGCAAGCGTTTGCTAAACATTCAACCAAGGTTTTTTTGGCACATCATCTTATAATAATTCATTTTTATTAAGTAAATGTAATCCTGTATAACACGCGCGATAGAACGATTAGTTAAAAAAAAACTAAGTTTTGAAGTATTGTATGTTTTTGTATGTATAACCCTACAGGCGTTTTATCATAACTATCTTAGCCATTTACACGTTTTTGTAATAATAAGTAATAACATACATATTTTTAATCTATATACTGTCTTTAATATCGTCTAAACGTATATTTAGGGCCGCGCCCCGCAATATAACAGAGATTCATGGCTGTTTTAAAGTTGGTTGAAAAGTTATACGAGAACAAACAAAAAATATAAGCAACGATTCCTTTTAGAGGTCGTTAGGGAAGTCGTTTATAAAGCCTTTAGAAGAAGCCATTTTTTTCACCAAGTTCCAGTATAAAGTCAAGCTCAAAGTCAAGTCACTCTACTTGAGTAAGTTTATAGAAATTAAACACTTCTACGAGGTACTTTGGACCTTCATAATATGTATTTGCTGGTTTATTCAAACCAAACATAGATTTAGTATTGCTTATGTTTAGAGAGATACAGTACTCCCTGCTTCTTAATAGAATTGGGCTGGCTGTCGCTATCACCCTTGCACTCGCAACTGATACTATCTGTCACTCGTGTTTCATACAAAAACGATTGCCAAACTACATTAAGAAAAAAGGAAGCACTGTACATTAGGTATAATGACGACACTAAAAACAATTGACTTGCTTTCGGACAAGATTAGCCTTTAAAGATTCGTACTTTTAGTTTAATTTTAGAAAAGTGTCATTAGTTTCAATTCCAAATTTAAATCCATGACCAGCAATTTAGCGGACTCACAATGAATAACAGAACCCTTATTTCACGCGTAAAATTGTTCGAGCCCAATTTTTTACAACGTCCAACAATCATCACGCTATTCGGAACCGCGCAAAAACAGCGCCGCCAGCCAACCTTTGTTATTCTGACTCGCAGACAAATTTGCCGACAAACCTCAGACCCCTAGACTTATAGAATATGTTGAAGATTGGAGATCCAGTTGCTGGTTTAATGGACAAACCTGTAACTTGTATAACTTGATCTTCGATTTTAACTACATTGTATTGATTTCATATGTCTAAGTAAACTGGTGAATTGGACATTGAGGTCATCACTTTTATGTTAGAGAATAGCATGGCTGAAACAAAGGTCTGTGCGGTTAACGATCGTGTTAATTTTAACAACGATAAACGCTCTTAGGTCTTTCGGTGGAGCTATTAATGAATTTGATTTATTGGCAGAGCTATCGATGCATAATAGGATGGGAGCATAGTTTAAAATAGTACTTGATAATTGCTTGAATCAGAGTCGGCGAGGATTAGAAGAAGGGAAAAATGCGTACTTTTTGAAACATAGTGGAAACTTTTTTGCCTCTTCATATGAAGTATGGGGTTAAGAACTTATGCTGTGTGTAACACACGAGTATTATGTACATAGATTATGAACATGCTTGGACAAGTTACAATTGAACGAAATTAAACGTGGTGATTGGGTTATGTGATCGCAGTGTGATTGCTATAATAAAGATATTGTCCGACGAGTTATATTATGAATAGACAAGAGCAATCGTAGACTGCATCGCTGTTTACATAAGGTCTGGTTCAGGTCACACACGCTTGACTACATTTAAATACAACGCAAAAGGTGCTGCGTAATATGAGTAAGCGTAAACCTTGAATTTTGTATAAATCGCAATACGATATAAGAATGAAGAAAGTGCTTAGCGCTGTATTAGTAACATTCATAATACCATAAGAACTTAGAATGAGGAACTTAGGGAAGGCTTAATAATAATCGAATCGAGCGTCATATAGTTATATAATTTTCAGAGGCAATATTGTTGAAAGTCAAAAGGTAACGTAAGACGGAGTCGTATCTCTGAAACACTCATTCACCAAACAAAATACAATATCTAACTTTATTTGCCACACACACGAAGTTGGCAACAAGGTGACTTAAATACCCCAAAATAAATGCACAATTTCAAAGTTTCCTTTGCCGCTAGCGGCAAGTATTGACGAATGCTTTATTTTAAGCATTTCCATAAATTACTGTAACTGCAATTACGTTACTGTTAGCGTATTTTAAAGCAGTCTGTCCACTGACACAAAAAACAGCGCATTAACATGCAACAGAGCATCGAACCCAGATCAATAAACGCAACTCTAACAACTGAACTGGTCTAAATGCTCTAACGAGAGGTTGCGTCATGGACTGAAGCAGTTCACAGTAGGTAACTAATTATTGTTAATGTAGGGCGATGATTTGAACATGGTAATGAGGAGTGAAACTATGGAATCAGCAGGCATAGTCAACATTGATAGTTCAACATTCGTAGCGGTGGTGGGAGTAGGAACTTTTGCAGAGTTCGTCCGGATCGCTACCACCATCTTATCCTTTAAACTACCGTCAAGCAACAGTGTTCCCATTATTGTGTTTCAGTTTGGGGATAAGACGGACAGACATTTGTAGTCTTTAAGATTGTAATCTTGTGAATGTAAATGTATGTAGATCGCACTTACCATCCAGAGGCCTGTCTTCGCTTGCCCTCTCTGTGGCAAAAAACGCCTAAAAGTTGACACTTACGAGAATTTCTGCCAAGTGGGAAATTGTTTAAAGTCATGTTATGCCATTTATAAACCAACATACAGGGTGCCTCTGACTGGCTTTAAATGTAACGATCGATTCTAGTCACTGAATTGAACTACTTATGCTCTGCAACATTCAAAAATAGCTTCAGTTTAGATAACTAATTGATGTTAAAGTCTAATTTTAAAAGCAGTGTACAGGGATTGAAAACCGGTTTATTTTCCGTACCGGTTAGAGCCGCACTTTGAGAGCCTAACCCATAATAAATGTGTTTCAGTTTGGGGATAAGACGGACAGACATTTGTAGTCTTTAAGATTGTAATCTTGTGAATGTAAATGTATGTAGATCGCACTTACCATCCAGAGGCCTGTCTTCGCTTGCCCTCTCTGTGGCAAAAAACGCCTAAAAGTTGACACTTACGAGAATTTCTGCCAAGTGGGAAATTGTTTAAAGTCATGTTATGCCATTTATAAACCAACATACAGGGTGCCTCTGACTGGCTTTAAATGTAACGATCGATTCTAGTCACTGAATTGAACTACTTATGCTCTGCAACATTCAAAAATAGCTTCAGTTTAGATAACTAATTGATGTTAAAGTCTAATTTTAAAAGCAGTGTATTCAATAATGGCTATAATCACAATCTCATGGTACGGGGGAACATTTCCTTGGTATGAGGGCTAAAGGAAAATGGAGAAGTAGATCAAGTACATTGAAAATTATATTTAACTCGTATTCAAAAAATAAAATTTAATTGCACATCTTTTTAACAACTTACAGAACAAAAGAAGTTCAGTTTCAGGGGTAGAAGCGATTCATGCATTTAAAGCCCCAAGTTTGAAGGCACCCGATATTATAAAGTAGATCTTGAATGTGGACTTAGTATGCTAGAGTAGAAGCTCAATTTATTGCAAGCACGTATACTTTCCAAAGCACAACCCATCATAACATTTTCAGATATCCAATTATTATTTCCAATATCCTACATCCGTTGTAAAGAGTACACATACTAACTGTGTTATTAAGTTATTATAACCAAGTTCCTCGAAAATACACTACTATTCAAGATAGAATATTTCCATTTTTGGTGATCTGAAAATATTAGGTTAAAGTTCATTAGATCGGAGGATCATTGAATTTACAAAAAATGCGTAAAGGTTTTTCTAAAATATCAAAGGACCCGTTTTTACAAATTCTTTAGTCCACGAAAGATAAAAATCTTACAAATTTGAGTGGTTTTAGAAACAAGAAAAAGTAATTTATTAACATATAATGCAATCAAATTGAAAACAAAACCGCGAAATGCAGTATAAAACATTAATCAAGACTTAATTAAATTAAGTTCCGCGTATTTAACCAGGTTTTAAAGGCTGGTTCAAAGTAGACTTAGGTACAAAATTTGACGTCATTATACTTAATGCAACTGTTGTCAAATAAAAGCTCTTTACAAGCATTTCATAGATGGTTGAGATTTGATAATAATATTCTGAGGAAAATATCGTCATAAGAATTATAATGCTAGAAAGGTAGAAAGTACCTTAGGCTATAACAATTGGCAATTCAAAGAATGCCCACCCAGTAGCCAAGTATTCGCAATTAAGCCTAACCAATTTGAATAACATTAGCAAATGACAGCATGTTAATAAAATTCTTCTAATGCGGTGCCCATATCAGAAGCTGTAACAATCGGGTGCAGTGACCCCTAGACGTGAGTTTAATAACTATGCACAACGCAAACGAAACAACTATATATTAGCCATTGAAACCAAGAACATAACCAGTATAACCAGAACCTTCAAACGTGCCGATGTATCTCTTGACAAGAACAAAGTTGTGGCTAATGAGAAGGGCAGGGAAGAGCTTGTTACACTGGCTAGTTAGAATATCCATGGTGGAATGGACGATTTAACATTTCCGAACGACGGTTCTAAGAAAGTTAATAGATTTGAAATGCGTTGGACTGCAAGTAATGTGGATTTTTTTACTTTTAGAACTGGGAACTGTTGACGTCTGGGAAGTGTTTAAATAATTATTGTATTTCATGGAAGTGTTTTTTGTTTTAATGAGTTCGATTCTTAAGATATTGTGCAAGTGTTGCAACGTTTAAAAATAACTAGTCTTCGAGATCAATCTAACCAGTTCCTGTTCGTTGGGTCTATGTTTATCAAGATGCATGTCTACCTTCTAATAGCATTAAATTAGTTCTTAGACAATTAATTATCAAAAAGGTTTTCATATGTACTCTAAGTTGTAACCGGTTTAAAAATAAATTGCCATTGAGGATATCAAATTGTCTATTTCCTTCTCCCGTCAATTTTAACTTGCATGCTTAATTTATAAACTGCAAAAATTCACTACATACTTATTTATTATAGTGTAGTATTGAGCAAAATTAAATAAACAACGAGTTAAACTTTCGTCTCCTCATTTCACAAGAACATTACAGTATTAATTTCACAACGGCCATTCAAGTCGTTAACGCCAGTCGATACGTTATCGCTTTGACTTTCGACTCGACTATCGCTCGCAAGTGTCATACATGCCGTTACTCTCTTATCTGGAGAAATTGCAGTGAATAGCTTCTTGTTCTTGAGGATATTCAGCACAATGACTAAGTGTTTGATATATAGCTTTATCATTTTTAGGATGGAATGACTTCTTTATTAGACACGAAGACCACAAGTTGTTCGAGTTTGTTATTCGCGAAGTTTGTTTTCATTTTTGAGGGTGTAACTAAAGTAGGTAGGTATCTAAATAATTATCTATTGTTCCGTTTCTTAATTTTAAGAGCTCTTTCTTGTTCCGTATGTTATTATTTTTCATTTAATTTGTCTTCGAAAATATTTGTCATTGAGAAATACCAATCCTATGAATATTATGCTAAAAGTAATTTGTATCTTTGTTTGCAACAAAACTGCATATTTGCTGTACGGTCACGAGCGTTAATTTGGGACCCATTTCAAGAAAAATATACTTGAAGTCGTCAATGTCATTAGAGATGTCAAGTCATTTGTAACTTTTAGGAAACTCAACCTTATTGTTGTGGAATGTGAGATTTACTTTGGACCTAAGGTGGGTTACCAAATTAAATCTCGTGATTGTACATGCCAAATTTAAATAGGAACATTGAGAACAGTAGATACAGCTCTTATGTTTTTGGCCGTATTTTATGAAACAAAAGTTACCTCTTTGTATTTGTATCCCGTCCTATTATTATATTAATATTTACTTATGAATTTGGTCTCAAACTAATATATTATTATGTTTACGAACATAGATTGTGACATTACAATTATTTCCGATAACTCTAATTCTTGTTCCCATTATGTCAATAATAATTATATTATCGATTCTTAAATAAATCAGTGAAATAACGATTATTGCTTTTTGATTTATCATTATGTTGCAAGTTATGTTTTAGTTGTACGGACAAGGAAATGGCACTCAACACGACGCTATAAAACGTGATGAATTGAAAGTCCTCTATTTGTTCTGAAGTACTCTGCATATTAATATTATTACAAGGTTCCGAAAAAAAAAACTAGTATCACTAAATAGTATAAAATTAAGTCGCTTCCCGCTGTCTGTCTGTCCCTAAGTATGCTTAGATCTTTAAAACTAGGTACGCTACGGATTTTGATGCGGTTGTTTTTAATTAGAGTGATTCAAGGTTAAGGTTTTATGTATTAGGTATTAATTCTGTTTTATGTACGGGTGTTACAGAAAACCCACATAACCCGAAGCGAAGCGAGGGCGGGTCGCTAGTAATCTATATTTGTACAAAATAGTGAAGCATTTTTATGTTATGAAGCATCGTCTGCAGACAATGGCGTGTTTCCCTCTTATTCATATTGAAATTCTAAATCGCCGTACTGTAAGTACAAACTTTTTTATTCTTTATATGTGAAAAAAATCTTCTATATGCAAATGTTTTGTCTAATTGTTTAAAATCTAAATTTAACTGAAAATTACCTCACCTCGTAATTTTAACTAAAATTACTGATTGTTAACAAGACCCAAAAGTTTCCAAAACTAAAGACTACTAAACAACCACTTACAACTATAAACTTGGAATTCTATATAAATCAATGCCAGGAAACTTTGAACGTTTGACGTGAAATTGTTAACTGTAGTCATTATACTGTTAAATTGTCAACTGCCTGTCACGACTTGCGAACAACTGAAGTTGGGTTGAGTTAAACTTTGACTACGGCTCCGCGCGGTCGTTAGTTGACAGTAGGTTGCTCAGTGACATACAAAACTGGAAAAGTTTTGAAGTAAACAATTGGAAAACCAGTACGTTTAAAATGGCATTACGTGTTTTAAAACGAAAAATACTTCGTTCCAAAAAATATATTTTTGTCAAAGTAATTTGACGTCAAAAACATCGCTGTCCTTAACATTTTGACAGACTCTAAGCAGGGTAGTAATTCTCTCAACAATGACGGTCGGACGGACGAACAAGTGAATGTCCAAGGGGCGAGTTTAAGTAGTCCCGTCAGTGCGAACAAAACATATTTTAGCGCGTGCATTTTCAATTTATCGACGATCGAACGTAATAAGGCTGCTTAATTGAAAATGCACGCGCTAAAATGTGTTTTATTCACTCGGACGGGACTACTTAAACTCGCCGCTGCGATTTCGCTCGTTCGTCCGACCGTCCGTTGTTTTGAGAGAATAACATCCCAGCATCAAGAAGTATTTTCTTATTAGCTTTAGGTAGGTACTCCATCGATGACTAACCTACTTGTATGTTTTAGTAATATAGTAGTCTCTTTGTCGTTGATTCGATTTTGGGTAACTGCTACATTAGCAAAATAAAGTGAGGTTATTTTCCAAATTTGGTCGTAATTAGCCTGCTCTAATTAAATTAGCCAGCCGCAATGCTAAAGAAATTAATTTCGTCTACAATCCCGGTCTAGTTGAAGGCACCGAGGGACCGCTAATCTGACAGTAACAAAGCCCAACGCTGGCCAGGCGGACTTATTAACGTGCCCCTGTCACTCCGCCGAGTAACTTTCAATTAGGACCTTCCCTCGGATCAGACGCCGCAAAGTATACGTTAATCTCGCAAACGACCTTTACATTACTGCCTCATTTGAAACGCTGGCTACGTCAATGGTAATAAAAGGATTAGTGGATGCAGCATTGTAATGCTGGCTCTAATTGGGAATTAGCGATTCGTGTGCGGATTCGGGTAAGATCTGTTTCTGGAGTATTTTGAATTAGGCTTGGCTTCTTGAGTAGGTGGTAGCTTAAATATGTGTACCTACCACCTTTAGTGAAACAAAAATAGGAAAGTTAACTTTAGGTAATCGTTTTTGAAAGAAATTTTGCGACTAAATAGTTCCCCTTCTTATTATAAAAGTAAATATTATACTAAAGCATTTTCTTATAAAAAGTACCTACTTACTTAAGTGGTTTTGCAAAAGATAAACACATCAAATTATGACCAGAACGGACCCAACTCTGACCTCTCGTAAAAAGTTCATATTTGTAGAGTCACATTCAATTCTACGAACCACCTTATCGAGTGGAGATCAAACAATCGATTCTTTGGCTTGGACTAATATTTGTGGATAAAAAATCGATTTAAAAGGAACCGGGTGACAGGGATGTGATTTGAATAAATATCAGGGAATACAGTTACGTGGAATAGATTGGTGTCTGGTTATCTGTTCGAATGATCGGATTTATTATGTTGGTGGTAGAATTCGATACTATTGAAAGCGCTATTCGCTGGTTAACGAATTTAATAGAATTCCATATTGGTTTCCCTTTTTTTTTACTTTTGTGGTGATTAAGATTTAAAAGCGAGCGTTTAAGGAAAATTAGGCAACTCTTGCAAGAAGCATATTGTAAATTCATGCAGTTGGAAATTGGGGTACACAAAATTGAGTTTATTTAGTTTCACTTCAAATATAGATAAATCATAAATAAGTAACTGCATTTTCTAAGTCTTGTTCTAATAACGTGTATAGAACGCGCATAAAAATTACCTTTATAATATCAATTTACCAAAACAAATAGGTACTAATACCGTATAGCACGGAGAAAGTATAACGATCGATTTTATTAACCTTAATATTTTAAAAGGCGTTGTTCCTGATCTTATCTTGCTTATCTTAGATAAAACGGATTACTTTTATTTCATCATTATTCAATCACTTTGTAAAAGATTATGTTGGAAATTGAATGACTGTTATCCGGCCAAGTAGGCGCTCGAGATGGTGTGAGCACATTCTAACCTTAGTTTCAATGATGATTATGTAACGTTAAGTTTTGTATAAAAATGTCATAAAAAATGTTTTTACAGAGATGTTGATGCAGCAGTTTATTCTGGAGTCTAACAATTATTAGCAACATATAAGAAAACAAGCAGAACGAGGTACCACGTTGCTATGAGTTATATCGAGTGATAGATCTTTGAGGAAAGATTATGGCACTTGTAAAAGCTAACTAGAAATAAACCCGTTTATTATAATTTACAGGTGTGACCTAGTTTTTAAATCTCATTCCATTTTCATATTTCACTTCACACCAACCATTATCTGCAACGAGAAACGAATGTGTACCACCATTTTTAAAAACAACATAACCCGAATACATTCCGGCCACATTCTGATTCTTGTTACAATAATTGTATTGATATTTGTTTATGCACATTAGCACCGCTTTGTTTAAAACTGGTTCACGTGTTGAAACAGTGTTTTAGTGAAACGCCACAGGCATCAATCACGTTACTGTTTTGCTCAAAAAAGTGAAACTACTGAAACGCTCCAGGGTGATTATTTTTGAAACTATTTGCGGCAGTTATTCTACTTGCTAAAATCATATATGGCTTTTGACATCTTATCGTATTGTTTTTATTTTGACTCGTTCGCCATCAGAAACTATATTGCTCTTGAGATGTTATTGTATTACTGACGTAACGATCTTATTGACTACACAGTAATGGCGGCCGAAGTAAAAGCAATACGATAAAATGTCAAAAGCAACATGGTTTAACCGAGTAGAATAGAGCCTCGGGTCCTTTGTCGTTATCATTATAATAATTACTATGTGTCTGGTGAGACAAAATATAAATGTTTTATTATTGTTGCAAATAAACTGACGCATCAGCCTATGCGTCTGCAGCGTTAATTTCACCAGCCTCTTTAATACCTCAGTGTTATATTAACATTAAAATATCCGGAATTGTTCTTCCGATCACGGCTTGATCGAAGCCCCAGGTGCAGGCATTGTGTTTATGTCTTTTTTATATCTCCCGCGAACGATACTGAAATAATAAATATTGGAATACCAAGCCAAATGAAATATCAATGGATATCTATAAAAAGAAGTTCACAAACATTAAAAGCCAATGGCCTGGGTATGATAAACGAGAGTTTTTTCGCAAACGTTAAGACTAGAGGATGATAAATCGGTTTTTATACAGAATGTTTTTTCGGCGGTTTAGGTGGAAATATATTTTTATTACAGCTTATAACGGAGGTGAAATTATACTGCTGATTAGAACACATTACATTGTTAAAACAGCTTATTATACAAGGTTTAAAAGAGTAAACAGAATTTATTATTTTTATTGTGTAAGAATGCATCTTGACGAATACATTGTATATAAAAACAGTTGTTACATGTTAAGTTTATCAAAAGCAATATTTCAGACTTTTAAACCTTCTTCTTCATGACAAGTGATACTTAAAATTATGTTTTTAACTTCTAAACATAAGAGAATACTTTTAAATTTAAATTAATGAAACGTTGTACAATCACCGTTACAGCTTGCCAGTGTGAGCCCAAATTGAATGAAGAGGCTTAAAGAGAAGTCGGCTTACCGATTTTTTAACGCTTCGATATTAAAAGCAGATTTTATGGCTGTCATATGCCATTTTTTTTTATACGCAGAAAAAACTTTTGTATTATGACATGCAAATCCTCTGTAAAATATTTTAAAATCCGACCGATTGCCATATATTGTTGATAACGCCAAAATCTGTTTGCCATCCGTAAATGGCAAATAGTGTGAACATACAAATATCACAACAGAGCTACTCTAATAAAAATATTCGATGAAAATTAATCGTATATCCACGGGCATTTGATGCCGAAAGAGAGGGTTTATGAACACAACTCAATAATTAATTAACCACAGAAAATGACAATCAAACTTTAAAGAATATACGGCATTTGTACTAAGCTCGCATAAACATAGGGAGCCACCACAGGATTCAAAGTAACACTCATCTGACGTTTTATGGCCAAGATAAAGACGTATGTCTTAACTCAGCCTCGCCCTTAACACCGTTAAACGATAACTGACATGACGGAATTAAGCCGCCGACTTATTTAGCCGGCAATTGTTAATTTCCTCCAATCGACTAATGGGCTAAATCCTCTCGTAAACTTTTGTAATTGGTTGATTGCTCCCCTGTACCGATAGATCAGCTTGATAAGCCTGGGATTGTGGGTTAGGAAGACAATTTAAAAACGTTATGGCAAGTTTCTTTTTCTGTTTTTTAATGTAGGTTAAGGGGACACTCCAAACTGTCCGTATTTTTTAGAATATTTATTTTGGAACTATTTTATCTCAAATGCATAAAGTAGTTAAAAACGATCGAACGAAGAACTACTTATGAGCAATATCCAAATATAAAGTTTATAGTTTTTCGTTATTTATTAGTAAATGTATTGTTGGTTGTTTTGACTAAATTATGAAGTACTTACTTAATGCCAAATTTATTGTAATTTTGTAAATAGTGTACCCGGACAAGATGCATTGTGCGAACGTTTACGACAACCAAAATCAAAGAAGTTGTATAAAATAGCTCATCCGGCCGAAGTGAAATAAAAAATACGAAATCTATGAAATGATAATTCAATATAAGTAGGTACCTATTTATTTTTAAAACTTTAACGTATTTTGAAACTCATTTAACGTTATCATGTTTGTAAAATATCACCTATCGTATCACTCTCTTATTTAAGTTTTGTATGATCTTATATCGTGTTTTGAATTTCCTTTACCTGCTTTACGTGCGTTAGTAATCTAAACTGGTTTATATTCTATTACAGACTTGTCTATAATATTCCCTAGTTTGTAGAGGAATTCAATTCTACCTATACATAATATAACGTTATCACTTTACTTATGTTTCATTTATAGTGTTTATAACAACTCTAAATGAATGTAAATTCGTTTTGAATAAATTTGAATTTACTTAAACGATTACATCGTAGATTACGAGTATTCTACTGCACTAGATTTAACTAAAAAGAAACATTTATTTATGATCTTTTAGAGGCATTCCCACTTAGTCTTCAGGGTGAACAACGCATTTGTATTCATTTAAGATTGCTATCTTGGGTTTCGAGTCTTGAGATTGCAAATATGGGCCCAGTACCTTTATCATCAGGTGGTCTGTATTATCATTTGCCTTCTGTATGTCATAAAAATTTAGAGTGAAGTGAAAAATGAGAATTTAACAGCTATTTTTGAGGTAACTTGATTTGTATCGCATATGTTTATATTCCAAAATTTAACGCGTGTTTTTACAAAACTCAAATCGACTTCGCAAATACAACCACGATGTAAATTGGCACTAAATTACTCGTACGTGTACAGTATAACTGAACCACACTGATTTTCAAAATGATCCGTCGAATGCTCTTTGGTTGCGTATTTCCATGAAACTACATTGTCAAAGTACCATCACTGGAGCAGATTTCATCCACTGGCCAATTTTGCATAATCTGCTACTTTATCACTAGCCTAATCAGGATTATACATCCTATTTCAAGGGCTATAAAGTTTTATATCACAGTGCTTGTACGCAACGTCACTGCTAATACAGTCCACATCACATATTCAGCGACTCGTAAGGTCACAGACATTTATTATGCATACAGCAGACCTGAGCCGGGTCCGAATCAATCCAGGAATGTTCGACATAATACAACCAGCAGAAACTCCCTGTATAAAGAACCTTGTTTGGTATTCTTTTGAACTTGTTTCGATGATTGGATATGTAATCATTTTATTTGTGGGGATTTTATTCAATCACGGAAAGGCTTATGATATTCCCTATTCACAAACATGACATGTTGTTTACGTCTTGTTTGTGCCGCTATACGAATTATGTTTTGGTTTCTGGCGCTATATGAATAAAGATTTGAATCACTTGGTACCAACTACTTAAGCTTCTTTATTCCCGTACACGATACATTTGAAATTATACATCATTATGTCATCTAATGATATCAACTTACCAAATTATCATCTATTGAAAGATATTTTGTTTCGAAATTGAGGCTTGTTAGTGCAATAACGTTCAATAAGGTTGTTAATACAGTAAATCTGATAAAATAGACAATTGTGAGCGGCTTAGAATATCGTTAGCCAAAAAATAACATGCCCTCTGTCCAATCAACTTCCCCCAAAGAAGTCCCCCACTGTTATCTTATTTTGGCAGCACGGCAAATTGGTCCCTTCAACCCGGATATTCTTGATACTATATAGATATCTGGGCAAAGCGATGAAGTGATTAGCCGCCTGGCTAAGTCCAAATGGCATAGATAATAACTCGATACCAGATTGCTAAAGCTCCCTTGTTAAACAACATTCTATAGTAGCCCCTATGATTACGTTCTTTGGTATTAAATACCTACTGGTTAGTAAAAATTATTTTGGATAAGGTGTAGGTTCATTAGTGTATAAAGAAACGCAATGTATTTTTTGTTATGATACAAATTTGAATCAAATTGAAAGCAAACATTGATACCTAAATTTGTTCATTTTATTCACACTGACATTTGTAGAATCTTGCACATGCATAGACAGCTCTTTATGACTGGTTCAATACCGAGCACTATCACAGATCTGACAGCAATTTCCGACTACATTCTTGCTTCACTGCCCTATTTCGAAACGCAGCTATATTGTTTCGAACCGGCTGATAAGGCTATACCTAAGCGTCGTCCGCATTAGGTCTCAGCTCATGTCCCTCTACCATGCCATCCACACGTTCCAATTTATTTACGAACCAATGCATTGCATAACGTACGTTGCAGCGTTTCTAAGATAAGACTGGCATGTGAACGTTTAAAAGCGTTAATGGACTTCCGTATGTACGTTTCAGAGAGTTCTGTGGTTAGATCGCGTGCAGTGCCTTACTTATTGCTAGTGTTAACTAGCATACTTTCCACGGTTACTTTGTTCTCATGTTTTTCTGTTTAACGATTAAGGGAACTGTAAAAGCTATACGAAGAAACCAATTTGCCAGTTTTGTTTTGGCTTTCTAGCAAGGGGGTTATAGTGGAGGTTTGTGCTTTGTGGCTGAGTTGGTTATACTGTTTGCGAATATCATTAATTATCTTTCCAATCTGATTGAGCTTTACCCCTTCCGTAATTTGGCGACATTTGTTTTCTATAAACGGCTACAAGTAATTTCAGAATTTGTTGATCTCTGTTATCCATCATTTATGGTTTCCTTATGTATGTATTTTCACATACAACAATGTCGACTTTCCGTACATACATACTGTTAGCACTGTTATTCCCTATGCATATGGAATCGTATGTAAAGTGGGACCTTAGTTATGCTAATTTATTGGTTGCTTATTTGCACACTTTTACTGCTTGGACTGACCCCTAGGTTAATGGCAGTCAGCAAACAAATTTAAGGGCTAGTTAACTCTAAACGAGATAGTTAACTTATGAAATGCCTAGTTTGCCTTCATATTTATGATAATTAAGGCTATATTTTCAATCATTACGATGCTTTGCCGTCGTAGAATATTATGTATATATTTTTAATTTTATTAATTTTGGTAACCGTTATTCTTAATCATGCAAATACAGGTAGGTACACTTTGAAGAATCATCACTTTCCTTTTTGTCACTGTATTCTTTTTTTAAAGAATTTGTGGGACATATTTTTTTTTCGGTCTAAAGATTTCAAACCCACTTTTAGTTTTTTATGAGAAAAGAAGATATATGTAATTGAAAACTTAAGTATCTTAGGCTTTGGTTTATTACAATTTGATTGCTAGGTTAGAGTATTGAATGCGTGTGTGAAATTGAGGGCGTGTAGCGAACGACGTGTGTGTGTGTGACGTATTTAGGTAAGGCTCTGTGATTAGGTGAGTAAATGTATTGTGTGATTTCTGAGTTTTACTAGGTGAACTATGACTCTAATTCGACTCAAATATTTTGAAATATGACTCTAATTTATATAAACTTTAAGGAAATTAGATCGTGAAAGTTTTGGGCTCGACGTAAGGTCCCACTGGCATCTATACCTACGTTTGTGACGTCTCATCACCATAAGTTTCACTACCTTTATTAACAATCACTAGAATACACCCACCACTTAATTTACTACTAACTAATATTGATTCAACACATTCTTCATCAATTTGACCCATTACTAAATACAAACTGTATTGATGCGAATGTCATGTCAAATTTGTGACCGGAACGGACATGACACGTGTTGACCAATGTAGAACCGTTAAGCAAGTATCAACGCGTCTTGTGCACTTGGTACTTGAAGCATTCGACTTTGAACATAAATGATTATGTGTTAGGGTTCTCAGTAAAATATATGAAAGGCAGTCGTTACGATCGCTGAGTATATTTAGATGTCTTGAAAGTTTGTTCGCTAAATACTCGTAGTTTTCGTCAAGTTAATGTTGTGTATGTTAAATATAAGCGTTAAAGGATCGCTAATTTGTATTGTTTGTACGTGAAAGCCGTTATCGTAATAACTTGTTAAAATATGACTAATAAAATGTTTATGGCTTACGGTTACTACTTTTAGGTTCGAGTTGACATTAAGTTTAAAGAAAACCCGGGAAATGCTGCGTGCGCTACAATACAACAACAACAGTTCTTACAAGTACTAAAATGTTTATAACTTCCGTTACATTTAAAATTGCCATAACTATAATTAAGTTAGATTTGCCACGTTAAGCTTGGAAATGAAACAGAGGTTTAAAAACCAATCTCACATCCATCAACGTTTTGAAAAGGTCCAGATAAAATCTATATGAAATAACTTTAAGCTTGACTTTTTGCTAGCGATTTTTACACCGGGGGGTTTTCAACGGAAGACCCCTGGGTAGTGATTCTCTGAACGACGGTCGGACGGACGGACGAGTGAATGTCGAAGCGGCGAGTTTAAGCAGTCCCGTCAGTGCGAACAAAACATATTTTAGCGCGTGCATTTTCAATTTAGCAGCATGGTTTCTGCCGATGGATCGAACGTATCAGGCTGCTTAATTGAAAATGCACGCGCTAAAATGTGTTTTGTTCGCACTGACGGGACTACCTAAACACGCTGCTGCGATTTCACTCGTTCGTCCGCCCTTCCGTTGTTTTTGAGAGAATATCACCCCTGGTCTTGGTCTTGAGGTTGAGACTCAACTTAAACTGAACTGCTTTGGTATTTCATGGTAACCCCCTAGCGCTGACTTTAATGCCAGCGTTATGCTGTGTTGACCATTTCGTTACTAAATTCTTTTTCAGCGTATTTTTTTGGCTCTGCTTAGTTGCTGTTTCAAAGTAATTTTCCTTACCATTAGTCACTTAAACATCATAATATCCAACAATTTTTTCACTAAAACGAACCAATTAAGTATGAGTTTAACGTACCAAAACATAAAACGTAATTGAAAACAACATTGTATTCTACAAAAACAGTAGCAACTCTCAAAATATTTGATCAGCCGGAAGAAATATATTATTTCTATTTAGCACCATTGTTAAACCGAAATGTTAACATCCCATTGATTCAGATTCGACATAAAACAAAGCTTTATTTTGCATTTAGCATCGGATTTGTTATGACGACACGTATTATTTTTATAAAATTTAAGACATGAACGGTAGCGGGTTCTAATGGCTTGATAATGTATCACTTAGATTCATGTAACTTACTTAAAAACTTTAAAATATCGTTACATTAACGTGCTCGTATGTATATTCATTGAAAACAGAATACAACATTTTTATTTCTGCAATCAAAATGATTAGGTACTATAATTTTAGTTTGGGATAAGGCAAACAGTCTGCTAAATCCAGAATATTTATAAAGTTCTTAGGAATAAATACTTACTCAATACTCAATTGGTGCTGTATTCCTTTATATTATAATGTAAGTATATTGACTTCGACACCAAGGTTGGTAAAAACTACTGTCTCATTTGGGAAACTATTTTTTCATGCGAACTGAGATATTATGTGAGTTTGTAATTATTTACATGTTTTTTTCAATAATTATTTAAAAGAACGGTGACTGTTTATGTTAATACAATTTTCGCAGTCTCTCGTAGGCCTGCGGGCAGATCCATTGTATATTAAAAGCTAAGAAGAGAAGAGTATTACAAATAGTTTGTTTTTTGTCTGCCATCCTTCTCCACAGTACGTTGTTGACGTTCGTACCGTGAGCACATTTACTACGACTTGAGTTTCGTGCACGCGTTCTCCCATAACTTGGTCGCCAGCAGCTGAACTCTTTTGTTATGGCGATTTTCATTGTTGGTGATTCAATGAGCGTAGTTTTTTGAATCGAACCGTTTCGAGTGTAGAACGTATTGAATGATTTATACTTCATAAGTGAGTGAATGTGCTCCATTCTTTCATTCTTATGAGTGAATGATTCCGACATGTGTATTAGAAGCTTGTACGTGTCAAAATGTTTGGAAGATTGATTTATGAGGCCACAAATTCGGTATGAAAATGGGTATTAAAAAATCAAACGATAACTTTTTTCAATTATGTTCGGATTTATTGCATTACCTATCTCATTAAATATGTTGAATAGTTTGTTTTTATTGCAAAGGAAACTAATATTGTCAAAAAATAACTTTTACACAGAAAAAAATACAATTGAATTTATTTTAATTACGTTCATATTCCATGTCCGTTAATTAATATAGTTTGTGAAAGGGTTCACCAGCACCTGCGGCCTATAAATAAGTCACAAACAATAACAATTAAAATTAATTGTCTGGGTGGAACTATCATTCTTAAATCCCTTAGGACTGGATTAATGATGAGGCTTTTTATTACTGGAAATAATCATTTTTAAATTGTTTTTTGTATATTAAACTTCAATTTTACAGCAGTGAAATACTGTCAATGGGTACTCCATTTTTGTGTACAGGTAATTTTTCAAGAAATGTGTTTTTTTTTCAATTTAAGTCTGTTTATCATATCATATCACCATATAATCTCAAGAGAAAATGCTTATATTACTTTTTGTTACAGGTCACTGTCACCTTTAAAATAAACTAAGGTAATTTATCAACATCTCATACAATTCACGCAAGACACAATACCTAATAGATATAATTATGTCCTTTATGCAGCAAGAACTTCAATATGTTAACTATAGTGTTAAATACCATTACAACTTACTAATAATAATCCCATCAAGTTACAAAGACAACGCGTTACCTAATCTTATTAAAAAAGATACGCTTTTCAAATTAAATTGTCTTATACAATTCCATACATTTCTCCTAAAGGCGTAGTCACACCAATCGGGGCTATTAACACGATGCTAATCGATTGGACCCGACTATTGTCTGACATCGAATCGCCCGACCGTTTTATTTCATTGTACAAGCCCGCACTTTCACCCTAACCCTATACTATTTAAAACTAAACATTTACAATCTTACTAAAACCGTTACACACAACCCTATTACTGTAAGACTTAAGATTCAAAATAAGGTAAAGTGACGTTTATTAGTAAATTGGGGCGTAATAATTTAGACAATTTTGTGTTACTTAACTCTTCACAGCCCTATTCAAAGAGGAACAGAATTTAATTTTAAATAGTTTAGTTGTATTTAAAGTTGGTAGAATACGTATTGTTTACTATGAACTATTTTAGTGGGACTGATTATGTCATGTTTGTTAATTTGTTAAATGGAGTCATCGTTTTAAATTATGTTCTATTGATTTTGTTCCGTTCCCATGAAATAATTGCTTTTGCTTATAACGTATCATTAAGTTTGTTTATTGGTTGTTTTATGAGCTTATTTTTATTGCAGTAGTTATAATTAATAGGATATTATATTTTTTACAGCATTTTTGTTTAACTATGTACAATGACGTCATCAATGTAAATTAAATCGCCTCAGGCGATGGATCGCGATCAGTTTAGGATGAACTCGAAAAAAAACTGGCCACAAAGAAAAACATTTTCATAATTGGAACTTCATAAAAACTAACGGCCATTATCTGCACTCAAAACAAAACACTGGCCATCATAAAAATCAAGAGGCCATTAAAACGATTAAAAACGGGACCCCCGCGAAGTTTTAAACTATACCGCCATTTACGCGAGCACGCCAAGGGAGGGCAATGGTTTTTATTTCAATGAAGGCACGTCATAGAGAAAAAAATCCACCAATAATAAAATTATCAGAGAACCGCCGGGCTATTAAATGCAGGTTGCTCGTGAAATATATGGACAGGCGGGCGTTGAAGATATGGCCGCGGGCATAGTACGAAATCATTTCATACGGTACCAGAGTCCCCTAATTCCATATTAAATCGACCCTATTACGAGTTCTTGGTACTGAATGTTACATTATGTTGTTAAACACTGACCAGGTGCTAAGATTTTTTTGTTTAAACGTATGCTCTAGTATAATTAAAGTCTAAAGAAGATCATTGCTAAGCGATAAAGGTGCCATGGCTTGCTTTGAGAATATGAGGAAGAATAGGCATAATCTAGCTTTTCATGTGGATCTTGATCTATCAATAAAAAATATCATTTTGTATTGTACGGTACAAAAAACGCTTCCGCCTATCAGTATACCCGCGCACGCGCTATAGACGGCGTGATATTTATGTTTACTTTATGCAGGATCCGGAATATTCTCTGGGAATTTGCAGCCTAATTCATTTAGCGGCTCAAAAACTGAGCCCCGGGCGTTAAGGCTAGGTTTTACACCAACATTTTAGCCGAATTTATAAAGTTAGAGGGATATTATGAAAGATCGGTGTAACTTGGCAATCGTTTAACGAACTTTTATGTGCTAAGTGTTAATAGAGGTGTACTGAGATAGATAAAAATAACGAGCTTTAAGTTTCTTCAAAACGAATTTAAGACTTTTGAGAATAGTGGCAGATTAAATCATTCACAAAGCTGTAAAATTCAAAGTTTTAGTATTAGGATCGCAGTCTTAAGATGGTAGTCTCGAGAGTCTAAATATCTATGGGTCTCAGATCCCACTTACCATCTTGCAGGCGGCCTGAATGCCTTCTTGCCGTAAAAAATAATATTCATTTATCTTAATACCCTTTTACTTTACCTAAAGGCACTGCTTGTTAAATTCAAACTATGAAATTGGTAAAAAAAAACAGACGAATTGAGAACCTCTTCCGTTGCTTGAAGTCACTTAAAAATAAATAATATGTATTCATAGATAAAAACGATTTATGTTTTCATGTTTAAAATAAAGATCTAAAGGTCCATTATGGATATTTCGTGACTGTCATTTAAGCTCTAGTTTTGGAAACAGTGATAGAAAAATGGCGATTTTTGTTTTAAGAAAACATGATGATACAATGCACTAAACTTTGTCACACTTTCCACAATGTCACTAGAGAGAGCCAACAGTATTGATCTTACTGTAAAAAGATAAGAAAGTCATGTGAAGATCTTAGTTCTTTCTTTTGAAAGAAGACTAACAACGGCGATATTCCCTAGAGGACCTGGTTTTATCGTGGCTCTTCATTGTTAGGAGACGGTGTTACTAGATTAAAGGGTCTAACATTAAAAAGACAATTTTTTATATCTCCTACTAATGCATCGAGTACGAACAATTATTTCTAAACTACATGCCATGCTAATAACCTGTTAAAGACAAACAATGATTTGGACAATATACATCGAAAAAAAATTTTTTTGGACAGATCTCCTAAATATTTAACCAGAAACAGTCAGATATATGTATAAATGAAGATGTAAAAAGTCTAGATAAATTTAATATCTGTTGGTGTTTACTATCAAACCAAATTTATAGTCAGATTTGTTAACATTCGTCAAAACCAAATAACTCTTTTTCATATTCATACGTTCCCGACATGGTTTTCTGTAAATAAATTATGATCGATGGAGTGCAAAATAACGTCATCGATACACAATCACACATCCCTCATTTCTACCAAACAATGGCGACAAATTCCCAGGCTATCGGATTACGGAGTTTTTAACGGCTCCCCCGCCGCCCACCGGTTCAATCGACAAATGAAAAGTCGCCTTCAATTAATTAGTGGAACCCTTGCGGCTTTGAGCGTGAGAACAGGGCCGTAAGTTGGAAGAATCCAGACTGATTTTTGCAGGTTTTTTTTGGCGTGCTCAGAGCGTTTCAACCGCCCGCCGTATTCATGATTATGTCTATGTATGAATTACAAAACCGATCCGAATACAAATTAGTGCTTGTTCTGTGATCTCTGTCTATGGCGGTATTTTTAATGTACTACGGTACAGTTGGCCTTATATGGTAGTTGCACACTTTTGTGTCTTGTCGATTTAACGCTTTTGACAGATCAGTGCAGCATTTTAAACATGATGTTAAAATGGCAAAGCACGAAAGTATGGCTGACTAAATTTTAAGACTAGCTTAACAGTAAAGTCTGCTGTGGCTTCATCTCATTAATTTTGAAACAAAAGGAAGAGCCATAAATAAAAGAGTCGCTAGTCTCTCGAGATCTGCGCCAACAATCAATACTACCCTCGGCTACTTTATAATGAGTTCATTAGGAGTTCGGCCGATAATGCTGAGTGGGCGATCCGGATGATTCGGCTCACTTTTAGAGCTCTCATTTTTCTTGTTCTAGTGATGTCATCAAAATTTTCGGTTTTTTTAGAATGAGTAGATATTTAAGCATGCGAAATCTCTTTTAATATATCGCGTTATGACGATAAAATCACTAAGGTTCTTTTTGGAAACTTAAAGTATGGTGGTTGTCTAATTTCTAAGCGGCATATACAGTGTGTTACCGGCATGCGGGCATTTATTAAAACTGCCGATAATATGCTGCTTTAGCAATTGTTTGCAAGTATTATCAATTAAAAAATAATTAAAATAACTTCACAATTAATTTTCTTAGATACTGTCCATTTTAAATGTAGTGCATGTGCTGCGTGTTCATCGTTATCAGTATCGCTGTTGCTTGGTACAAGGCACGTCGTGGTACGGGGGCAAATCATAAATAATCAAAGTATCCGTCGACTGTCATTTGCACTTGTCAATTTGCTGTGCTTTACATTGCTGGCAATTAAAATTTTGTTAGAAAGTTAACAAAGCCTGAAAATATGTTTATTAATTAAATTAATGTCATAGTTACGTTACAAATATACGTTATTTTAACCTACTTTAAAAAAAGCCCGGGTGCTGGTAACACACTGTACATTCTTTTACTTTGATGACTTTACAAAGCCTACGTAACACGCGTGGTTGACATTTAACCTTGACATATAATGACATACCTACCCTAAATTCTAGTATAATTTCTTTGTGCTTCATGTAAATGACACAGGTGAAATAAAAATGAGCGTCATTATTCGAACGACATTTTGTACGTATCTAAAGAAAAACTTTATACATGTAAAGAACACGGAATATTATAAATTATCTTAAATTATAAACCCATCAACCGATCAAACATATTTCCAAACCATCCATGTGTTATCTTAAAATATAGCTTACCAATTATTTCACACGTTGAAAGCCCCTTGTTAGGCGCCACGCGCGAGACGCGAGACGTGACAATTTCCAAACGTCACGTCACTTCGAGGGGGTGTCAATTATTTGCTCGGATGTTTCATTTTGTGACGTTTCGTTTCCATTTTTGTTTTTGACGTCTTGAAGGGTGCTTTTAATCGTATGGATTTTAAAAGCGTATATTTTGCGACTCGTCAAAGGGTTGATATTGCAGATTCGTTGTAATATTTTTTATTTTGCAATGTATTTTTTGGGAAGGGGAGATTAATATGGGGACTATTATTTATTAAAGTAAAGGATACACAGGGTGACCTAACCTAACCTAACCTAACCTAACACGTAATACAAAATTTTATTTTCTGGATCCACTCATGAGTACGATCAACTTTTACCATGGGACTAATATCGAAATCGGTAGAAAAAAAATTAATCTCCCATACTAAAAGCAATCAGCTGGTTTCACAATTTGTAAGGAGACGTCGATTTTGTGTTTACGTTTTCGAAGTTGGTCCTATATTAATAGTTGATCGTAATCATGAGTAGATTCGGAAAATAACATTTTGTATTACGTCTTAGGTGTCACCTAGTATAAGTTTCAAGCAAATACTTAGATAGATAGATCGTGAATTTGGTTTATCAATTATCAATATTTTATATTTTGTAGATGTTAATGCTCTGTAATACATAATTTAAAAAGTGTTAAAAACTTGCTTAGTGTATAAAACACGCATAGTTACATTTTACAATATTCTGATAAACTGCATTAAAGGTTTCTAGGTAGAAAGATAGGTTAGGCAGCTGTAAAGACAAGTTGTCGGAGTTTACAAAGCCATTTTTTTAATAAATTCTTTATTTGTCGGAAGTAACCGAATTGCAAAAAACTATTCTCGCTACTGACATTGTATAGGATTCCTATGAACTACATTGCAGCACGTGTGAAGTAATCACTATTGGTAACATGGGTTTCCGGCCATTGTGACTTATTCTGAGGTGTCTGAGGCTCAATCCTTTCCTGAAACTTTGGGACGAATCGTGGCTAGCATCAGATATGCATCTCCGCGTTCCTTTACATATTATTCCTGTTGTGTTTTGGGAACAGAAACAGTTACAAATTAAATTGAAAAAACAATATTTCAGACTATTAGGGTACTCCATCAAGGTAACAGTGAGCTCTTTCCATATTATTTGTGACGTAATGCAACTATACATGGATGCATCTGTACTAATTGATTGATTAACATGTTTTTATGACGACGCCTTTAGCCTAGAGCTAGCAGTCCCGGCGTCACTATTGTCTAACGCACTCGCAATCTCAATTGACTTAAAATAAGCCTTCGATTTTCAAAATGAAAACAATTGCGATTGCGAGTGCGTTAAGCAATAGCCCCTCGGGTTCAATTGCCAGCAAGAATTTTTTTTTTTTGTGATGAGCACCAGTATTTACTACCAAGTACCTATTGGAGGATTGCTATGTATTTAAGTATGGAATTTTCTCTATAATTAGGCACGAGTATGTTTATCGTTATCTAGTACCCATACTAGTACAAGCGTAGAGCTTAGTTTAGGACCAAGTCATTAATAAATAAACCATGCCACTATGAGCATAGAGCTTAATTTGGGGCTAGGTCATAAATAAATATCAGGGGGACAATGTCACACAAATTAACCTAGTCCCAAACTAAGCTCTAGCCTTGTACTATGGGTACTAGACAGGCATAAACTTAAATATGTACCTATATAGATAAATAAATGGAAAATAATCAAGACTCAGGAACAAATACTTGCACTCATCACATATCATCTGCCGTTACCAGGACTTGAACCCCGGACCACTAGCTTCGTAAGCAGGGTCACTATTAACTAGGCTAACGTGTCGTCATTAGGAGTGACAATATCCTCGCGCCTCTATTCTAGGCGGTAAAATCCAAATCGTATTTGACCTGTTATGGTATTGTTTTTACCTCGCCCACCATTACTGTCAAGTAAATAAGAGCTATCAAAACCTGTAGACAATACGATAACAGATAAAAAACGTTTTTTTTTAACATGTTGAAAAGAGGCAAGATGTGTATTGTTTTATGATTATGATTCAGCCCGTCTTGCTTCTACAAAAATAACTAAAACAAAGTTATTATACTGTTTTTTTTTTTTTGGCATTGAGACGGCAAACGAGCACACAGGCCTCCTGATGGTAAGTGGAAACTGTGACCCATAGACATTCGCATTCACAAGACTGCAATGCAATCCTGAGACTGCAAATGCGTTGCCAACCCTGAGGACTAAGATGGAATGCCTCTATGCTAGTCATTTCACCGGCTGTCTTATCCCCAAACCGGAACACAACAATGCGAACACTGCTGTTTGGCGGTAGGTTAATGGATAAGATGGTGGTAGCGATCCGGACGGACCCTGCACAAGGTCCTACCACCCGCACCCACACACTCACTCACACACTCGAGGTTTTACACTCTAAAGCTGGCCACATACATTTAGCTCAGCAAAGTCTACAATTACACACTCATCAAACCACTTGTACAGCGTCGACAGTAGACTTTGTCACGCGTCAGTCGCGTTACGCCGGCGAACGTGACGTAGCAATTCCAGACGTGACGTAGCTATTCCCGACGTGACGTGACGCTGCGGTTATTGAATTGTTTTAGGGAATGATACCGTGGCAATTTGCATGATGCTAAACGGGTGGTTAAGTTTATTTCTAACATATGGCCCGTCGCATGTATAATTAGTGGTGTGTAAGTGATGTTTTGAAAAATAACTATGTTCGCTGAACAAATTTTGTTACTCGTAGTTTAGGACCTAAGTACCTTATGTTTTTGTAACGACCAAAAACATTGACGCACTCATATTTAAAAAAAAAAGGATTTCTTTAATATTATTTTGTTTTTGCTATGCTTTGCTTTCTTAAATCTACCCTAACAGTTTTTAAGTACCATATTTAGTGTGTTTGTTACTATCATCTTATGACATAGATATAGATTTGGTTATCTAAATACATTATGATTCATACGATTTGCTACCTGAATAAACGAAACATGTAAGGCATTTGAGTAAACGATGTTAAAAAATAATCGTGGTCTTTTAGAGTAAGTAGGTACATATTAAAGTACCAAACCGGACCCTTTTACTACTCTGTTCGTGTCCAAAATTATGTATTTTTAAAAGCAATAAAACGAGAGTGAAAATTGGTTTTTTTTTGTAACCGTGGTGTGTATTGTGACAAATAATAAAAAAAACATTAAATCGAACTTCAGAAATAGCATTTTTCTGGGGTCCTAGCGAAAAAGGGAAAATTCTTCTAAAGATCAAGTAAAAAAGGATTTAAGTCTAGTCTACTTTGTTCATGTAAGTACATAACCTTTTATATTACGAGTTAGGTCGATTTGTACCTTTTTCACTAGTACCCCGCAATTTTGAGCTGAATTATTCAGGTTGCATTATTGTAACGGCTTCTTATTAAGGCCTCGAATAAACCTTGTTTTTAAATAGTAAAGACAAGTAACCGTAGAAGGTGCTAGTGCCAAATTGCCGCCTCAACACGAAGCCTCGGTATAATATGACGCGTGACACCTCATTCCAAGCGTGACACTTGAGATGTTTCGCGCCTTCTTTTTATGAAAAAACTTTTTGACAATGTCATAACATAGTTAAATTTATAGGTAAAAGGGAAGAATTATGTTGTATTTATTTATTTTAATTAAAAATATGAGGTATTTTAAGGGGGATCTCTACTCAGTTGCCGCATTCAAAGTTGTATTGGCATTCTGCAAAGTAGCTATCATTATTTTGCATAGGGTCGTTAGATTATAATTATAGATTGAAAATTTTGTGAGACAAATTCAAATTCATTGTTGTGTTGCGGTGCAGGGATAAAGCAACCGGAAAAATTACTAGCATAGAAGCATTCCATCTTATTTCTCAGTATTGGCAAAGCGTTTGAAGCTTTGCCTATATTGAAAAATAAGCTAGTAATTTCTCCGGTTGTCTTAAGGATCGCAGTCTTTAGATTGTAGTCTTGAAAAGTCAAATATCTATGGGCTTCAGATCCCTTTACGATCAGGTAGCCTAATTGAGCCTTCTCTTGGCAATAAAAATAAATTAAAACTGTGACAACAAAAGTATTTAAATATGTCTGTACAAGATTAACATTCATTACTATTATGTCACACATAAATAAGACAATACACATCCATTACATTAAACTCTGGACACAGCTGGATAAAAACGCTAAATCTAGATAGCCATGAGTCGCAAACAAATGGTAACAGGGGCTCAACTCATTTGCATATGGGACACGGTACAATTATACATTATACATGTACACGTCATGGGGAAGTGGAAGGGTGTCCGCGACAAAAATGACGCATAGCAAATATACACGTTTTGCGATATGACACTAGTCTGGATGAGCTTACGTATTTATTTATTACCTACTACAAGGATTGCTGATAGCTTAAAGGCGTATAGCGTAATTGACAGCTGAGGCGAGGTATGCGTGAGCTTCGGGGAGACTACAAAGAGCCCTCTCTGAGTCTCAATTAAGTTGCACTCTTATTAATATTGTTACACAAACCTAAAAGGGAAATAACAACAGTAACTCTTGTTTATGGTATAGAGAAGACAGGTTACTTGATGGTTTTCTCACTCTCACTGGACTCATTGACATTTTTAATCCCAAAAGGCAGTATCTGGACTCCAATCCAAAAAGCAGTTACAGTAACGAGCCTCGTACACTTCACGATTTCACGTGCAACACTCACAGGTGCAGCTCACTAGTGAGTACCTGGCTTAAGATGCGTTGCCAACTCTGAGGACTAAGAAAAAATACCTTAATTATAGTTACAGTATCGAACTTCTAGTGATGTAAGGGCTCGCGAGCCGTATACACATCACGATTTTACAGTAATAGTTGCAGGTCGCTAGTGAGTAACCGGCTTAAGTTGCGATGCCTACTCTGGAACTAAGAGGAAATACCTTAATGGTAGTTATTTCACTGGCTACCTCATTCCTACACCGAAACATAGCAGTATATATTAAAAATCCAATTGTTTTCGTAACAATTATTCTAGTATACTTACAACCGTCAATTGATACTTCAAAACGCTCTGCCTTCTATTGAGTCATGAAACATTTTGAAACAAATACTAAAAATCACTATTACCTTAACAATTATTAGGTTATGAACACACTTTGACCTTCTGTTTAAAGCAGAAATACTGGCGTCGAATCTGGTAGCGTAAAAACAAAATTCAGATCAATACTCTCCCTAGCAATAGAGGCTTAATTTGGAACCCTGAGAGACAGCGATAAAGAGAGATAATTTAGATACGAGTACATGAGGCATGTCACCCTACTGGTTACTGGCTAGATTGTGTTTTGCCCTTGACCCTTAAAAAATGTTATTTGATGGTTTTTATTTTGTGTCAGTTTTAACGACGTTACGTTTTGATCGTGTTTGCGTGAAGGTGGGAATTTGTATAAATATGGGAAATATTTCACATACGCGCCGCCAAAGCAAAACTCTCCCGAGTCCTCAAGATTTTGCCTCATACCCAGAGGCACTATCTAGGACTAATCGCAAAGGATACGTTTCAAATAACGCATAACTTGCAGTAGAAACATGTACAAATGACCTTGAAAATATGTTGTATAATAATAGAAATGAAATGGTGTGGTTGCCGGGTTAGAATAGTACCACTCCATATCTTCCCGTGGATGTCGTAAGAGACGGCTAAGGGAATAAAGGCGTATAGTACTGTTAGGCGATGGGCTTGCAACCTGTCACTAATACACTGGTAAACATCTTAGCCTAAGTGTGCAAAATGTGGTTACAGAATTATCAACAAGCTTTTAGAGTTGTTGGTAATTCTGTAGCTCTGCCTACCCCACTCTGGGAATAAAGGCGTGAGTTTATGTATGTATGTATGTGTATGTAGAAATTAAAAAAAAACATTAAATATTGGTGGTATTGTTTATGGATTTGACTAATATTACGCGTGTTTATAGTTGTACCTACATGTACATCCTACATTTTATATTTTCTAATCAGAATCTGCAGATGGTCTCGAGCGTAAAAAGGGTTGGTTGAATTCAGACCCCAATCACATTTGGAGCATCATTTTAAACAAAACGTGCAAACAATGCGTACTCTCACACATACCCATAATTACTTAAAAGTATAGCAATCCAAAGGCAATTCGTTATACCAGAGTCAAAATCATCAGGGGGAAGGATAAAAGCAACACTTCATATTTGTTATTACGAACACCGCGCGGGAGGGTTCCATTCATATTCAAATCACTTTCAAATCTACAACTATTATTATCCCAAACGCATTGTGTAGGTCCTTAGGGACCTATATCATTATTTCTGGCCTCCTCCGATTCATTCCCGACGTAAAAGTATTGTTGTGTTCCATGACCGAGCGTGGGCCAAATTATTGTCACGAGGGTGATTCCAAAACGCTTTATATCAATTTACTGGATATTTACTGTCATTATTGACACATGTTTTACGGTTAACCTATTATCTGTTATATTTAAATGGTTATCATAGGAAACTAATAGGAGTTTTACTAGCTATAAATTTTAAAGTCGAATCTTTAAGTCCGTGGCCGTCCATTAGCAATAAAACATTGGAGGATTCATCGGTCTCTTTGGGGCATAATTTATATGCCGGTAAATGTTTTTATGTACCATTAAAGTTCGATTCTTCTATCGGATTGTCTAATGTAAGTGGCGCCTGAATTCCGGGCGGATGTCCTCGCACGTAAAATTCGGTCCCGAACAAACACCAACCTTCCCCGGTTTTGTTTTTTAAATAAGCAAACTCTGTTTTGTCGGGATTAACTTCGGTAGTAGTAAAATATTGACTCAACTCATCGGTTACATTGGAGGTTGTGTTATTAGAATAGTTTTGGGTACTACCTAAATTCGTTTTTATTTGTTTTGGCGTCAAAAGAAGAACGAGGCCTACAACTAAAAAAAAGGTTTGTTGTTACAGGTGCTATACAAACAAATACTTTATCCATTGTCTTATATAATGATTAGTGCGTATACTGTTCAACAAACACACACGTTTTTCTTTTAGTTTTAAGTTTTTGTTTTTCCTATAGTTATAAGTAAAATTAAATAGGTACCTACCTGTTTACTTTTATATAGGTAAATAAATATATTGTTTCCGGATGAGACCTGTAATTATTGGAGGAGCGGAGCTTCCTGACACAGGTTATGTAAACCTACTAGGAAGTTCCAACCGTTGATGTCATATAGACTTAAGATTAAGGAAATAAAATATTTTCATTTTCATTTTCATTTTCACTGTTCAACTCTAAAGCATTTTCAATTAATCCAAGTCATTATTGTTCTCCTTACAACGACATTATCTTTCATCTAACCTATACACTAATACAATCCGATTAATATAGATAAAACGAAAGTCTGCCACACCTTCCTCAAGAGAACATTAATTATGTATGCGATGCATGTTTAATAGGCCCTTGCATTATACCTAACTGTTGGTATGGTTATGTTAAAGGCCATGATGCTATATTAAAAACTCATATCAAGTATCGTTTCCGCTGATGGTGTTAGAATGATAAATTCCGGATATGACAATACTATAGCCATTGTTTTAGAGTTAACAATACTGGCAGACGGACAAAAAATGGGAGGGCAGAGATGAATAAATCTAAATCGCATTTGAGACAGAAAGTGGTCCAACGGCTTTAACGAGACGTGAGGAATGTATTGGCTATTGAAACGGCTCTAAAAGGCTCCTATTACCCCTTATAGTCAAATAAATATAAGGCTTTAAGTATGGTTACTACTGGATTCAAGAATTCTTAGCGTTTTCTTGGAATATTTTAACCACCATCAGCACAACCTTATAGATCTTGAAAAAGTAAATTGTTGTTAATATTCTAGACACACAGAATGGATTATGAAGTTTGTAATTTTTTTAACATTAATCAACTAACATCATATACAAGTACAAAGATTAAGCCTTCGAATATCTCAAAATACTTTCGCAACCATGAAGGATTAGGTTAATTCCAATATTCAACCAGCAATAGAGAACATAATTATTAGCAAAACATTAATAGATGTTATGCTTACTGCACCTTTAACACCAGCCACTGAGTTACGAGCCACTTTCAAATGCACAGTAAAGTGTTTACGAAATTCTCAAGATTTACGTTCGTTATTTAAATTGACGGAAACTTGATAACTAACAAGTTTCTGTTGATCAGAACATTAATTTCAATCCGGAGTTTAGTTCGAGTGGCCATTGAAAATATTGAATTTGCGTCAAAACGACCAGTTTGTGGGACAAGTGTTTGGTTACTGCTAAATTTATTAACGGTTTATTGCATAGTATAAGTTTGCTTCGGTCTTGCAATTTTATTAAACGTAAATCACATTGGGTCATGTTGTAGGCGATATCACAACAATTCAAAGACACCCGTTTTCTGCATTCCAATGATATACTCGTAATTCACAAATTCTATATACATATTGTATACGATTTACACCATAAAACGCCTACATTAATGCAATTTCATACTACAGGGTATAAACGTAACACATCGTATTTTTCGTTTTCGTCTAGCTTTCTCAATTAACTTGTCGATACTAAAGCAGGCGGAGAAATACGTTTTGACAATATGATGTTAATGACATATTTACTATATTTGTACTATGAAAAGGAAAACCATATCATAGTCGGACAATCTAAACCTTTCAAACACGTTTCGTTTTCAATGTCTTTCATCAAATTTCATTTAAGTATGTCCCCTTGTATTAACTTACCATTCAAACCAGCCGCCAATATGCCATCCACATGTTTTTCCATTCCCATTTTATTTTTTTAATTAAATCTGCATTTCGTTCGTTTTAACACGTGCCTTATCAAAGGAAGCGTCACTTTCGACGCTATCAGCTGAAAGCCATCAGTGCAAATGTGTCCAATTAGGCCTGCAGCTAAAACGGTCCTCTGAATTTTTAGGGGTTCGTTTTTTTTTGTGTATTCAGAGACAAAAATATTTTAAGACTTTTTATTCTGATTATTTGTAAGTAGCCAATTATTTTTAAGTTTTATTGATTTGCTTTTAGACTCGAGTAATAACCTCGTAAATTTACTAAATTAAACCCGTGACTTTGCTCGTGTAATATTTTTTTTGCGGTATTTAATAATTTTGGACGTTGCTAATTCAAAATTCTTCCACATGATTCAAGCTATCTTCATACCAAATCGAATTTGAACATGAAGTAAATTTCATAAATGTAACAAACAGACTATTACTTACTACTTGTATTAGAAGATGAGAATTCTCTCAGTCTTTACTTTTAACATTTTAACTAGATAAATACAAATAACAAACAAATAACTTCAGCGTAGCTTTCACCTATTAATGCGTTGTTATCATGTGATATAAAACAATGATAAGTATTCTTTATTTTGGATAATAATGTCAATGGACTGTTATCAATCGCAATTGATAATGACAACATCAAACCCGATAAGAACAAAAAGCTACATAACGCAACCTAAATCCAAACAAAATTGGACCTAAAATTTCTCAAGGGAACTTTATCTCCTGACACCGTTACCCAGCCTAATCAAACACGTCTTACGTACATACGGCATTTTATGAGGTAATAACTTCCGGACAAACCGACCTCTAACACCTTACACGAGCAAATGAATACGCCACCTCGCCTCATATTTTTAGAAGAAAAGGGACTTATTATGTGTTTGACATCTTTTGAAAATGTTCTTTTGCAAAGCACAAGGAAGTCCTGTCAGCGCCCTACTGATGATTGGCGTGGTGAAAGAGGTGGATAAGTTCGCCTTTGTACGTATTTTTTATATTTCTATTGTTTTAGTTTTTATTTTGTACAATAAAGTGTTTATATACAGACGTACATTTATAATCGTTACTAAAGTTTTGGAAAGAAGTGGTCTCTGCCTACCCCTCTGGGAAACAGGCGTGATTTAATGTATGTATGTATGTATGTGTACATTTATAATAACTACGTATTAATAATTGGTGCTTTAGATGCCAATTATCGAGTAATTTACCTTTATATTGTTTGAAACAACCACGTCTAATACTTATATCTTATTTATCAAGTTTGTGACGGTACGGATTGAACACACAATTTACAATTTAGGCGATTTCTTGAAATGTATCAGTAAATACAGATGAAGAGCATTAAACCAGTTTCATATACTTCACATGCCAAAAGCTTTGGTTTACACAGGAAAAATATCGCGAGCAAATCCGCAAATTCAGGCAAGGCAAAATTAGTTGACGTGTTGGAACCATACGAGTATCTAATAGTATAATACGGTCATCCATATAAGCATGCCTGCTATGAATATTTGTTTTACCTTGTGGTAGTTTGTCGAAAAAATTAGTTAATTTATGAATTATACAAGAATCTGTTTTAATTGTTATAATCCTTATTTATTATACAGCAATAGCAACTAATGTTGTAACAACACAGCTTAATGCTTGTAACGACTTCATCTATTTGTAGGTCAAATTGCTCATCAATTATAAACATTTAACTTGTAATATCCCTGTCGACTCATTTCTCAATCATACGCCACTCAACCGTATCTTCGCTATAAATTCTTGCGTTATGTAGGTATAGGCGCAACATGTATGTGGAGAGGTTGTAAAAAGAAACAATGACGTTCGTGAGATAGGACAAAGGCGAACACAAAAAGTTATGTCGGCGCTCAGAGAGAGATGGGCTGATAACGAAATTATAAGCACACTGGCACAGTTGGAAACTTGCAGTAAGCCGCTTATAGCTTCCACAACAAGTAAGTTATAAGTCAATTGAGGGTTGCGCTGTAGTATAGTGGTAAACCCGACACCAAAGATTAATAAGGACATTGTCGTATTTTTGTATGCACAAGAGAGAAAGAACTAGGAGACTGGTTTGTAACCGTTAAGTATTTTGCTTTACCTTTTATTTACGGAAAACAGTTTCGGTTAGTTTTTTATAGACTTCTTAGATAGGTACCGACTACAAAGTTTCCTGTCGTACTTAAAATTCTATAATGTGTTGCGTCCCGTAATTCTCATAGGTACTGTTTTGAATTATACTGTGAGGCTGGCCCTTTGTATAAGCACCTATAAAGTTTGATTAAGTACACATACTTATAGTTTTAATAACAGTATGATGAGAATCTAGATAATGACTGAACATGTATGAATTGTATTATTTGACTTGACTTACTATTATAAATGAAGATACAGAAAATAACTTGGTGTCTAGTAGAAATAAACGTAAAATGTATAAAAGATAAAATAGTTTATCAATATGTTTAAAATTGTTTACTTTATTTTAGCCTCTATACCACAGGTGGAAACGCTAATATGGTTATTTACAACAAAAAAATGCTTTCAAACATCAGGTAGACTTAAGTAAAAAATAAAGCACTCGAATTCTTCGCAACAGCCAAATAATGTTGATTTAAGCAGCTCAAATTTGGAAACACAAAATAAAAACTCGTCAGTTAACGATCGACGTCAAAAACTGCCCTTTGGCTGAATTCCTGAATTTGAAAGTATAATATGAGACAAGCGCTTCTTTTGGACTGTCCGAACGGCGTGCACAAAATTCTAATTTAGACTAATGAAAATGTGGATATCTCGTTGGGAGATTGGCTGTACAAAACATGGTCTAGGTAAGAGGTGGGAAGTCCGTGTGACCTATTGGTTGGTTTTGACGAATAATTGGAAGAGGTCTTGTCTTTTATTTTCGATAGGTATATTTGACTTAGGTTACGCGGGCTCAAACATAAGCCAAGGCTTGCAGTCTACCAGCGATTTACTGCACAATATTTGGCTAATAACGATTGATTTGAAGGCTTGGAATGGAGTGCACGTGCTGAAAAAGAGAAAAAGAAGAAATAAATAGCAAAACACTGCTTAAATGATAACAAAACATATAAAGAAGTTTAAGAAGAAGAAGAAATTTAGTTTGCGAACTTTCTTAAGGTAAGTCTAAGTCTTGTTAATGTATGCCACAAAACGATAACAAACGAAACAATTAAAGCACACCACTAATATACATCAGAAACCAGGAATTAACTAGCGTTTTTTACAAAGGAATGCTGAGATCACTCATCAAATTCCTCCCGGCAGGTACGCGGCAAAACGATAAAAATGTGCCCTGGCATCATAAATATTCATTCCTCGAGGATCGGGGGGCCAACTGCTAGAAATATGGGGTTTGTCAAAGCGCAGTGTAATCATAATTATTACGTGTCTTGTTTCATTTGGATATACATCGCAAAGTGCAGAGTATGTTAGGAATTAACAAGATAACGTTATGGTGTAATGTCAGTAATTTTCATGATTTGTGCTCTATAATGAGAAAACACGATGAAGGTGAATAGAATTTTGCAGGGAAGACGAGAGAGATGATACATACATACTTTATAATTATTATTAAATAATTATTAAGTAAGTATGTTAATTTATCTCCGTATGACTACGTAAAAGTAAAAACTACTACATTTAAAAAACCCCATTGTAGATTATGCAACGAATAACTAAGCTTTTGCACCGGACATTTTTGATTTAGGTGCGAGTGGTCATGTTAAAACCATATTATTGAATAATGCCTCGCCTTAGATACACCTACGAGGACAAGATCACAGGAGTCTACATTAAAATTTTGATTATCAAGTCGTTAAAACTTAATTTCAAGTAGTTTTTTTTCTAAAGTGTTTTCAAAAAAACAATAAACACAATAGACTTCAAAGGTACGTAGAAATATTTGTAGTTTTGGTGTAATAATAAAACTTTAATAATTTATTACCAAAGAAATAATATTTCATTTTCAATTTCATAATCTTGAGCTCTTATACTATAGTAATTTAATTTAATTTAAGCGAAATTCGCGCTCCTGGTGGCTCCTTTAAAAAGTCTTAATCCTTTCTTTGTCACCAAATTTTAAGCCTAAGTAGATTTCTTTGAAATGAAGTTAATTTTTATCTTTGTAAAATGGAACTTAGTTAAAAATAATTCAAAAGTTTTTTTATAAAGGGTGACGTTCTAATCCTGGCGACACTTGATTACCTATCTACTACATTGATAATAAATAATAACTGTCAAAAATGCATTTTATAGTTAGGAAGGTTAGTTTCTTGATCACAAATTGTGATTGAAGTATTGAGATTGAGAATACATGTATATGATTCAAGGTTGTCATATGGATACCGTTTTGCTCGTTTGCCATCTCATAGCTATAAAATAAGTTAAGTAATTTGAAATAATTCAGCATTTAAATTGGTAACCCGAAATAATAAAAGCTCCACTATGTATATGTACGTAATAATAAGGCCCATGTCCAGGGGCCCTAATATGGCTGCGTTTATCGCGTGACACGGTTTGGATAAGGCATCCGTCACCTTCTGACACGTAAATAAATAAGTGCGAGAGTGACGAATGCTTTATCCACATTTGGCACGCAATATAGACGCAGTCATACTAGGCCCGCAGCAGTGGACGTCTTTCGGCTACTAATAATGATGATAACAATGTAAAATTGTTTATACCAGCGGCCCTATTGTCTAACGTAATCGCAATCACTTTGAAGCCAACTGCGATTGCGAGTGCGTTAGGCAATAGCCCCTCAGAAGGCAATCGAGCGCACCGACCGCCTGATGGTAAGTGGGATCTGTAACCTATAGACATTTGCATTCTCAAGACTATAATCTTAAGGTTACAATCCTAAGACCGCAAATGCGTTGCCAACCCTGAGGGCTAAGATGGACTGTCTCTACGCTAGTTATTTTACCGATTTTCTTACCCAAGATATTTATTAGTAAGTGCACATCATCGTCTTGTTCTGTTGATAATTTAAAAGTTAGATATTCAATCTCATTACAATCAAGACGCTGTTAAGACTGCGCCGAGTAAACGCCGAGCGTCCAGTGGCGCCCTCATTACTATTATTGTGATTTCTAATTAACTAAAGAATTTCCTTGGAATCAGACGAAATGTTTTTGTAGTGCAAGTAAAAACACAATTTTTGGGATACGTAACAAACTTTAATAACAATTGCCCTTTGAGTAGTCAGCTTAACGGGAAAAGGTGGCCACTGTTTTCCGTTAAGTTAATAACTCAAAGGTGAAAAAACATTTCGTCCAATTTCAAGAAAATACTTTCGTTTATTAGAAAACATAATAAAAGTAATAAGGGGGCCACTGTACATGCGGCGTACGCTCGGCGCAGTCTTAAGTGAAATACCTACCACCCAGCAGTAAATTAGAAACAGTAATAATAGTTCAATCAATATCTTCGTATTCACTAATAACTACGATCGCGTATGGTTACTTAATCATTTAATTTTAATCAATGCAGAACAATTAAAAATTATGTTTTATTTCTAAAACTTCCCACTCGTTATTTGTACAGAGCTTGGGAAACAGCTTAATTAACAGCTTTCTCATGACTTCAAACGCGAAGTTTCTCCATTAACTATCATTTACATTTAAATTAGCCTTTTTTTAATCCAGTATTGAAATCTAAACGGTTTTAACACCTCGAATTATAATAAAGACCGTTAGTTTTAATTCAAACAAGCAGTTAACCTGGTTGATATTAATTACTATTTGATTTAAGTTAGTGATAATATTCTCGATCAAAACCATTCCGTTACAAATAGATTCGGTCTAACAGACCCAACACCTTTGGGTATTACACCTTTAGATGTCTAGAAAGTTGTATAAAATGTCTACATATTAATATTATGGGTAACATTGGGTATGTAAGGTACCAAAATTTTGATAAAATGATAGGTATCTTTTTGGATAGAAACAACATTAATAACAAACAATCTTAGGTCAACCTCAGACACCGTTGAAAGGCAACAAATATCATCTAAATGAAGACGCAATAAACTTCGGGGTTTCAAAACCGACAGCAAAAAAGAACCAAAAAAACAATCCCTTAGTTTCTCATAGTTATGCCATAAGGTTCAATCAATCAATGTCCCTAAAAATAAAAAAACGACCCACGTAAAGCGGGATAAAAAAAACTTGCCTTGTTTTTGTGACCCCAAATATAGTTTATTTTGAAGTCGATAGTTGGTTCCATGGTTTGTCTTTTGTTATAAATGTTATTCAATTAAAAATAGGTTTGTGTTAGTAATCCTTACTAACAACTATTTATCTATTAAGCGTTGAACAGAGAACTTTTTCTTTTACATTGTTTTTTTTTCTTTAAGCGGTGGTACCTGTTATTTTATCGAAACACCTTTCAACGAACGTTACATTACGCAGAATTATAATTTCATAGAAAGTCACGTTTAACCTGCACCCGAAAAAATTAGAGCCAACTAAGAGATATTTTTTCTTAGCTGTGATATTAGTTATAAAGCTGATAGTAACAATAGAAAGTTCTTTAGTGATTCAACTAATATTTTAGTTGATGTAGGTATCTAACTAACGTGAAGTATCTATCGCCCTGTTAGGCTCATTATGGAATAAAGACGCTTAAGCACGAAAATCACAATTTTGTTAGAAGCGACCGATTATTTTTTTCAGTGTAACTTAAGCTACGCAATTAATGTTAAAGATATCCTGAAAAAGTCATTGTTTCAGCAGAAAATAGCGTTCGATGAAATAAAAATATGTGAAGTAATACAACCTTTGGATTTAAATTTAATAAAATAATGAGTTACCGGTGATAGGACCTTGTACAGGGTCCATCCGGATCGCTACCACCATCTTATCCTTTGACCAAGCAGCAGTATTCGCATTATTGTATTCCGATATGAGGATAACACAACTAGTAAAATCACTAGCATACAGATATTCCATCTCATTTCTCAGGGTTGGCAATACATTTCGTCGGTGAAACTGCGAAATCGCGTAACGCGTAAGTAACATCTTACATGAGGAGCAAAATGCCCATATTATCTAAGACGTGAAGGTTTATCTTGCTCTATAATAAATTTGTTGGTTACGCGGTTTTGCAGTATCACCGACGATTTGCGGTCTTAGGATTGCAGTCTTAAGTTTGTAAACTTTAAGAAAGCAAAGGTCTACTGGTCACAGATTCCTCTTATCATCAGTTCGTAATCGTAATATCGTTGTTTTATGTGCTTGAAGAAGATACCAAAAATCACCAAATTATAATTTATTTATTTATTTATATAGAACTATGAACTTGAACATTTCGCGGTTGCTAGCTAAAGATCTCATAAGGGACATGTTAAAGCTGTCCTTAACAAATGGGGGAGGGAGATAACAAAACGGCTGAAATAAAAATGGCGTTACGTGACGTAGTCTCAGAAGTGTCCCTCTGGGCAGTAGTCTCTTTTTCACGAAATAGGGCACTCAGTCAAGATACGCTTCGATGGTTATTTAAATATCCTCGTAAAGCCCAAAGTCCTACATACAGGACATTTGTCAAAATTACTTTTGACTGTGTAGTAGCCAGACATTAGATTGTTTATCAAACTAACGAAATTTGACTTGGGCTTTGCGAGGATATGTCCATGATCATATTCTTGGATAAAGAAGACAAGGGCTTGTAACGTAGATACCTTAGGTCACTACGAAAGTTTTGAGATACAAAAAAAGTATAAAAGTTATTCAATATTTTTTTATTACAGTTTCTCAAAGTACTCTCCATTAGCTTCTATGCATCGATTCATCCGCCTAAACCATGATTTATAGCATTCCCGGTACTCTTCTTTAGGGAGGTCTTCTACGGCATGCAAGTAGGCATTCCGTGCCTCCTCAGGACTGTTAAATCGCGTGTCACGAAGTCCGAGTTTGATTTTCGGAAAGAGGAAGAAATCGCAAGGAGCTAAATCGGGGCTATACGGAGGATGACACAATTCTTCAATCTCTGTACTCTTCAAAAAATCCTTGGTGACAATGGCCTTGTGCGGCGAGGCATTGTCATGATGCAAAAAGAGCCCCCTCAAACCAGTTTTAGGTCGTTTTTGTTTTAAATTATTAAATACAGTAGGTAAACACACTTCAATATACCACTTAGCATTCACAGTTTTTTGGTCGTCTAAGGAAATTGTGGCCACATGACCACTTGCAGAAAAAAATGTGGCCACCATTTTTTTCCCAACACTTCGCCCGCGTTTCACCTTCGTTGGAGGTTCATCATCGGGAAACACCCAAATTGTCGATTGCCGTTTAGTCGGTGGATCATATTGGTAAATCCAACTCTCGTCTCCAGTAATAATGTTAAAAATTGACCGTCCTTCTCCGTGATCAAATTTTCTGAGCATATCTTTGCACCATGTCACGCGAGCTTCTTTTTGTTCTGCAGTCAGCGAGTGAGGCACCCATCGTGAACATAATTTCCTGACTCCAAGCCGATTGTGTAAAATTTCATTAATAGCTGGCGATGAAATCTTCACGACCTCTTCTATTTGTTTGTAAGTCACTTTTGGTCCTTAATAATTTTTTTCACATCTAGGACGTTTTCTTCTGTAACTGAAGTCGCGGGTCGGCCATTTCTTTCATCATCATTTAAGGAAAAAATCCCTCGTTTAAATTGAGCAAACCATCTGAAAACTGTTGCACGCGATGGTGCATAGTCCTCAAACGCCGAAACTAATCGCTCTCTGCACTCACATTCATTTAATCCAAATTTATAATCGTACAAAATCATCGCACGAAAATGGTCTCGCTTAAAATCCATAGTTGACGATAAAAGCCCGCGGAATTGAAACAAAAACAACCGTCATTTTTTTATTTTTAAATATTTCATCAAATGGTTTTCTATGTTCGAATTACAAATAATTCTTTAAATAATCTTTTAAAAAAGGTTCAATCTCGTTGCGTTCTTTTTATAAATTTTGAGTATCTCAAAACTTTCCTAGTGACCCACGTAGCACATACAGGGGGTTCCTATGACAAATACAAATGATTAAAGTCAAAAAATATTAATTTGCTCGTCTAACCGGCCCCTAACATTAACCCAATTTGAACAGTTATTTTCTAAACACCTATTGAAATTTATCTATTTTCTTAAGCAATAAAACAACGGTGATATTTTTATTTTTTAAATGCACGCTTTATCTAATATTCAACCGTGAACTCACGATAAAATATTTTATATCATTCGTCCGAAAACGATTTTTCAAAAGATCACAATTTGCAAAGTAACAGTATCTACAAAGGCTAAAAATAAATTATCTTAAGCGTAAAAGCATTCCATACATGCCCCGCGAATTCGATAAGCCATTGAATGATGAGTCAGTATGACTAATGAAGTTGTGACGAGACGCGGAGGAAATTGTAATGGGTGAGAATGGCTATCGACATCCTATAAACGTTTTTTTTTATAAAACGTCTAGTATTGTGTGCAAATTGTATAAGTACCCAATAAAGCATGAGATCGTCATTTTGTTATGAATATCTTGAAAAGGGTTCGTGATGCAAGGCAGGACAGGACAAAGTAATTCAAAATTCCATGCTGCTTTTTTAAGAAACAGACAGGCGTTATCACTACATAGTATAAAACAAAGTCGTTTCCCGCTGTCTGTCTGTCCCTATGTATGCTTAGATCTTTAAGACTACGCAACGGTTATTGATGCGGTTTTTTTTAAGAGATAGAGTGATTCAAGATTAAGGTTTTTATGTATGATTAATTCTACGGTAGGTATGTACGGGTAACCGAAGCGAAGCGAGGGCGGGTCGCTAGTAATCTATATTTGTACAAAATAGTGAAGCATTTTTATGTTATGAAGCATCGTCTGCAGACAATGGCGTGTTTCCCTGTTATTCATTTTTAAATTCTAACTCGCCGTAGGTACTGTAAGTACAAACGTTTTTTATTATTAAGATATAATGATTAAAGAGGAAAGTTTTTACGTATAATAAACATAATTACAAAAAATTCATATAAACCGAAGCGAAGCGAGGGCGGGTCGCACGTTTCAATATGACACGAAAATTATTTTCAGATTAGTACAAATAATATTTTCGGATTCACATTTTATCCAATGTCGTAACTTAGTATGGATGGATTTGCGAAACAAATTTTAGTAAGAACTTTTGATTAACGTTCATCTATGCGGCAAATCCTAGCCCAGAACGCAATGTTTATTTAAATCCCATGCCCTTGAAACTTCCTCCGCATAAAACAGAATCCTTCTCATAAAATCTCTCCCAACAGAGTACACGAAAACGTACCCAGAACATATTATGATTTATTAAACTACGGACAAGTTCATTCGGTTAACCTAAAAGAGCGTAAAGCAATTTGTATTTAAAGGCGCTTACGTTATTTTGGATGGGTGTGGTAACAGCTAATACACGTGGAAGGACATGCTCCCGAATGAATAGAGAAAATATTTTTTGCATTTTTCATCATCACATTTACGCCCTGAAAATGTTTTCGACCGCTGCCGCCTCGTTTGACGTTTTGTTGAATCGTATGCATAGAATTTTGAGGGATAACGTCGTTTTACAAAAAAAAACATTCTGGTCACAATAATGCAATAAAATTCAAAACAATTTTACCTGGGTTTATAAAAAGCATTAAATGGAAAATCAAAATACCGTAAATATATTTTTGCTTCAACATAACATATACATATTCAAAACGAAGCATTCAATACACATTCATAATAAAAACCTGATATCGCAAAAAACGCGACATTATTATATCACTATAAAATCAAATAATTAAATTAAGAGCCTCACAGAACTAAACGACATATCGCAAATTAATAAGCATAGTGATTGTTTGAATCAACATAAAAACGCTAAATTATGATCGCGTAATTAAATATGGCCAATAACCACCACATACAGTGAAATTAATTTGACTTCATGAGTTTGAATCGCCACATTACTTAACGTTTTAATGATGTGGAAGGAAACTTCACATTTGAGCCAATTTCAATGGACTTAAAGCACAATTTCCAATGAGCTTGGTGACCCCAAGAAAACAAAAATGAGTAAACTACATGTCGAAATCGTTTTTTAACAAGATAACGATCAGGATTGCAAAATAAATAAGGTAGTTAATAATGCAGGTAACCATAACATGAACGCAATACATGATTATACATCCTTAAAAGCGTATGGAACACGAAATGTCACATGGGATGACGTAAGCAACAACTAATTTTAAAACTAATCTGAGTTTGAAATTTACGTACGTGGTTTTAAAATTTAAAATCTTAATACAATCTATTTTATTTAATCTTTATCAATCATCATAACTATTAAAAATATGCACGCAAAAAAAAGATAAAAGTAGTTTAGAATTTGCTTTGAAACTATCGCTACTTCACGGTTACTGTAATTTCAATAAAGAGAACTTTGAACTCAAAAACATTCCTCTATACAAATATTTTATAATTAAACCTCTCTCAAATATTGAAACAAAATAAAAAATCCCGGCTGTTTAGGAATAAAAATGATGCAAAAGTCCAGCCGTAATAAAAATGTTAATGTCAGAAGGCAGAGGCGCAATCAAACGAAGGCATGAGTTAAGCAAGCTCGCTTGAATTTATTATAAATTTTAATGTCGCTCTATTCCAACAAATTGCAAAGCAAAGAATGAAACATAGACGAAGATGGTTCACATGATAGAAATGGAATTGACTATGCTAAACTTTGTAAAGCAGTATCATTTAAATTCAGTATAATTAAGTAAAAAAGGAAAGAAAGACCATTATTAATTCAGATATATATAACGTATTTAAGTTCTGTTAGAGATATAAAACCATATAACTCAAAAACTGATAATGAAGCTAATTCGGAACTGTTCAATCACTTAATATTAAAACTGCAAAAATATAAGACTTAAAACCAGCGTAACCTATTCTTGTTACACCGGAATCAAGTAAACCCTAGATATCTTTAGTATATTGTATCGTCTAATTACGCCCACAAACTTCTGTCATTATTATTGTAATAGAAATAAATATGAAGATTACTTCTTATTAAAGCTTATTCCTCGAGCCAAATACCTATTCGATTTCTATTTCTGCTTATGTACTTATATTGTCAGTAATATCCAATTCCAAGCTTCAGTGAGTTGCGACGCAAATTCAACTCTATCGTCCAACGTCATAACCATCCTGGTGTAATATTCTCTTATTAATACCAGTCCTCTGGCCGAATGATGGTATAAGGAGAGTGGAAATAGTTTTAAACCTTCTTGAATCTAAAATGTCGCTGGGAACCTCCAACGTTAAACATATACGACGTTCTACAATTTAGAGTCATGAAGTGTAATTAAACCGTTGATTACAGCGCATGCTTTGAATCCGAGCCTATTTTACGATAATAGTCGCAGTGTTACTCGTTACTAACCATAGTCATTACTATTCAAGATCAACACGTATATAATTGAATTTTATTCGCCAGTAAACTGTTTTACAAACTGATGTCTGCTGTTTTGCAGAAGGTCCTACGATACGCAAGTAGTAAGTAGATACGAGATCCAAGACGAATGTCTGTTATTTAAGAAAAAAAAATCCTCACGATTTTCAATGAACTTGGTTTTACTATATTAAAATATGAACGTAAAAGTGAAAACATCTATCGACCTTCGAGAAACAATATCCTAACACAAAACGGTTTAGTACGATGCAAAAAGCATTAAAAATTTACGAAGATAAGCGTCGCTGGAAGGGACAATGGAGAATAATGTAGTGTGGAAGCCGTTGGGCGTGGTTGGTTGCAAATTGCACGGATTCGCCCGGGGCCGTAGACAGTTCGTGAGCTGACCGCACCGGTAGCCCACGACACCCCGCCTCCGGCTCGCTAGCGTGTTTATAATTCAGACCCCGACGATGGGCATAGCTTATCCAGATTTAGTACCTACTTCAAAATTTGAATACATGATTAGGGGAAATTGGTAAAAGAGAGAACAACGGTGAAATGTAATCATAGTGAACGCTGCTAGTTACAATTATCCAATGCTACTAGCATTGAAAGTTTCAAATATTGTTTACAGAAGCTTAACATACTAAGTAGGTACCCAATTTTTTGATCTACATTCGTAAACCATTACCTACAATTACCTACTAATTAATACATTATTTTCTCATTTATTTCTATATCGGTTCAGTTCTGTCAGTTTTCAGATGTAAAGGTAAACGACTAGGGTCAGCTGATTGCTGATCGTACCCAGCAGTGGGAGATAGAAATATCAGTGGTGATTCTTGGGGAAGGTTAGCTTTGAGCTGGATGTCTTTTGACTGATTTGACGGTCATACCCTCTGGTGCAGGGTGAATGCAATTCCACGAGACAAAGTTAGTTCGTTATGAGTATGTTCGTATTCACCGTTTTCACAGAGCATAAACCTAAAACCAAGGTCGTGCTTATCAGTCGTGCCTGCAATTATAACCGAGAGTGGGACATGAAAGCATGGGAATTGTAAGAGCAAAGACAAATTACGTCGTGCGGCAAGCAAACAGTAGCTCACGACGAACCTACTGGTGTATCTCGGTATATATCGGTAGGTATATCTCAGTAAATCTCGTTTATAATTCAAGCTGCTGTATCGAAGCTCTGGAGATTTTATTAGGTACAATAAAACCGCAGAAGCCTCGCTCCGCGATCCCGGAGGGAAACCTCTTATTTAGAGTTCCTATTTGTTTGAAGTAAAAGGATAATATTGGCACGTACAAGACCTGTTTTCGTTTTATTGTAAAAATTATACTTACAGGTTATTTGCTCAATCGTAATCGCGTGTGTATTTATGTGTCGAACATGACTACGGCTAAAATTAAGTATGGGTTTATATGGATTGATTGATTTACATGCTGTTTAATTCACACAAAGGTAAACCCGCAGAATTGTTTTGGCATTTGTATTTTAGATGGTTTTGTCCACAATTTAACAAACTTATACGGGCGACGTGAAGTTTTAAGTAGATCTCCTATTGCATATAGACTAAAGTTTAATAGAGGCTCTAGATAACATTTCAAGTTCCTAGACAAAGCGAAAGACAAGCCTGGTGTTTATTTTACACTGGTATAACAGTAGATAGATAAGTCAAACTTGAAGATACTTAGAGCGGTGTCTGAAATGCCAGCAATTCACTGGATAATTTGTGATAAAAGGCATTATATCTGAAGGTTATTCTTACATCGCAAAGTGGTTTACATTTTCAAATATTAAATATAGGATTTATAATTGTGTAACTAAGTAAAGAGTTTATTAGTAAAGTACCATTAATTAAGCGTAAAAGAATTTAATGAAGTCAACTCGTAATTATTGCAAATGGTTCCCAAAAATAATAAAATTAAAAATATTGTGGGATTAGGTATAAAACGAGCAAAACCATGGGAAAATGAGAGATTTAAAGCTATTATAAGCGATCTTGGCAACAATGGGAAGAGCAGTGAATATGCAGCAAAAACTCCCATAACTTTATGGTATCAGTTAGATTGTCACAAACAATATGAGATATTTAATCTGAAATATAAGGTAGGTAAAAAAAAACACCACTTTCTTAACAAAACAAAAAATGTGTGATAAAATTATTGGAAATTTCATTATTTTATTCAATTTCAATTATAATATAGTTTTGACTTTTAGACTGCAATTACATTTCGTTGATATTTTAACGTCTATTAAAATGTGTAGGTGTATGCGTAGATATTTTTTTTTGGTTTCCATAACACTTAGATCAATTGCAAACTTGTGTGATTATTAGTCGAAACAAGTAGAGACACTATCGCTTAGTAACGAGTAATCATAATATTTCAAGACAACCAAACTTTTAAACTCATAGCAGAATGGTTTGCCAAATTTAATCTAAACTCTGGACGTGCTTTTTAACCGCCAAACTTATCATAACAGTGCGGAACCTAACAAAAACAACTAAAACCGAAGTTAACGAAGTGAGCTGGGATTAATTTTCTCGGTGTTTGAGTTGGACGGACTCGCCTTAGGCGGTTAGCGATATAACTCCACGCTGACTTGAAGACTGCGCAATTTGGTGGAAGAACCCAGGATTAATTATTGACCACAGCGAACGCTCTCTACTTTTGAAGCATCTTTTGAGAAAGAGCATTAAGCATAATCTTACTCGCAAGATCTTAGGGATGTAGTCAAGTTACTGTTGGTCTGTGCTATTCTCAAAATGCATACCTATTAATTTTTTTTTTATGTAACTAAGATTTCGGAAGATCATCAACACTAAATATTTCTTGACTATCTATGTTCTGTCTGATACATATAAGACTATTCTTCTTCTTCTGCAGCATTTTATTTGAACGCCCATTGTGTTTACCATTTTACCCTATTACCATTTTGACTATTTATTAATCATGTTTTATTATATTTTTTATTGGAGTCTTTTTTAATTTAATTCATGTTATGACGTATTAGTTAGCTGTGTTCACGAGATGTACGAGTAAAATTATTTAGTTGAAGAAGCCAAATACGCTTCCATGGCCATACAAGAATGAAAAAGGATGGCTTAATGTGCTTCTGTACAAAGAACGTACGATGGAAATAGTTTGTACCCTGATGTCAGCGTCAAATTCAAATAATTGCTGTTTGCTTTAAAACTACTACATTAATAAAAAATGGTTTACCAGGAGTAAAAAATAATGAAACTAAGTACGTTATTAAATCATAGGATTGCATTTTTGTTTATGAAAAAAAAGTTTCGGAGATTTAACAAAGAACCATGCGAAAAATGTGTCATGTTTGAATAATAAAACGTTTATGAGTCTCAACAAAACGTGATCAAGTTTAATAATAATAAAAAAAAACAGACACAAAAGCGTCATGGTTATTGAGATCCAGATCGCAGAACACTGCCGATATTATCATATGTGTCATCCTAAGCTATAGGTAAAGTCAATTCCTTATACTATACTAGCTGTTTGTAATTTACTTAAATAAAATTATGCCCAATTTATATTTAAATATTACGTACACCAATGATTACAATTATCTAAGGTCGTGACTTTTCGATACCGCTCCAAAACCGTTACATTTCCTTTTCATCCGGCTGTCAGAAAACTAGAACTCGCACACACGACATGAGAAACGTAACAAGTAAGTAACTATTATGATCTTTGAATACTTTAATCACTATTAAGGAAAAAAGTAAATGAATATGGTAAAATAGTAAGATATGATTTACACTCAACTAATTAACTCTAAACTGGGATTCTTGATTTGTCGTGTGGTTACCGCCTTTAGAATATTGCCACTCCATGTCTTCCCGTGGAAGTCGTAAGAGGCGACTAAGGGAATAAAGACTTGTAGTTCTGTTAGGCGATGGGCTTGGTCACTAATACCCTGGTAAACATCTTAGTTTATTTGTGCAAAATTTGGTTATAGAATTAGCAACAAGTTTTAAGAGTTCTTGATAATTCTGTAGCTCTGCCTACCCCACTCTGGGAATGAAGGCGTAAAAGTATGATGATGATGATGAACTATGATTCTAACTCAAAAATTTAAACACAAAGCTGTTTAAATTCTAAGCTCTTTGCTGTACGCACGTGGTTAAATGACATGACACATGTGATCAAATACTAATATTACCTAGGATTCGGATTAAAAACTTCATAAAACTTGAAGAACGTGAGCGTGCACCGACAATACAACGGATGGACAGACCGACGAGGGCGGAATAACAATGCGGTGGCGAGCAATCAGTGCGGTTGCTATTTGTTCGGATTAATTAGCTAAGCAGAAGGAAATGGAAAGATCGAGAAATGCAGTTACTGAAGTAGACGAGGTAGCTGATGAAAAAGATAAAAATGAAGTAAACAAAGAAGCTACGGTAGCTGAACTTACTTTTTTTTTGATTCTCTTTCGAAATTTCATGTCCGACTAAATTTATCAGGTTGGTAAAATTGTAATCTTTAATTTGAAATAAGTAAAACCTTTTTACCCGACCACGGCGAAGCCTAAAGAGAGGGTTATGTGTTTGACCTGTATGCATGTATGAATGTAGGTAGGTCCGTCCCTGTCCCCTTGTAACTACTCAAAGCGTTAACAGATTTTGATTAATTATACGTTATTAGATTTGTCTTGATGTCGCGAGTGAAGTATATAAAATTCTTAAAAAATCATTTTTCAATCGGATTTTGTTTAAATGTTTTTAACATTTTAACGACGGCGGTATCAAAAATGCAGTCGGGTTTTTAAAACTTGCTTTTTATTTAGGTATTCATAATACCAGCATGTGTTCATATAACAGTTTTCCAAGAAAGTAAAAAGTGTTATTATTTTGTCAATTTTACATATCTCTAACCATAAAAATCTTAATGATGAATACAGGGAAAGTAAAGACAGACCGCCGTAATTATCACGAATAACTTTTCTCAAAATGGGAGGATGTTTAAAAATGAGGTAATTTGCAAAAACTCTTAGGGATTGGCAAAAAAACGAGATTCTGAGTGAGAGAGATAAATTTCGGTGAAGATTGCGATCGGGACGCATATGGTAAACAGTTGGGGCCGGTTGTAAAAATTACAGTAGCATGACGAAAAAATAAATGGTTTTACTTTTAGAAAAAGGGTTCGGGCCATACTGTTTGGTTATTCGCACTAGTTATTTTAAGATACACAAACTATTGATTAGTTCTAGTTTTAGGAACTTCAAAGTTGGTTAAAATAGAAGGGCAAAAATTAACTAAAGTTACAATAGAATGTTTACGCGTTGGTTTCAATCAATCTATCAATCGTTTATTTCAGCAATACTATGAGTAGCCTAGTTTACATGTCATTGTTAAACTCAACGAAAAAGAGGCGTATTATGAGTTTAACGTGTGTATCTGTGTGTCTGTGTGACCATGTGTAAGTATGTTTGGAACTGTCTGTGGTATCATAGCTCATAAATTGATGGAACGACCCAACGAGATAGTTTAAAAAAATGGTGCTAATCGGTATAATAGTTGCTAGCTAGGTTTCATAAAAATCTGTTAAGCCATTTAAAATATAAAATATTAGCTCTTTTAACTAATAGGGATCACCATTATACCTGGGCTACTTAAATATTCTATAGTATTCACGCTTATTAAGTTCAAACAGATATCATCCCTATTCCTAAGTTGGATTTTAACTTTTCACATTTAACAGAAAATAAACTTTATAATAATACTAATGGGAGAACCTCATCATTATGACTTCCTCTAGACTATCTTCCACTTAAGTAAAAAGACTAGCAAAAAGCATCTTACTTTACCTCAAGATTACCCACACCCCATTAACACCTCAAAACGACATACGAATACTTATCGACTCCCCCACACAATATATCAAACTTTTTAAACTGCTGGCTGCTTCAGACGAGCGACGCCGTAAACTCCAAGGAAGAGTAATGAACGCTGGTCCATTACTCATTACTGCGCGTGATTTGCTCGTGTGGCATGGCCTTTCTTTCAGTGTTACTACTGTTTGAAAATGATTTATGCGGTCGAGGACTAGGAACCGCTTGATTTTAATTGATCAATGTATTTTGCGAATATCAGACGACAATAACTTAAAGAAGATAGTGTGATTTAAACTTATGCTAAGAAATATTAATGTTAAAAAGTAACGAATCTAACAATAAATACGAAAATAAACCAAGCTGTCTGTTAAAGTATGTATTACTTAACCCTTTTTGGACGGTCTATACGATCGTGCAAACTTTTGCCCGCTATTTTCAGCTTCATAGAGCTAAAAAATTAAATTCTTCGTGGGCTCCGTTGGAAAGGGTTAAAAGCCGATCTTAAAAAGGAGATGTATTTCATAGCACTCACGTAGGTAAGTACTTGAATTAATTCTCCCAATTAAGACTGGAGCATATAAATAAAAATGCACGATGCACAATTATAATCAACAACAATAACCAACTCAATATTCCTAAATTCTGAACAAAACAAATAATTTGATAAAACACTTTCCTGTTACGAGTATCCTACAGAAAAAAGAGCCGGCAAAGAAGATAAGACGAGAAAGCTGTTAAAAATTAAACGATGGGAAGTAAAAGTGGCTGTGAAGTGGATACTAACTATGCGAGTTCCATTACAGACATCTGGTATTCATCGAACTAAGTTAATATCTTCAGAACTTTGACGTACTGTGACGACGAAAGACTTCAGATACCTATGTCATATCTCCATTAACTTGTAAAATTTGAGTAGAACTTTATCCTAGACATTATTCAATAGGCTCATTTAAAACCTGTATTACCTGTTTCAATGACGAATAGTTTTAAACCGGAAGTAGGGAAGTTCACTAGAAAATCAGTTTGATCTGTTTTTAATCAAAATATTTCCCACCCACTTTCATCTGCAAATAGGGAAGAGCGTACGCGTCTATTGTCAAAATTTGTAACAAGACATCCTTTTAACTTTAAGTAGGTATCTTTGATGCATTATACAGATTGAAGCGTTTCCCAAGAATACTTGAGAATCACAATAAGGTTATTTGTATGCTAGTTAACGGTACGCCTCCCAAACAGCTGTATAGGGCAGATCAGGGTTTCACATAAAAACGAAATCCACCATAATGTTTCTCGTATTACTCGAGAGTGAGAGAAATCTACGGCTCAGATAAACGATAAGGTAATAACAGAAGCTGATCCGATCTTTTGTGCCCTTTTGTTGGGCGCAGAACACAATGCAGTTGTAAATTTTTGGGTTCTTAACTCCACAATTCCCGTCATTAATCTATGAGTCCGTTGAAACTCGAGGCGGGTCGGCTTTTGTGTACCTGCCCTTGCAGCCCCTGACATGTGCGCGACGGGACAAAAACCCCGTCTTGTGCAATATTGTCTGCCCCGGGATCCCGAGATGATGTGGAAATAATGCGGAAGAATATAAAACGCAATATTCCGCCCGCGGAACGAAGCTCGCATTTCATCCAATTTCAGACGTCTCAGACGAGATTTTAATCTAAAAATCTTTCTTACCCTCGAACTCGAATGGAACTCAGCCATCAATCGGACTGCCTTTAACTTTATTGTGGCTATTTTTAAAAATGTCACCCGCAATCTTGGTCTCAGTTTTTCTGACACGTCGTTTTGGCTCTTGACATGCTTTAACACTTAACGTGCGCTTTTTCTGTGCTTCATGCATGTAGCCATATGCGTCATTAAAATCTTCTATGACTCCAAAAAGATCAAAAGTTATCTCGGTCCAGAGTGGTTCTCCCTGCGCCCCGATGTCCTGTCCCCCTCTCCCGTTCCCTGTTCCCCTTCTGTTAGAGCGGTAGAGGATTCAGTCGTGCCGCGACTTTGGTGCGCGTCGGGCGTACACGCTGTTCTCTGCTCGCGTAACCGCAGATTTCGTGGAAACAGTTTTCGTTAGTGTCATTTGCATACGTGAAGTGAAAACAAGTTTTCAATTTCGTAGCCGTGCGATGTGAGTGCGGTTCTAGGATTCGTTCGTCATTTTACCGCACTGCATTTAATTTAGTGAATGTGACAGACAATTGTTTTGGAAATTAAGTGCGTTGCTGACTGTGGATTTTAACTCTATGTTTTGAGTGGGACTTATTTTGCCTTCATATTTAATTTTGGTAAGAAAATTTTAATCACTACCTACCATTATTTTATGTATAATATGTAGTTATCAAAGTTTATCGTAGCATCTTTTAATTTATACATATTTATTTACATAAATATTAAGCTCCCGATAATATTTTACGGCTTTAGTATTAACTAAATAAGTAATAACTTGTATTACAGTAACTTTAACATAGAGTATTCGCATGTTTTTCAATCCGGTGCTGTTATTATACAAAGGCTTGAAAACATTCATAATTTTGCCTATATCAGTGTAGTTTTAATACTTAATACCTACAAGGAGGTTTAACCAGTAGACTTTTTATCTAAAATTCCTTTCTCTGTAACTAAAACTATAAAACTACAGACAATTATTTCGCCAATACATCTTTGCCTGAGCTTTATCTCAGCTGATCTAAAGCTTAAACTCTTTTGGGCTACGTATGCCTGTGTGCTAAAATACCTTTAATTTAGAATATAAATGATAATGGTGTGTTGCTACTTAAACCTACTTATATGGTACCTATTAAGTTTAATGAGATAATACATAACAACTTTTTAATAGTCTTTGTGAATGTCGTACTGTTTAGGAATTGAAAAGGCAGAGAAGAATAATTTGAAATAAAAACTATACCAATACAAGCCAATTAGAGAATAAATAAAAACGGATTTTTTTTTTTTCTCGCTGCACCTTGTCAATTTCTCGGTAAAAGTAGGTAGTCTTTCAAATTGATAAATGTGTTTGCATAAGTGCTTGTACATATAGAACTTTCATTTTACAACGTTGTATGCAGTTTCCGTCCAGCTTTACCAGCATCTTGCCTATTAAGCCTGCCAAAAACTCTAGTGTTTGTACTGTTGGGTTCGGACCAACTTGAAGGCATTATATTCTAGTCAGCATGGTTAACAACATAATTATTATTATTCAGGTTCTCACTGCTATAAGATTACCAATCAACTCCGAGCTTAATTAACCATTAGGTGGCCTGTATTTTTGTTGTACAGGTATGTTACTTTAAAATAGGTGCAGGTTAATTACTGTACGACATAAATCTTTTTTACGTTGGTGTTTCCATTCTTTAAGGATTCGGGTTTTTAATGCAGATTTTGCATTTATAATGAGAACACAGCAATATTTTTTTCCGCCAATTGAGAAAGATGTTTTTGAATTGGAAATTGTACCGCAAATAGGTAGGTAGCTACTATGAGATTAAAAAAAAATCTTACATAATTACTTTAAAAGATTTAATAAGTACCTACAGTTTTAACAGGATTTAGATGACATTTAGGTACTGTTTGTGACATTTATACTACCGAGTGCTTAAACTTATTATGTATGTTACATAGCTTATTAGATATTAGATTTTTGGTGCGGGAAGTACCAAGGTATGTTTTTGGGAAGTAGGTATATGAATTTAGTAAAACCGCTCTAGTTAAAACACGGTATGATAATCTTGGCTTCGTATATTAATTTTACTTAAAACCTGTCCTGTCGCAAAAAAAACAACTCAATTCAGGTAAGTAGGTACCTTCTTTGTTTTCACGAAAAATGTACTTTACTTTTAAGTTATTTTCTGCATTGTTTTTGCAAATGAGGTCCTCTAAACTATTATTTCTCTCTCGATAACACCATTACAATTTTCAAGCATAACTGCTTCAATAGTATGAATAGCTAGTTTGGAAAGTTATTGATCATTACTCTCAGTTACACTTTTATCAGCATGTACATAAACTTGGTTATCTATAAGTTTGGGTGTTCCTTCTTTACTTGTACCGCGATGCATTTCTCCAGATACGTGAGATTTATGACCCGTTACAGCTGTCACTGCGATACTGGAGTCACGGAATTATCAGGTTTGAAGACAATACCATTTTTTCTGGGTCCAGTAAGAGTTACAGTACTGGTAAAGTCAAAATACCTATGCGGATAGTAGGTACTATAACTTTAATTGTCAATTAAAAGCAAAAAACCTTATTAAATATTTTACTTGATGAATGAAAAATCATAAAAATAATTGATTCTTCACAAAAAAAATTAACAGAATTTCCGAATTTACAAAAAAGTAATAGATGCAAAAAACTAGAAGTAGGTTTTCAAATGTTTATCAAATAAAAGAAGGCAGTTTTCCGGAAAATAACTCCGCTCATCACTTATTTTCCCTAATGTAGTTAAGACACAAAACTATTTCAAGTGTCTTTAAAACTATTTCCGCATCAGATTTTCCTGTTAACGCCCAAACAAAAAACAAGGAAAAAAAACAGTTCGAAATATGAAAGGAACCCTTTTTATACCAGCGCCTTAAAAAACTTTTACGACTGACGCAAGAGTCTAGGCGGCACCAATTGTTATGGTTGAGACGAAATCTGATAAAACACAATTACTGTTCCCTCCGAAATAGGTTAATGTCATCTCCTATTACAGCGTTTTGTCACGTGTCGATGACTTGGAAGATAAGTGTTTTACCAATTTACCTTTTGTAACCGCTGTCAATTTAACATGAGATTTGATAGATATTCTGTCAATTCTAATTGGCTTTACGATCACGATACCCAATTATACTTATAAAACACTATTTGTTTAATTTACATCATGTAAACGTGTTGAAGGTGTTCATTACTTCTCATTACTAGAAACAACTTTTCGGCAGAATGGCTTTGTAATTAAGATTCATATTGAAACTATTTCTTCAATCCCTTCATTGCATCAATAACATTCATTGTAATTATCATCTTTAGATATCCTCTAATGAGTACAATCCTTACTTTTAATAAAGTAACTGATTAGTTCTACATCGTGAATAGAATCACTACCCGTAACTCTTATTACAAGAGAGCCTTGAACATGGTGATTATTATTAAGTCTTTTATTAGTTATTAACGCTACACCTTCATTTAACAAGATACAAAAACCAACATGACCAGGCAAAATCGTAGCTTTACAAAGTTTATTTAATTAGTGCGCTATCATGTTCAATTTGAGGAAGATATCTTTTGAATATGAAACATCAGAATGTCTATGGTTTGTACAGTTAACGGTAGATGCTGTTTGGTTTTTATGGCAAGACTTTTCTATTTTTTTTGTTTGTTAGGTATTTGAAGATGTTTAAATTATCGAGACATAAATAAATAAATAAATAAATAAATAAATATCAGGGGACAATGTCACACCGATTGACCTAGTCCCAAACTAAGCTCAAGGCTTGTATTATGGGTACTAGACAACGATATAAATACTTATATAGAGAAATATATACTTAAATACATAGAAAACATCCATGACCCATGATGTCAAATACCATGCTAAAATGCACAATAATTGTGAAGAATTTGTATTTTTCCAATTATATGTTTTGTAAGTACTTCATTTAGCTTTTATCCTATCTATAACACAGTTATGATATTATCATTCAAGTAAACATTTTCGAATAGGTCTCTAAGGGACTAAGGGCCACCACTATTAATTTATCGCTACCAATTTCCTAATACATTATCTTAATTACTTTACCAGTGGGTCAAGGTTTTACGCAGCCCTAACCCATTAACTAACAGATCGCTATAAGCCAGATAAAACGGTTTTCATGACATATTCGACCTTTGCTATAATTGGAGAACACATAAAGAAAAGTTGCTCGAACGTATTGATACTTGTATCTATTGAGACAAGGTTCTTTTTTTCTTCAAATAAAGATCGTATTGCAAAAGGAAAACGATACAATAGCCCTTTGGTATAGCCACTTCTTCAAGGTTCAATGTTCAGAATTAACTTTTGAAACTGATATTGGGCAACTCTTTAAAGTGTGTAAAGTGAAATTAATAATGAATAAAATTAATTGCTACCTAAGGGACTATGAAATTTAAAGACATTATAGAGTCGGTCTGTCTGTGTCCAACAGTAAACGTCTGAATGGTGCTGAACTTAAATGATAGAGGGTGAATTTATAATGATAATAATGAAACAGCCGTCATTTTATTGATTTTAATACAAATAATACTAACCTATTTCTTACAAATGTTTGTTATTAACATTTAACCTAAAGTATTTGCAAGTAAACGTGATTTCAACATAAGTAAAGGTTAACAAGTAGCGTGTTGTAATCTCAATTACAACAGAATGAATAATAGTTTCCATTATATCTTTAGATTTGCAAAATTATTTAGACTAAAACAAGTTTACAAAGCTAGACTCTTGATCATTAAATCAACAGTAGGTAAGTACATAATTGACTAACTATATCTCATCATTCGTTAACATATAACAAGTACAATTTTGTCATTATACTCCCGTCCCTCTAAAATGCCTGATTTGACAGTTGTCAACACAGAACCAAATGTACTCAAACTCAAACACATTTTTTGTAATACGTGGACAGTTATCAAACCGGCCCTTTTAGTGTGATGACCGGAGTACAGGCACTTGATTCTCCCTAAAAATATATTAAACAATACAAATCATCAAATTAGACAACTTGTAAAAAATTATAATACGGAAGCTTAGTCTAAAATTACGTTAATTATCAACTTCCAAAAACAAATAGCTAGAGAAAACTCAAACAATGAAATTAATCAAAGGGAAAACAGTCGGGCTCGAGGCACGAGTTAACTGTTAACTCCTTGTTTGACTATCGTTACGTCATTAGATAAGTGTAAACGGAAAATCTGTGGTTAACTTGAGATGGCAAACAAGGGGCTAAGCGTGGCTACGTAGGCAAAAGGTTCCTTGGTTCAGTGAAACCCAATACTGACTAATGATACTTCCTAAGAAAGTGGACAAGTCATTGAATTGATCATCCAAGTAGGCAACAACCAAACAATGTTACATTTTTGCTTTTATTTAGTAGGTGTGTAACATTGTAATTATTAGGTTTTCAGAATATACTATTGTTTTACTGTAAAACAAGATAAAATATTAATTAGTAAGGAAATCGATCTATGGATAAAATTTATTTTACGTTCAAGCCTTTCATATTACTTACTTAGAAAGGTTAATGAGATTTACTAACTTACATTCATAATAATGTTTTGTTTTTAAACAATACTACAGCTAAAGCTAATAAAAACAAACAATCTAATTCCTGCTAAAGTAGCAAAGATAACCAGGTCCAGTTCCAATCTACTCGTAGATGCCTTGCATGAGCCGTAGACAAAAGGGCGCGGATTTATCTGGCTACTATCGCAGTGCCTGCTGATCGTAAGTCTGAAGCAGGCCTTATATTCCTTGAATAACAGACGTTAACGGAGAAGGTTTAGTATTAAAGTACAATATATTTGATTGATATTTTTTGTCCAAATCTTGGACAAACATAAACGAGGATCCTGACCAAGTTAATTGGAAACAAAACAATTACGACTTGAACCAAGAACATTATAAAACATGCAAAGGTTATGATTCTATTCTTATGGCAAACTTATTGGTTTCAAAAACTATACAAACGAACAATGGCTTATTCAAAAAGACAAGAGGTTTTTCAATATTTATTTCCTTCTATTTATTTAAGACTCGTCGTTCACTACAAATAAGTTTTCTTATATGTAATTTACTATCTTCTCCACCTTTTTGTTTCCCCGTGAGCTTACTTGCTGCCACGAAGCTTTGTTTTATCTGAGATAAGGCAGCTTCCGCTCTTATCGGGAGCTTTACAAGGCTCTGTTGTTTAATGATCACTCATGTTACATCGACGTAAGTGATTGCATCGCCTTTTAGCAATTGGCGTTCGTTAAGAGCTTTAAGTCCCCTAAGGATGTTTAGTTTGTGTTATAAGAATTGATGGTTTGCATTTTTAAGACTGATGTCGAACATTTATGATTTGTGTTACTATATAACTATTCAATTGTTTTCTTTTTCATCTGAACTCATACCAATACTAAAAGCCCTTGTGGATAATTTAAAACAAACCCATCCTAATGCATTAACCCACGGTAAAAGGGACCCGTTCTGTTTAATTTACTTTTTTTGTCCCAACCCATTTCTCAAACGTTAAAGACGTATTAGCTACGGTTCCATGCCATACAAACTCCGTACAAAATGCCGTTAAAATCTTGACGCCGGTTGACAATAGAAAAAAGACATGACCAAACATACCTGGTTGATTTGAAAATACATACATACTTGTAAAAAAAACAACTTTTGGACAGGTGACCAGGAAGCAATATAATATTCATCAACATCAAGTTCTTTAAGAAGTTAGACACAAAGAAAATCAACTTAAAAGTTGCATTATATGGACGAAGTTATTAAAATAATGTTGTTTTTTTTTATTGAGTTACCTACGCGGAATTGTGGTAGGACTGGTAGGTAATTCAAATGCGTCAATCAGTTATGATTCTACTATTTTTACAATGTTTTATTTTTTTATTACAAGTGTGTCACGTATTTCAGTAATAAGCGAAAGCTGACTTAATTTTGCGCTTTTTTCCCTATTAAGGTTTTTCAAACTTTACTACTAAAAACAGATAGAACTGAAAAGGTGTTCTACATTTAAAATATTGCCAACAAAAGAGTGGAGTCATTCGTGCGGGAATGCTATCTCTCCACTCATTCGAGAACCATTTCCGAACAAACGCGAATTCGAATGAACAAAAAAGAGACCGAGTAGTGGTGTGTGAATTTATGATAAAGTTATTATATAAGAAATATTCAAAACTACTTTTGATAAAAGATTTTTAAGCTTAGTTTTTCTACAAGTTTCTGAATCTATTCATTCGCATTTTCACGGTTGGCTCTCGTCACAATCGCATTTTTAAGTTTTTTGCTAATACCGTTATTTCATTTTTGCAAAGCAATTTACAGAATCTTTTAATACCGTTTGGCAACCCAAAATTTCGTAACCAACTAATTATACGGTACTAAAGGTACAGAATAAGGTACTTGCTCAAACTAAGATTTCACATGGAATAAAAAGAGAAGCTCGGACTAATGCTTCTTAAGATTATCCCTATTATGAGACAAGGTATTCAGGACACCTGCTTCAACTAACGGCCTCGTCCCAAACACACAAATACCAATATTGGCGTCCAGCCATTGATCAAATATTGGTCAGCTTTCCCGTCCTCAAACAGAGTTATTGTTTTAGGTGATGCGCACGCGGTGAGATGGCGTGGAGGGGGTTACTCCTCGTGCTATGGGTGGTCGGCGTTGCGGCTGATGGGAAACATGGTAAGTTTTGATTTATATAATAGTTTCATTAAGTTTTCTATAAGTGTTTTTTTGCAATTAAAAATGGCAAATGTGTTCTTTGTTACTGTTAGCAAAAAACCAAACTGTACATAAGGAGTTTATAACACTCTAATAACAACGATACCAAAACAATATCAATATCTGGGGTGTTATTATGACATAGCTATGGAGTTTATTCTACGGCGAGCGTAAAGGACAGAACTACTATAGCAGTTACATTGCTCTGTCCTATTCTTTTAAAGTAAACTAAACCACATAGCGATGTCATAATAACGCTCCAGTGGGCCTCGTATGGCTGCGTCTATATCGCGTGTCAAATGTGGATAAAGCATCCGTCACTCTCGTACTTAACGTGTCAGAAGGTGACGGATGCCTTATCCAAACTTTATCACGCGGCAGACGCAGCCATATTAGGACCCTTGATCTTGACTTGACGACGACCAAACCACTAAGTTGAAAACTAATTGACCAACTTTTGCTTTACTCAAAAAAATTGGAACCTAAAGTTAAGGATAAAGTCCTTTTACTTTAAGCAATTATGATAAGTTATGCAAAGCCTTTAAGATAATAAAACCTTTAGACGCTGACACAATCTTATAAAAAATATTAAAAGCGTGCCAAAAAACACTTTAAAGAATTGGAGAAAGAAGATCTTTGCACCTAATCTTGAATCAGATAACTAAACGTATAAAAAAGTCTGTCGTCGGCAAGGTTCGAGTTGTTTGGAGGCATAACAATAAAAAAAAACGTCAAGCTTGATATGGGTGCAAACTCCTGGTTCTTTCAATGGATAACATTTCTGTTCCGTTGATTGAAAGTTGCAAAAGGAGCAAGGATATTAGATACACTCGTAGCAGAACTTGACATGGTTGAATATAATCTTAAAACTGGGTCTCTATTGACTGCCATATTTTTTTTTAGTCATAATCTGTTTCAAGTCATAATTTTCGCAAGTCATAATGCATTTTTCTCAGGACACGGTTATTTCTTCAGATTTTTTATAAAACTAACCTAACCTAACCTAACTAATCTACACGATAAACGTTTATTAAAAACTGTAACTTCACCCTGAAATAAGTTATGACAAAAAAATGTATGACTAACAATACATTATGACCAACGATATGTATGGCAGTCAAAGGAATCCGCTTAAAACTATAGATAAATAAAAAAAATGCAAATTTTCTTAAAGAAATGATAGATAAATTTACCCATATGTTGAAGAGGCAGGACAAATCTGTAAAGTAAATACAACTCATATCTAGAAAAACCCCAGGTGTAGTTACTATGTAAATTTAGAGATTTTATTAGATCTCTTTCTTTACTAATATTATTATCTCTACATAGTATAAGACAGAGTCGCCTTCCGCGACGGTTTGTCTGTCTATCTGTATCCGCTTACCAGTATCCGTTTTTACCATCAGTTAGATAATTGTTCACGGAAGGTTTTTCATATTATAAATTCTGGTTTATGTACTGCTGTATCATAAAACTCACATAAACCGAATTGAGGCGAAGGCGGGTAACTGGTTTCAAACTAAAAATATCACCGGTTACCCACGGAACCCTAATGGCATTGGAAAGGGCGATACAGGCACGAGGCAAAAAATCGTTCGTCACGAGAAGGGCTTCTAGCACGACGCCATTACGATCGGAATAACAACGCGCGCGGCAAAAAATCTATTAGGCTAACTGTTAAGTACGTGTATATAGTTTATATTCTGGCACTCGATTAAAAAGAACTTGAAAAAGTTAATAGTTTTAACAGTAAATTGACACAGTTAAGGGCACCGCATGTAGTTTATAAAAATGTAATTTTCAATATAAACAAGAACATAAGCGACTAAAAAAGTTAAGTGATCAGTTTTATAGAGCGAACTATACACTTAATGATGATGACCGTGTTTGACTTTATATATTATAAACATCACGATGATCTCGTTTGTTTCATTGGTGCTTTAGTGAGATACACATTAATAAATTAATAAGTGAGACAACTGGTATCCGAACATATGTTCAGCTTGATGTATACATGCGAAAATAATATTCGTACTTTATTAAAAGTTTGTCACCGTACAGTATCACTTACTTATTAGCAAGTTCTCACAGCAAGATAGTACAAAAAGAGGTCACATAATAAATTCATAATACCACATCGTATAAGGTCCGTACTTTTACAAAAATGTCCCGCTGTTTATACATTACATTAACAAGGTGCAAAAAGCCCAGTTCTAAAATTACAACCTTTGAGCGACCGACAAATTCTCACCCCTGGAAAAACACAAAGACGGACTCGCCTACAAAAACATGTAACTCGATATAACCAAGTTAAATTTGCAGTCGGACAAACTGCCACAGGGAACACTCATATGAGGCTACATCAGTTGAAGATGCGCCAAAGTAACACGGTTGAATGTCCAATAGTCTTTGTATGGAATATCCAACCTTATTGGTTTTGTAAATACATTTTCTCACCTGAATATTTAAGTTGGTGGTCGCACAAAGCATCGAGTGCCAGTCAAGAGGTTCCCAAACAAGATAATCCCTTTGTCAGGTTATAATGGCGTCTCATGGGAGTCCTTTGCCATTATTTCTGTTTCATTCATGCGGGCAGCTGCCGCGTATCCTATTTCTTTAATGACAATTCTATTGGTGCAATTCGAACGTTTGCACTTGTTGGTTCGTTGACCACGTTACTTAACATAGTTTTCTATTTTGATAACCTCGTCCCAGCTTTCTCTAGGCATTATATTATTTAGAGACATGTGGTTTTAATAATTAAAGCAATAACTATGCATGGTACGTGTCATGTCGGCAGGTTTCGAATCTATTTCTTTTCGTAAAACGCCCTCACACCTAGTCCTAGAGATTTTATCTGCTGTCCGTTTACACTGGAAAATACAGTAAATAAGGAATAATGTTGAATTTGTATGCAACTATCATAAATCCTCTCTATATAATATTATCAAAAACTATAAATTTATCCTCAAATGTTTAGTTTTTTTTACAAAAAAAATATCAATCTGCTTCTTTGGTAAAGTTTTTTTGCGCTTCATACCTCAAGTTCAGAAGCTTTAATCTTTTTAAGTGGCTAGTTAGTTCATAGCTAGTTTTTGCTGACCACTCCAATCTCAAGCTCTTGAATATTCCTTTTCATACTTCATTAGCTACTTCTCGTTCTGTGATATTCGTCTGCCGTTTCTGTAGAAAAAAATATTACGTTTGTATTTTTTTAAGTCGTAATTAGTATGATTCTTGGATATTCCAATGGATTAAAAGAAAGCTATGAAGTTAACGTAAGCATCCTTCTATTTACAGATAAACCTTAACGCTATTGGTATACATTGTTTTCTTTTCCACAAATGTGTCAATAAATTTGATGTAATATACATATTTCAAAGTTTAAAATTCGAAAAATACTTCGTAACGCCGCCATGTCTCATTCTAAAAAGTAAACAAGATTACACCACTTAATCCGTATAGATCGACACGTCTAAGAGCAACATCTAAAACTAACATAAAATATCCTTAAATAAACATCTTAATGCTCCATAAACCGTCCTTAAAAGCATTTAATCGTCCACTAATAGTACAGTGCACTTTAAGAGTCGCTTATGTATCTATCATAATACGTTGATGCTTCACAGTATCAAGTATATTTGAGTTTCAACCAAAAACATCTATCTAGTGGGGTTTACTTTTAGAGTCGTCTGCATCAAAAAATACAAAAACGAAGGTCCTTTGATTTGCTTTGACACCCACGTGGCCATCAACGCCACGATACCCATTCCCTAAAATTGTACAGGATTCTATCTCCTCGTGGAGACGCTGGCGTTTTCATATTTAACTAGAACAAGAATTTCACTCTCTGAGTTAAGTGCATTTACGAGTAAGTGCATCAAGTTGAGTTTGAATTCAGTGTGCCCAGTGAAGGTTTTATTGCATCTTCCTTTAAGAGATTTATCAGAATTGTGTGTGATTTATTTATAACTGCTTTTAGTGAGAGGTGAGAGCCAAGTTCTTATTGTGATTGAAGATTAACAAAGAGCGTGACCGGTATCCGGCCTTTTGGCCGAATGTATCGTTTCCAAACTGTTTCATTTGCCAACCCGCTTTTTTCTGTAACTGTAAATATTGCAAGATTTATTTCATAACCATACCAGAACCCTATAGATTAGGTTAGGTTAGTTTTTATAAGAATCCTGAAAAAAAACAGTTAGAAAAATACAAATGAAATGGTTCATTTCGGCCAAACATGTTTCTGCCAAAAGGCAGAGAACCAGTACAACCACATGAGGTCTAACAAGTTTCTGATTTTTAACTTTAGGAAAAATTAGGACTTAAAAGTGGTAACTGGTTCTCAAAAATAACAAGCTGAACACCGGACATCCTCTAATCAAAATGTTCTTAAATACATTGTATTTTAGCAAATCATAACATATCAGCTATGATAAAATATCCGTGGGCACACCAATTTTAATGTAGGCAGACAGCTTTCCGTAAACAATTTTAAAAACAACATGCTACTGTAAGAACCACTGTTATTGCTACATCAGCAAGTTTGTTTCAACTAACTTCGCTGTGTAAACTTGCGTCTTTCGGGAATCAAACCACTAACCATACAAACCACTTAACCAACCGGTCGGTCAACTAACAAAGTTTACGATTACCGAGTGCTTCCGGTGAATCAGAACTTGGCTTGCACACTACTGCGCAGAACCTCTTATGAATTTATAGCTCAAAACGGGCCGGGCGATGTTCGATATCTGGTGCTGTTACATTTTTATCCGTAATCGGTTGAAGGGTCAGTAAGTGGGTGCATGTGTTTTACAACAGAACTAACCGATAAGGCAATGGTGTAATTTTATCCGTTGAAAATAAGTGTCTTATTCTTGAAGACAAAAAAGTGCATTCATTTGTTTGTTGTATGTCATTAGAGGGATAAAAAAAAGTAGTTGGTCGTCCGTATTTATTTCACCCGATGTTTTACAAATAGATCTACTGAAATATAAGATAAATATCTTTCTTTCTTTCTCCTTTCCGTCTGATTGAAATAATACATTTTAAAATGTAAAGTGGACATGCATGACAATTGTCTGCCTACCTACATTTGCTATTATTTTAAAATAATGTTGTACGTTTAACCTTAAATACGTTAGTTTTATAATGTTCTCATGTAAGTGAATTGTAATTCGAATGAGAATAAAGTTTCTTTAACCATAAGTGGACATCCACTGTGACTGACCCACTGTGAAGTAAACGTTATTTGCTTTTAATTGAAACGCAAAGTGTAATAATAATATATACTTACTATTTCCCGTTACTTTGTCTGCTTACTAGAAAAACACCCACATTTAATGATGGCATAAAAACACTGATTAAGGACTATCAAGTACAAATGCGCTTAGAATCAATTTGACTTAATTATTAAAGAAGCCGATGGAATCACCGCGTCCTTTTCAAACGTTAAGTACGGGATGACGCCAATTTCTAATACGCTTTTAGAATTAATAGGGATGTTGCTTGGATACCGTAGGAGCAGGAAATGTCGATAGAGCAGCGTAAAAACCACCACGCTATAGATGTCGATACGTATTTAATAATTAATATTATTTCCTATTACGTGACGTTTAGTATCGCGTTTGCTGCAACGCCAATTTGTGTATTTACACCAAATCGATTGAGAAGGACGATAAAATTAACCTGTTAAATATTAATGACAGAATAGTACGGCCCGCCGTGGTGCATTCTACGAGAGCTAATAAACGAAAATCAGGCATAATTTATTTAATACTTTAAATATTCTTAGATTTCTGACGATATCTTACGTTTACTAAAACTCTAAACTAAACAGTTTTGCGGGACGTTTTGTACAACTAAGTTTGTTAACGTGTTATAATAAATAAATATTAGAAAAATAAGTAGCTGTCCCGTAAGTAGTTATACCCTAAGTGCCAATCCTAAGCCATATTTATTAATGCTAGCTAGTCAATAAAGTCACCAGTTATGAACATACAATATTCAGAAAAAAACTATCGTTATTCCTCTAAGTATCGATACCGGCGAAGCACTACTCTTAGTCAGAATTCGGCCATTCATCAGTCCAAACATACTCCACCTCTGTCGTGGCGATAAGGAATTTCTCCATTTACATTAATTTTCTTCAGCGTGTGGTATTTTAAATTAAGAATATATTTTCCTTTCGAATTATTCAACTCTGTTTATTGGTTAAAATTCCTTTGTTTTTATTGGACGAAATATTGTCCGTTGAGTTTTTCGACGTTGTGGTTGGTGGCTTAATGATGTTGTTGATTTGTTTTGATTAGTGAATGCCGCCGGGCTATGAGTTCAAGTGGTTTTAACAGTTATGAAAATTACTTGCAGTTACCAATTGGTTTCTGCACTTGATACTCGCGTGTACCGTTTCGTAATCATTGTTTGTAGTTAACATAATTATGGCCTTTTATTAATCTTTTTCATGTAACCATAATTTGCTGTTTTTAACTTTACAGATACCCAAAAGTTATCATTTGTAGTATTCCTTTAATTTCTACTACATTTTTGATTAAAAAAAGAGTCCATAAGTTAGGTTTTAAAATCAGTGGTCGCAGACGTAGACCCTTTAGTAATTTACTGTATATATTCAAAACACTCGATCACTTACAATTTACAAAGACTTCGTGACACAAGCTTGCACGTTTTTGGTAAACGATTAGTCTAACAGTATATTTTAATGGCGATCTTCTTGCGAAGTCTAGCTGTAGTCGTCTTTTGTATGACATGATTATGGAACCTTTAAGTACGGTTCGCTCGCAAAGATGTTTCTAGTAGAAATTTATCATAGTCGAGCGCTTATGTCAAATCTGTAGATTTCGACAGTTTTCGATAATCATTTACGTTAGCTATATGCAACTAGTCTAGGGCCCTGGTATATTAAATTTGTGTAACTAATTTTGCATATTGAACTAAATGTTTATGGAAATATTTATTATTTCCCTCATTAAAGCGATTGATCTTAGTTTGTTTAGAAATTAGAGGTATAGAGGGTAAAAGTAGGATGTATTTCTAAAAGAATAACTAACTAAGAATACCTCAATTAGAACAGTGAACTTGTAAAACTTGTCAAGTTCCAGTCACTGAAAGAGACAGAGCTATAGGAGTAGTATATCTCTGACCCGTTCACGACCTGAAATTTGTCAGCATCAGGCAGCTCATCATACGACCTCGCAGGAAAATACTAATAAAACATTATCATGTGTTTAATTAAAACTAATATTAAATACTAAAATACTGAAAGGATAGCATTGCGTTGATTAACAACCGTAAATAAACTGAATGCTCCAGCTGCTGAATTATTCACGTATATTATTTCAAACGCGGGCATGCAACCACAATTTAATTTAGTTACATGGACATTAATATTTGCTATCGTAATTTCCATCAGTGGTTACCTTATTTTAACAAATTCCACCCAAGTCATGAATATGCATTCGCGATGACTACATCGAACGCTACCAATGGATCGATCGTGTAAAAGGTTTTTTGGAGAGACGCTTGTTTAAACTATTTTCTACGTCAAAGCTACGTCAGTTTTTGCTCAATCGCGACAAATTGTTCATTTTAGTCAGACAAGTAAAACATTTTTAAAAGTAGGTTAAAACCAAACTTTTTATCACAAAGGCTCATTGGACGTTGAGGTACTGCGATTACGCTATACAATAACGCTGGTGAGATTGAGTCTCTTCTTTTACTTTGATAATTTAGAATAGTTTTAATCCCAATTTGAACACTTTTAAAGCGATATTTTTACTAATTGCTTCCTAATCGCTGTTTTGTCCTCATACTCGTCAACCAGAAAAAAGACGCAAAACGATTATCCAATCCGTTTTTTCACGTACTTTGGTCAACTTCGTGAACAGCCCCAAAACTTGCCGCATATTATTTAAACAGCCAACCGTGTGACCAAAAGTTACGATAAACAAAAAACACCTTTGTCTATCGGTTGGTCGTGACGAACGTGATTGATACTGCACCGAAAAAGGCCTCTAACGAAGCGTGTGCCCATTACACGACCTGATTACGAAAGCTCGAACCATCGTGGTGTTAATTGAAACTGTTGTGAGGAATTTAGAAGAACATTCGGAGGTTTTGAAGGAAAAAAATGTGGATACAACCTTATTTTTTGTGGTTTGGAAAAGGCAAACGAGCACACTGGCCATCTGATGGTAAGGGAATCTGATAAAAAAAATGCATTCTCAAAACTACCGCCTCAATACCGAAATCCAAAGACTGCGCGCACATGCATTGCCAAGCCTGAAGACTGAGATGAAATGCCTATTACATTTCCTTAGAGATTTATACTAAGGCCTTATTTTTTATATCCATGAATTCTAACAACTTTAAAACTAGTGGATGGTCATTTTGTTAAAATAACGTTGGTACATGCATACAAAATTATAAAATTCAGCAGCATAACAGCAAAAAAACATAATCCCAATGTTTTAAAATGTGAAACTTTTTAAATTATTGTTGTGTACTTGTTAACCAATGTTAATTAAATCAACATTCCTTTTTTAATCAAATATTTTTCAAATCAATCAAAAACCACTCACCCTTTATTTTGATCTTAGACCAACATTAATTAAAACCTTCTGATAACACCCGTTAGAACCGGAGGCGAGAAGCGATCGGACCTGTTGTTAATCAAAAGTTAAAACCAATTTAAGTTGACAGCCAGTTACACAATTGAGTGGCGCCATAAACTTTTCGATGTAATTCAGTGGCTCCTCATTCGTATGTTTTTTGATACAGGCTCATAGATTTTGCGGTTTTTCTGTGACTTTAAAAATGTACTTAAATATATAATATGCGACAGTTTGCAGACTACGTGTTTTCAAGTTCCAAGTAATGAAACGAGACGGAGATATGTAACTGCAATAACGGTACCCTTTCACTGTTTGTAACTTGTCAGAGTTTAAATTTTATAATACAGCCTGAAAATTCATATAATCAGGACTTATTCTGTAGAACGGACGATAACCTTTCAAAAAGTTATAATAGTTAAATGAGCACACAGACCACCTGATGGTTAGTGGCCTATGAGGCCCACAAACATGTTTTATATTTATTTAAACAAGGTACTTTTACCGTTTATTTAGTAAAACAGCCATGATTATTAACCCATAGGAGAGATACTGACTGACGAACTCGTTAATATTTCAACATCAAAACAGTTACAAATACATCATGCGATTTACATTTCTTCATCAAAACGCATTTATATCTAAGAAAATAAACAAAGATCTCAAGAAAATTGTCAAACCCATGAAACGGGAGTTGACATGGGATAAACAGGGGTTAATCAAAGAGTCTAACGGAATAAGTAATAGAGCGGAATAATGGGATGCATGCCAGTTATCGGCTTTTACAATTGATTAAGTTTCTGACAAAGACGTCACGTCACTTGAAAATTTAAAGTTATAATAATAGTGTATCTATTAGGTTTTGGTTTTGACAAGATTATCTCAAGGAACTGAATATTATGTTGTAATAAAATATGAACGATACAATAAAAAAGTTTCCTTTTTGGAAATTTACACGTATAATTGAAAACGATAAGCAGTATAAGTATTTTGTATGATGATATTTCGGTTTAGTTTATCTGTGACCTAAATATAAATAGCATAATTACTAGTTTTATTAAAGTAAAGTAAGCCACAAACTTAATTTGATCGTAGAAGTGGAAAAATCCAAAAACGGAAACGTCCCTTCGAATTCGGAAATAGAAATAAGCCGAACGGAAGTAAAACTAATTAACTTATCCTCACTTCGCGTTATTTTCGTCTCCAAACAGTAGACGTTCATGTCAACGTAGTAAAAGTAACATACACTGATGTGCTGATAGCAATTTCTAGCGAAATGTAAAGGGAACTCAAAAGCCTGTGCACGTTCAAACTGAGACTTTACTCAAACAAGTTAAGGATGTAAGTTTGGTTGTTGTTAGAACGTTGCGTAAAGTGGGGAGAACAGTATCCAAATATCTATGTTTCGCGTGTAAATAGGCGAGTGAGCCGTCACACCAGGTGCGGAGAAATCGATGCCGTTAGGGTACGTGTTATTATGACAGTTGCCGTTTATATAACTGACGTTGATTATAAATTAAAGGCTGTAATTAGAACGTCGTTAGTGTTGGTATCTGAATCTCCAGAACAGTTTGTCAGCATAGCTTGCGGATACATTTGGTAATGGAATGTCCATTTTGAATGTACTGAAACGTTTAAGCGCGCAATCTTGCATTCAAAATGTTAATGACTTCATTTGGTATTAAACATGTAACTAATCATCTGATCTCAAATTTGATTATCAATGAATAAGTTAACTATCTAATAGTGATTATGATTTGTAAATGTGAAAGTTATGTTGTTGTTTGTGTTGATTAAATATGCAAAACAAGTGTAGTTTATAATATTTTAATCGTTGTAATGTATGATATTACGTTTACCGTATACAAATTCTTTGTTGCAGATGTTTCCAGTACACCAGAGCCGGACAACACGACAGCAGCTCCAATACCCCCCATCCCTCTACGCCCCGAATACGCTCACCCAGCTGGCGTCGAAGCACTAGACCCATACAACTCTGAAAAGATCCACCCTCCACCACACCATAGAGATTATCTAGACGAAGACTATGATGGTGAAGGTCACAAAGAAGACGAGCATGATAATAGAGAAGAAACTGACGAACTGCCTAGCTTATCGGGCGACCATTTGCTACAAAGCTCAACGGACGATCTTCCGATGTTTCTTTTAGAACCTCAACATGCGTTTGTCGTTAGAAATAAACCAGCAATGTTGAGATGTCGTGCTGCTAACGCGCTACAAGTGTATTTTAAGTGCAATGAAATTCGATCAGTTGCTAGCACGCAGTTTGAGTTTGTGGATCCGCAGACGGGAGTGAGAATTGTAGAGGCTGAGTGTAATGTCACTAGGGACCAGGTGGAAGAGTATTTTGGGGAAGATAGGTTCACGTGTACGTGTTTTGCTTGGAGCAGTCGAGGTGACATCAAAAGCCAGCCGGCGGTTGTGGAATTAGCATGTAAGTATTTTCATTGGGAATGTTTACATCGTGATAAAAATAGAAAGTCTTAATCTAGTTTAAATAACATTGCTTAATACAAGTAATTTGGCCATCAACAGAGCTTTCAAAACATGTCGTTTATGTACTTAATTTGAAAAGAAAAAGTATTGTGTTGAAAAAAGATGTAATTTGCAATAATTTACAGTCACGCCTGTTAGCAAAATTAAATTTTGCCGCCAATAACACTTATGATGAGTATCGTGTTAAGTATCACATAAACACGTCGACTGTCGAGGCTTACGAAGTCATCGATACATTTATAAGGACAATAAATACGTCGATATAATCATAACGACTCGCTATATCCGGACGGGATGTGGCGCAACGTTACATCAAAACTCATAATTTGAGAGTTTCCGCGACGGTTTTAGACTAACCCGGTCAACAGCTTTGAACCCTGTTGCTAAGATGAAAATAACAGTTTCTGTGGGAAAGAATTTTTAAACATTTGAAACTTTTTATACGTACATAACTAGTGGAACCTGCAATAAATTCACTTACTTACAATATTTATTCGATAAAGGCTAACCAGTTATCACTTTTTGACACGCGTGTTTTTGTTTTATTTAACAACCTCCTACCGATATTAATGTTTATCTGGACTAATAACGATTGATAGCCCGTATTAGTCCAAGCAGCACTTAGTTAAGCAATAACATTTCAAATACCTGTAACAAACAAAGACATTAATATAGTTAATAGAATAATTTATGCTACATTTATCATGATTCATCATTGTTGCCGACTATCGTCCAACAAAACAAACAGAGGGTGTTCAAATGTCTTCAGTTAAGCTCGATGCTTTAATGAACTGACCAAAGTAGAAATAAATTGATTTCATAATTCTAACCTTACATCTTAAAACCGATTCTAATAGCTTTCTCAAGTATCAACAAAAGTCAAAGGTAAACAAATTCAATTTCCCGCTGCGTAATAAATCAAACATTTTTATTACTTTTCGTAATAATCAATTTGTATACCAATCTCAGGGATCAATATGAATCCACATCAAGCTGTACAGCTACATTATAATATGACAAACGACTTTTCTTTGGAATTATGCTACTAAAACGTGGAACAAGAAGAAAAAATACAGTAGGCTAACTACATGAAGCACATTTTTAGGCGGCATTATGAGTAAAACTGGCCAAATAACTTTATCGATTTAAAGTCAACTAAGGTGCCAGTAGAACTTTTAACCCCAAACGCAAAATATTTAAAATACGATAACTTGTCTACTGGGTACAAGTTGTAAAATTATTTGTCTTCTGAGAGACTTTTGAACAATACCTTGTACTTTGACTAGATTCTATTTTAGGAGCAGACCTTCTGTCTTCAAATTCCTGTCCTGCAGCCACCATTTATATTATTGTTCATAACTTCCATAACGGCCTCGATTTAATTCAATGCCCGGAGGTAAATCTTCCGTGCATATTAAATAAACGTCGGGTGCACCATTGCTCGGATTTATGGCGTGTTCTTGGGCAACGCCGGGCCGCAGATGGAGAGGCAGAATCGATTGCTGCGTGTAACTTGATTTTACAATTTGATTATGATTAAAAAAAATAACAATTCAATTTTCCGAAATGAAAAAAGTTGAAGCTTTACTTGTGGACACGTAATTTGAAATAAGAACACCGATTAAAAGTAGGTGTCGTTAACGAATGCAAAGTAAAATTGAAGTTGTTTAATTAAGAATAATAAATGCGGGACAATGTCACATAAGTTTACCTTATCCCAGAAAAGCACTAGACTTAATATGTTATTGATAATAGGCTACGATAAATATACTCGTAAGTAATATAATAGATGAATGCATACAACAAAACTCGAGCTCATCACACAAAATATTTTCCCATATATGGAAGCCAACCCAGGAACACTAGCTTCGTAGGCAGGGTCACAGCACACAATAGACTCACTACATAATTGATAAAACTAACTATCAAGTAAGTACGTACATCATTTATAAAGACGATCGACTGAATAATCTACTACAATTTCGTTTCCCTCCCAACGGGTAAACGGCGCCATTTTACTGAACGATTAACGTCAAGTTACACAGGTCAAGTAGCTTTTCTTTAATCTCCTTGGCTGGTTTTGCTCTTTACGGGATTGGTATCTGCTATTCCAACAGTTGGACATTTAAGATCTTAATAGGATTAAGCAATAAACTTGGATCAATACCTCAATAGGGTATCGAATATTGGACTTTGTCAAGTCGAAAAGCAGACATCCAGTGCCTCTTGTATTCCTTTAGAAGATTTAACGTCAGAAATAATAGTACACGGCAGGTTTTATTGAATATCAAAGCTGATTACTATTGTGATATTTAGTTGAAATTCAATAGTACATCGGCGAAACAGTTTTAATCCTAGCCACTGGACTGGTATCTTGTAACTGTTTCATTTGTTTACCGTGGCACTGTTCAGAATTAAAATAAAAGCACAAATTATTCAGTAAAATTATACATTTTAGCTTGCAAAAGGTACGGTAGCCGCCATTTTTAGGGTTCCGTAGTCAAACTAGGAACCCTTATAGTTTCGCCATGTCCGTCCGTCCGTCCGTCCCCAGTCTAGCTCAGAGACTCGTAGTACTAGAAAGCTGTAATTTGGCATGAATATACATATTAATCACGCCAACAAAGTAGTAAAATAAAATTTAAAAATATTTTTTTTTAATGCACCTCCCCTACACGTAACGTGGGGATGCCTTTTTTTTTTCTTGCCTACCCCATTGTGTGGGGTGTCGTTGGATAGGTCTTTCAAAAATATTGCGGGTTTATGAAAACAATTTTTCGATTCAGGGATCCGTTTATGAAATATTAAGCTTTAAAGCGCTATTTTTTGTTAGAGTCAAGTGTCCCCCCCCCCCCCCTACAGCCAAAACTACAAATACTAAAAATCTGAAAAATATCTTCAACGAAAGCGCATATAACGAATTTTAAAGGAAAACTATAACGGCTAAGTAGACATGATTAGTTCCTGAGATACAGGCGACTAAAGTGTTTATACCTATCAAAATCGCCTATGATAACTTTGATAGAAAAATTTGTTAACGGGGCGTGCAGGACGCGCGGGGGGAGTCAAACTGTCCAAGCAACAAATCGAGCGACAGCCGCGTTCATAAGCGCGAGCGCCTAGATGCCGTTTGGACGTGCCCCGGAATGCTACCTACAAGTTTGCGATTTGCGATCTGAAAGTTAACAAATTTTCGATTAGATTATTGATTTGAGTTGAGTACCTATCGTTTGGAAAACTTAAAATTCTATTTACTGAACCTTGTTTTTTTTTCAATTTCTATTAATTACTATATAAAAGATTTAACTTTTATTGTAATTTAAATTCGGTTTGAAGCAGTTTAGATACCTAACTACCTACATAGGTATACTGATCTCACACTTAAAAGCTTGGCTCTTGTTTGAGATATTATATACGAATTTATAAGAAAAAGAATCATTACTAAGTAGACTTAATTAGTTCCTGAGATACAGGCGACTAACGGGTTTATACCTACTAAAAATCATCTAAGTCAACGCCAAATAACTTTAAATAGAAAATTGGTTCATACATGTTGATTTTTGAGATAGTTTTTTGTGTTTGTCGTTACGGCTTCGGAACCCTATACTGAGCATGGTCCGACATGCTCTTGCCCGGTTCCATATTCTGTTCTACAGGTCGAAATTTTCGGAGGTTTAATGAATTTGTCAGAACCCGTTGTAGCACCGGGGTGGTGAATACTTGAATTTTTAATATAGGTCGTTGAACATAACCTAAAATTGGGCGATATGCGACCTTTTACAACGCAAGTAGGTACCTACTCTTAACTCAGTCTTACTGAACTATTATGTAATTTGTTATATTTTTTTCGCTTTTGTTTACTACTAATATGAAACCTGACACAAATGTAATTTTTATTTTATAAATGGTGATTAAATATGATTTTACCAGTCGTATAAACGTGCCAGTGCCGCTTATTAACTTTTAACTTTATCTTTTTAACCTAGTCGCTCTAAGAGCAACAGGAAATTTCGTTGGCTAGTAAAACCATTTCGAATACTATGTTATTACAATTTAAGGATACTTATTTTTCTTTAACCCGAAGCATTGTATGAAATAGTATTTCTAGAGAGAGCAGCAACACAAAAGTGTCACCTTTATATCAGCATTCCTTTGAAAGGCGTCAAACCAAACAAAACTGGAAGCAAACATGTAGCCCAACTCATAAACGTCTAAATATAAACAACGGGAGAAACGTTCACGCTGTTCTAATTGCAAGAGTACAGCGGAGTTTTGGTTCAAAACAACTGAAAATACAGTGAATTTAAAATTTTAATATAGGGCCAAATTCTGACTTATTCGTCGAGTTACCAAACATAATGACCAAAAATGCAATTACAGCGGTCAAATCAGTAAGCTTACTAAACTTGTTAAGTAGTAGGTTTATGTCCAGAACGTAAATGTGTTTCGGCTAACGTAATGGATGAGTACGTAATAATAAATGTATGTACGTACAATCATACATACATTAAATATGAAATGCAAATTCAAAAAATTCAAAATTCAATATATTTATTCAGTAAATAGGCCACATGAGGGCTCTTTTACACGTCGGTAATATTATAGGGTGAGTTTACCAGCGCTTCGGACAAGACCATCATAGCGGAGAAGAAGCACTTTGGAATTACTTTGTTGTACTTAGAGCAGAAAGGATACAATTATTTGAATTGTGTATGTACAAGGGATGTAGAAAAAATCAAGAAAAGAAGACTAGCATCAAGGATAGTTTTTTATTTGCGACGGAAATACTATGTCTAATATTTGTCGTAACTAACTTCAATGAACTTGGTCGACTAAAACGCCCAGCTACACTCACCGCGTTTAATACAGTAGCACTAAATCCCCAACTTGACAGTTTTAATTGTTCTCCCGCTGTAAATACACACTCGAGCGACATTTGCTATAAATGATAATACAATACGTGTTCCGTGTGACGGTGCTCCGTCTCCTGTCTAAGATTTACGGCAATGTACGCAATGCTTTACCTTTTTAATGGCTCAGTAAACGTGTTTAAATTTAAATTCGTTTAAGGAGTTAGTTAATAGCGTCTAATGCTCTATTTGAGTAGGCAGCTGCTTCACTACTTGTCATTTTAAATTTGAAAATAGCTTCAGTTTTAGCTTGGTTGCTCTCAAAGGTTTTATCTCGTTTCCGGGATTTTTAAAGAAAAATATAAAATAGATCACATAATTATGTAGGTTCATATTTTTTAAGTTGTCAGTATGTCTTTGCTCCGTTTAACGTTGTTTAATGATTCATAATAACAATTGAAATACAATTAATTGTAATACAATACAAAGTAAAAACCAGACTAAAAAAATATTACATACATATTTGCTATAATAATTAGAGAATGCAAATAACCGGTTATAATTTTTATTTTCATACAAAAACGGTCAATAACCGGTTAAATTGCATTCCCTAATAATAATCCAATTACCGTAATATCTCATTTTTGACGCACACAATCTTTGACGTTATGCATCTATTCCCTACAAGACCAGTTTAATTCAAAATTTTGTGGAGGAAATGAAATGTACGCTGTAATTTATAGCACATGAACTCTCTCTGCTCCTGACCAACTTAAATTTGCTGTTGAAAGCGGCGCCTCTGCTGACAGTTTTCGTATAATTATTATAATGGATACCTTAGTTACAGTTTTACCCACTGGTAAAGTTAAATTGGGAGCCACGTTACACTTATCATTTACTCGTATCGCCGGATGCCTTAAAATTTAAGGGAGGTGGGACTTATTTAAGTTTGTTTTAGGAATTTCGTTTTACAGATTCGATTAAAATTTTAATTTTGTTCTTTTTTATAAGAAATTACGGAGATGAAATAAGATGATGATATATTCACTTTTAGACGAATGTATGTGCTATTTACACGAATATAATAATATATGCCATTACCATACTTGGTAGAAAACAAAAAAAAAATATACAAAAATATGATGCCTTTATTGTACCTTGAAGCTCCAATTCCACACGAATAATTATATGCACTGAAATCAGATTATAAACATGAAACGGTACTTAAATATTTTTAATCATATTTTCTTTTTAAATGCTTACTTAACTTCGTATTTTTTTAATGTAGTGATAAAGTTTCAAAGTGAATGTTGGTGATGGTTATATGGATGACAATAATATTGAAATTAAGTTTTGACCGAAAAATACAAAAATTATTAAGATAAAATAACTTTATATTGTTCCATACTCATCCTTAATACCTATAAACATAAAATCTTGACAAATAATTATAGTTAATAACGTATAATATAACACTTGCTTGTTTGCCGCTCCTCCGTGTTAAACAATTTCTACCAAATAGTCATTGATTCTGAGACAATTGACCTCTATTTATTATTAGAGATTAGTTTTATCAATCACTACATAACTTTGCAGTCAAAGTATGTTCTTACGATACCAAATTTTTATTGCAATTTTCTTATCTCGTGTAGTTTAAACAACGAAAGTTAAAACAAAAAAGTTAATGGTAGCAACTATAGATAAGAGTCGTTATTCTTCTTGTATCTACTTACTGTACGAAAATTGTATCTACTTTAAGGACCTAGAACTATGTTTACCAACAAAATGGTCCTTTTTACCCACAAAAGTTTATAAAGGAGAACGTAGATATAAAACAAATTGTACCAGGACTTCAGGAGAGACTAGGAACGTCATCGGCCAGATCTATAAAAGATAATCAACAGAAGCTACACTCCACTACCTTAGCACTAGAGCAGAATAAATACCAGGCAACTATAAGGAGTAAGGAGTAATGGAGCATGTTCACGGCAGATTTATTGCTCGCTTCGCAAGCGTGTTCGTTTTGCAGCTAGCATTAGTTCTTATGAAAGCAAAAGTGTAGTGATTTGTTGGAGGAAGTTCATGTGATATATTGCCGAAGTTTTGATTGAGAGTTTTGGCACGGTTTGTTGCTTCAAATGTAGGTCTTAGTTGCAAGCAATTATATGGAAAATATGTATCAACATGTTGTTGTATTTAAAGATAGAATAATTATGTATCAGTGTTTTTCAGTTAGTTGTTCGATCTTCAATAAAATCGACGATAAATTATAATAAACCATTTAAAAATGAGTGGAGCCGCAGTTTGTATATATCATATTGGGTACAAGCCGGAAAAATGCTACCTGTTGAACTACTAACGCGTAATTCTCATATAATACACTCTTACCTTACTGATATCCTTACCGTTTACCTCATAAGTCCTTTTTAATAAAATATTCGCTTCAGAACTGTTGTGATCGTCTGCTGAATTGTTTAATGAAGGACAATTATCGTTGACGACGAGAACAATATAATCGACGAGCTTGTTAAGCTTTTTATTAAGATTGATGTGAGAAGATATTTTGTGATGGTTCAAGTTAAAGAACCGGGAGAAAAAGAGACATGAAAGTATTATTGAAATCATACAAAAATGACAAAAATAGTTTATCGATAGTTAATCGAAAAGAAAAATTGGGAAAAAATAAAATGCTAGTTCCACTATTAATTATTACTTTAAAGTACCTACCTACTCAATGATTATATTGATCATCAACATACAATTAATATTATATTTTAACCCTAAAATGACATTTATTTCGCCGTGATACCTACTAAATATCATAAGTTTTAGTTTTATTTATGTAAGTATATGAGTACATTTATAGTTGTCTAGTGCCGTAACATTAAATAAAAACTATTTTTCTCCAAATGCCCGAAGAGAACAACTCAAATTTAAAAGTAGGTAACTACTTACCTATTCCAATACATTTGGACATGAACAATAATTCCATAAACAAAGCTTACTTTCCATAAGTTTCCCTCGTGTCTTTTTAACCTTAAGCCAAGCCCTTATATTGCGCTACAGACATGACATTCTAAAACAATTATCGAATTATTCGACAGCCTGGTAACGCGTGCGTGATAAATTGTAATTGACATGTTTTGTTTGTATGAACTCAATAGCTTTTTGTATGAAGTTCGCATGCGGGCGTTGCGTCATAAATGATAGGATACAGAAATATACTGGAAACTATAAGCGTAATAATAAGTACCGATGTGAGTTAAAATTCATAATAATAAACCTAAAAAACCTTTGCACACCAAAACGAGAAAAAAATTACGGTTGTACTTTGAGGACGTTTTAATCTCTTAACGAATAAATTACACAAGTTATCGTAGCCACGGATTAGAATAGTTTTAATACTTTACAACGTTAAAACGTTACTAGACTAGATTAACTTATTTTTAATAGATCCATTATAACTTTCGACTTAATTGTAAGTTTTCAAAATCAAAGTGGAAATTATTTAATAAAGAACTAAGCTGTACACTAAATGTTATCGTGGTCTTTGTATCAGCAAAACGAGAAAAATGTCCACATCGGTGCTGCGATCAATCCTATACCGCTTCTAGCGGACTCCGCCATCTTTAATTTCCAAATGTATAAATATAATATTCTTTTACAGACCTAAAGAAGGTGTTCGCCGTGTCTCCATCTCCAGCGTCTGTGGAGGCTGGATCAGGAGCCTCGTTAAGATGCTCTCCGCCATTGGCCGCACCAGCTCCGCGGGTGTCGTGGCTGAAGCATGGCGCCCCTCTGCAGCAGGATCATAATGTCTTGGTGTCTGCTGAGGGGAATCTTCTGATTTCCAGAGCGACTCTGCAGGTAATTTTAATACATACATAACAAAAGACAACCTCATATTCTTTACTATTGATATCTAAATCAAACGCTAATGAATTAAAATATATAAACTAATACTTAAGACGTAAATTGTATCATATAGTCTATCATACGAGATCAGCTTGCATGAGTCAATTTAAGCCAGAAATAATGCCTCATTATCGTTTTCACGATCATATCCGAGATAAAGACCAATATTGAAAACAACAATGGCGTAACTGTAGTTGAGATATTCCTCGCTCGAGTTTTTACACCGATCCATTAAATGATTGATAACGCTACTTACTATTTAATCTTGATGGAACCTTGTCTTTTGTGTGGCCGTTATTGTGACCTTTAGTTACAGAAGGTACTTAAAAACTACTTAAACATTTAGTATCTTATTTGTTACGAGATATATTGGCACTTTATCCGAAGTTGCAGTGTCAAATATCTTAAACCTATAGGTAGGTTTTTTGTGTCCTGCAATGAAATCGTATAAAATTCCGCTGATAGACCACTGTGAGTTAGTTTTTATTGAACGCAAAAGTTCCCAGTGTTTCCTTTTTATTGTTCAGGAGTTCTGCAAATTTATTTGTAGGAGTAAAACTGTACAAGAATATTTGTATTGTGTTGTACTGTGCAACCCCATTCGAATCAATACGATGTGAATTTCAGAGTTAGTAGGTATTTCTGTTTTATGAAATTGCGTGATAAAACAATTGAGGTAAATAATATCTTTAGCTATATGAAACCTACTAGGTTTCGTGTTAGGTTTCCGTGTAGGTTAGCTTAGGTTAAGTCAGGTTATTAGTATATTTTAAGTTATTAATAAAGAGTTCAAAATTCAATTCAAAATTAAGTATATTTGTTGCATAAATCGGCCACATGAGGGCTCTTTTACACGTTGGTATACATCGTTCGTTCAGACAAGAGCATCATTGCAGAGATTGGCTCTAGCAAAAACATAATTTCAAACATAAAATACAAAAATACTTAAAAATAAGTTACATCACCAGGTATTCATTTATATAAATGGTTAACATCCGTTGCTAACATTTTATTCTGTTTATGTTTAGTACCTATTCTTTATTCTTAATATTTCATTTTTAAAACCAATCTGCGGCATAAGCGCGAATACAAGTCAGTTAAAATTATACTTGGATGATGTCATACTAGAGTTATTTTGCTACTGTATCGAATGGAATTAGTTCATCGAAAGCTTTGTTTACGACCATGCTTTAATTTATTACTAGTTGTTATTGATTAGGTTTCCGTTTAGGAATATAACATACCTAAATACTTATTATGTTAATGTTTAGTAAAGTCTGACTTTTGAGACATTTGGTGCTATTGCAAATAAGGCATCATGGTTTCTTTCATGGTTGCTATTTCTGTTCATTACTAATTTAGAATAAAAACTATTTAACAATTACAATAAGCGTTGATATTGTTCAAAATAACGAATATTCATTTCTTGACGTGGCTAGAGGAAATAAAATAACATCATCCATCCTCCATAACATACGTTACAAAAAGACACGCATCTTAAAACACTCACACAGTTTCTTTTTAGAAATGTTGTTACTACTGTCAGTACATTTTATGTCTACATTGAAAAAAACACTCTACCATGTACAGGAGCCCTCGTCATACGGTTCATTTTTCCTAAATATTTCTACCATTAAAACTTTTATAGGCAATAAATAATTATCGTTACAGCTTATTAAAACCGCAAATATAAAAGTCGTATAACTTACACGTGTTTAATTTAGGTCATGAAATTCTTGAACATATCCTAGTTAATTTGAGTTCTAACTTTACTTGTAATAGAGCTTAATTTATGTTTAGATCGACACGCGACAATGTTTCCTGTAGGAACACGTGACTCATTTGTGAAGTGTTAAAGCTGCAATATGTTTACTATTAAGTAGCATACGTTTTGTTTAGAACTGTGTACTTGAAAATAATGTATTTACTTCCATTCAAAGCCATTAGTGTTTTCAAAGTTGTTTAATTGATATGCTTCAAGAGAGATTATGACTAAGACACTCCAGCAATATGGCAGCTTCGACTAAAATATTACCCGGTTTGATACTCGTTACAGTTGCAGTTTGAGTTTTAATTTATAACAGCTCTTTGAGAACACACACATCGGAATCAATTATGTGTACCATGTCATGTTCAATTTTATCATTGTCAAATATTGCCATCTGACAAACCTCTTCACTCGCAACATTCGCTACACGACCATTAATCGCGACTGAAACAACATTAACAAACTCCGACTTAGCGTTAACAATCGTCACCATCTCGTGCGGTTTATTTGCTTACTTCATGTTTATTTGTTTGTTTATTTATGTTTATTTCATCCTGAAGTGACTCCAACTAATTAGTCGACCGGCACGGACATTTATTAATTGCAACACAAGTCTGTGTCCGTTGTTTTGTTGCGTTCCTCAGCACGGTGTTCTCTTTCAAAGCCCCGATGAAAGTGCTTGGATATTTTATTCATGCCTTAGTCAAGCCATGCGATTACCGAGTGCGTTGCGGGATTGCATTATCTCATTAGTTCAGTGGAGATGGTTTTATACAGAGTAATTAAGTTGTTAACATAGAAATTAAGAACTTAAATTAATTCCCTGACTATATGTACGTTCACGTAGTGTTATGGGACGATATAAAAAATGTACATTTTTTTTTAAACGGGTGATAAAGAAGATCGTCAGGCGCAAATACACGCAATGAAGATTGACTTGCAATTACCTTCCATGAAAACGATAAACTTGTCTAGTTGTCTCGAGTGCTGCCAATTGCTGACATGATTTTATGTGACAACTTGACTTAAATATTTCAATGAAGTATGTTATTCTTTATGTTTTAATGTTTTTGATATTAATAATATAGGTATTATGTTTGAAGTACAAAATTAGGACAAAAACTTTGTGAAAGGGAGATCTAGAGATTCTTTAAAAATAGTAAAAATATTATGGTTACCAGAATGTACAAATTATTACCTACTGACTGTGTGTCTGTCCAAACATTATTGACGGTCTAATATTATTACCTTAATCATCATCGTTAAATAGCGTAACCTTACCTTATTTATCTTTTTTTATCCTTATTATCTCATTGTTAGGTTTTTGACGTTTTAACACTTGCAGCAAAAAGGAAAATCTAAATAGTTTTACCATTTTATTCACAAATGCGCAATATCTAGAGCATGCAAAAGTTAGGCTTTGTCCTTATTTGTCATTATGTCATTTTAATTTGGTAGAAAGTGACAAAGAATACTTTAACTAAAACAGACATGTCGTGCGTTTATGAATAAAGGGCTGGCTTTAGTCTAAAATTGTCATTTCGTACAAGTGGCCTTTAGAGAAAATACTAAGTTTATGAAGAGTTTCTTAAAAAAAAGAAAGGGAATTCTACTGCAAATAATTCAAACTCTATCGTAAAACTTCTCTGTCCAAATTGACTTGTATTATTGCTGAAATAAAAAGTCTCATTATTCTGTAACACGAATATCATTCCATATTCAAAATCTTCAAACTCATCAACACCGACTAACCCCTAACCAGCACCACCCACGAACGGCGACATCGCAAATAACTCATTCCATCTCCGGTTTCCGTTGAACGAGCTCACTAATTAGCAAACGCGCACAGACATGGATAAATTGCAAGCGATGTCGCTCACATTGTACGTAACATTATACGCAAAGGTGTCGGAAGTGCTCTTCTTAATTAATATAGTCGTATGTAGCTCGAATTAATGGTTGTCCTTTGTAATTTTAACGCTGTTAACGCAGGGTTTGTCGCAGTTCCTCTTGAAAGGATTCACAAAATCCTTTTATTTTCAGGGATTTTGTAACGCTAAATTCCATGTTTAACACAATTTGCGGGTCTTTTTACTGTACCTTCGCAAAGGAACAACATAACATCATTAAGTTTGCTATGACCATAAAGACTACCAAAAAATGTGCTATACGAAATAATAACTTTATTTACTAGCTACTACTTTAAATTGAGCGTTACATATTTTTTTCTTGTTGACAGGATATGGCGAACTACAGCTGCGTAGCCGAAAATATCGCAGGCAAAAGAATATCGGAACCAGCACTTCTTACCGTCTATGGTAAGTTTTTTGACACTTTAGATAAGCCCATATGGTGACACTTCAGTCGCCCATTCGTTAGATCCAACATGGAAATGGTAACACATGTGAATCAATGTAAGTGGCCAGAAGAAACAACAGTTGCTAGCCATAAAGGAGCCATTAATTTGTTTTGATCTTTATTGAATATCTTCAGTAAATTTTCAGTTAGTGAGCTGTAGGTTAAGAACTCGATTCTGACAGCTGTCATTTTAGTACAATTTATCACCTTCATCGCAAGAATGTTAGTGGGGTGACAACTCTCCCCAATTGACTTCTTGTCTTGCCATTAGCTTAACGAATGTCAATGCCTCCTTTTTGCCTCCAGTTTTACAGCTCGTTGTTCAGCGGTTATTATCTGTGGTGTTACTTATTACTCGAATAACGAGAACATTGAAATTACTTTGCAAAATACTTCACATAGATTGAGTAATGATAACATCATGAGTCACATTGGGTCTATATCGAATGGCATACAATTATTAGTCCTATCGTTGTGTCGCATAACGTCTTTTGTCCTAATAACGTGTGGCATACACTTTGTTCCGCATATTTTTGATTGTCCGAAATTGTTGCTCCTATTATCGTTTGTCCTAAATATTATTTGTCCTATCGTTTGATGTGGCTAAGATTCAACTGTCGAATAATAATTGTAATATTCCTAATATTTAATGTGCTAAAATTGTTTTGACTACATGTCATCGTTAGGGTCACAGTTCTACCAAACACTCCTCCTCGCTTCGCTCGTCGTCGTACCTAACCTAACCGAAATCTGGCCTGCCTGAAGGTAGAATACGTAACGATTCTGACTTCACACCTACCATAGTTTAGTTTAGGTGCTGTAATTGTAGCCAGTTTATTAGGACAATTCATGTAAGGAATATTATGCTTTAGGTAATTAGACTTTAGAGTTATCAATATTAGGACAAACTTGCTTTAGGACGTTAAATGAGTATGCGCAAAAATTATTAGGACAAACGAGTATATAGTATGCCATTCAACAGTATGCCAAACATTCTCGGCCAAACATTTTTAGGACAAAAAACGTTATGCGATACGACAGGCGCCCGTCACGTTTCATACTTCGATTTAAGTGTGTGTTGGACTAATAGTGGGACAAATAGATTATTTTTAAATACGAACGATGGCCTCATACATACCATACATCCGTACCACACTGCACTCGCATTTGTATCCGGTGTGGGAAATCAAAACATATAATTTCACCTATTCACCGACACATCAAAGGATTAATAACGAAATTGCCCGCTAATTTTCCAGCGATTTAATACGCTTTACCTAACAAGACATCGAACACGTTTTGCGCTTCGCATAATTCATCAGACAACCATTTCCGATGGAGTTTAACGCTCATTTCACCCTCCTTGTAAGTAATAACTATCTTTACTTCAGCGAGATCAAAAGGGCATGCGCCGTACAATTATTGCACTGATGCCTGCGTCTGCGCATGGGAGAATCATTAGAGAGGCGCCCACGCCATCTTTAAATTATGGCGCCTGGCTAACTGATTGCAATCAGCACCTCTGACTTTACACGTCCGAAATCCTTGTTTTATATCATTAGAGTTTAAATTATTGGTGTCTAAGGAAATGATGATAATAACTGAAATAATATACTCTGGGAAAAATGCAACACAGTGGCGCCGCGATATACAAGTACGTCCCCGTACATGTACTTTTTATAAGATTAAATTTTACTCAGAGTAGATACAGCTACTGGAAATAAAATAACAACGGTGGAAATAAAAAATCATACATATGCGCTGCGGCCACATGCAAGGGCTTCAAGTTAGATTTTTAACCCCCGACGCGCGCGTGTCTGTCTGTGGCGTCGTAGCTCCCGAACGGATGAACCGATTTAGATTTTGTTTTTTTGTTTGAAAGGTGAATTAGTCGGGAGTGTTTTTAGACTTGTTTTATCATAATCGGTTCAGACGTTTTTGAGATATTGAGCTTTAAAGTTTAAAAAGAGTGAAAAAAAAAAACCTACACTACAACTATAATTAAACCTATAGGGCCAATATTTCTAATTTTATACTATTTAGACGTTTTTTTTACTGATTTTGGGGGGAGGGGGGGAAGGGTTTAATTTTTTTTTTTAATTGGCATCTCTTACTTTAATATAAATGACGAAAAATTCGTCGGATCCCGCGGATGTGGCCTCAGCATTAGCGCAATAGGTACTATTGTTGTGAATTTCCATTTAGGCGGCTTTGCCAAAACTTGGCTAAGATCAATACCACCTTAGCCGTCAAATCCTGTTGCGGTTCGGCCCAGCTCAGCCGACCTTCAAAATCTGCAGGATTATAACTGAACCCCAATTTATGTGACGCAAACTTACCTGTAACTTAGAAACGTATATTTTAGACACTAATTGGAATAGTTATTCCTGTTAGACGGGGACCAATTACGTTTATTAGAGGGACAGAGTTTCCTTTGTTAGGAGTTCAGTTTAGTTGTTTCTACGGAATAATGTGTGAATAGGCCTGTAGGTGCTAACGCATGGCCTGGTGTCGTGTGGCGCATTTAATTTCGTCTGATACAGGATACATAAAGTTTGACTATTCTAAATGTAATATTACCTTCGTAATTGCTGCTTGTACTTAGGTACACAAATTGATTGCTATTGGAAGTATGTACATTATGTACAAATATAGGTAGCTTGTATTAATTTGAAACTGTTAATTACATCAAACATCTCATAATCAAGCTAGTTTATTCGTGGTCGTAAATGATTAAATATTGAAAAACTATCATTTTCTTTAAATAATTTTCACTTTTAGTCATCATTTTGCTTATCAAGACCTAACTAACGAGTCCAAACTCGAAAGATCTACGAGTATGTTAAGAACAGTGATCCTATTGCCACTGGATCAGACAATTCAATATTGCAATCCTCGAGTTGACATTTAAGTTCTAAATTCAAGTTATTTCTAATAATGGCAAAGGTTCAAAATTTACTTCTTACATTTTAACTTAATATAACTAACAAAGAAACTTGTGAAAGTTAAACAAAGACTTGTCAATGAGTTTCGTTTTAATGCTTTTTAATATAAATTAGTAAGTTTCACAATTTTATAATATAACCGTGACTGTGCTTTTAAAGTTGTTTCTCAATAAACTTCGTAATATAAACATCAGTACAAGTTTATTCCACCGTTATGATTCTATCACCAGCTCTTGCATAGTTAATGGAGTACCTCCTACATTTTCCAGTCATAGCTATTGATTGTTTGTAGCTTGTAAAGTATTTACAAGTTCTTTGGTTTTTATTACCTCCGTAACATCTAAGCCGTCTATATTGTTCATTCTGTCGGCTATAACCGTATGGCTCTCGCCTAAATCCGTGCGTGGGCAAGCGCAACAATACTTACTTCACACTATTATTTAATAGTGGTCATGCGTGTTAGCGTTGTCACGCTATCGTAAGAATTATCTTTTATCTTCCAGATAACATTCCTTTTGAGATGCTCCTTTGTGCACTTTTGATAAGTTAAGAAACTTTAACGACGTGAAGAGTTTTCTAATTTGGTACCGTTATTTTGATTCATCTTTTGAGAATCATTTCGGTCTATTAGCGATAGCGTTCTCACAATAGTTTCCCGTAATTTATTATAAGTTTATCAGGAATAAAAATAGATAAATTTGTAATTACATACTTACCACTAACCACAGGTGATTCTCTATCTTCTATACGGTTATCACTTAAAAACAGTTCGACCGATTTAGCTTTTTTTGTTTTGGGTTCGTAACTGTCAAGACAAGGTTTGTACGAAAGAAAAATATCACCCGGGTGACGCCGGGTACGAACAGCTAGGTTATAATACAACGAAAAGGTTTTAGTTTCCCGTGTCATAAAAATCCTCTTAAGCTTTGTGATTAAATATATATTGCGTGAAAATAGCTTTCACAACATCAAACCATAAAAATAAATAGCTTTCACAAACCAAATATTTATGCTTATCTAGGTTCTACTTTCAAACCTGTGGCTAACATAAATCAAGCAACATGAAATTATTATTTCCTACTAATTTCAATTCACGTGTTCATAACTCAAAATAACTGCCTATAATTACTGTTCTTTTCTATCTTAATTTAAACATGTAGACAGCAGATTAATATTAACAGTACTTTAATAAGTTAATAACGGAGCCGAATTCTGTAAGGGCCATCAATTTTTATTGAGAATACAACGCCAAAATTATTACCACGGGTGGTCGAAACAATTTGGATGAAAGCTATTTCGATAAAACGCTAACCAAAACGGAGTAGAGAATTTTATCGATGCTTACTCAATCCATAAACTCCAATTAAACGTTTGTGATATATTACATCGTTTGTACCGTAATATATAGGAAGTATCAGTAAATAATCAGTGGTTTCATGGATTAAAGGCAATATGGAAATGAATAACCAATTTAAGTGTCTGGGTAATTCCACGATAATGTAACGAAAGTTACCATTTCAACGAGTGTTTTTTGAAACTTTGAATGGTCATATTTTTCTAGATAGGTATAAATTTAAACACGTAACTATATAGAGATAAATTAATCCTTCTATTTTGAAATATAACTAAAAAAACAAGCAGAATGCTAGACATTGGCAACTTGCGTTACTTTCTGCCATGGAATTGCCCTTCTTATCATCATAGAGTCAATTACCATATAATTTGCTATAGCGACCAGGATATCTTAAACCATTGCTAAATCAAGTAGTCGTAAAGTTAGAAGCACACATTTTATATGATGTAGGTTTACAAAAAAGGTCTTCCGAAAATCTTGCGTTTGGATATTAGACAACATATGGCGAAGAGACTTTAAATAGACGGGCATAATGACGTTTCATTATAGTGAATTTAGTGACGCATTAGTCGTTTAAGGGAATAATGGGCGTGAAGCACTTAAGCGGAGATACAAAGAATTTTTAAATATTGTCTGAACTGAGCGTGAGAGGGCTGAGAAAGGTTTTAAGTGAGAATAACGACATTACTTTAAAAACTTTAGGATGTTTCAACATGATTGCCTGATCGTTGTACATTAACAGGCGATGTAAATAATATGGAATACCAAATATAATAGCATCCCAACCAATTAGTGCTAGTGAGACTTCGTGGTCAATACACAAAATAAGGTTCTAGGAAGGCTGTCGCGGTTAGTTAGCCTACTAAAGCACGCGACTTCGCGTGTCCCTCCTAGCATGCAACTGATTTGCGGAAAGAGATACCTGGGAACGGCGTAGTTTTTCGTATTAGAAACACTTTTGGCTGTTCACGGGGAAATCGCCTATTAAAACGTTTCGCTTCGTAATTTGATGGAGATGATTAGGGCGGCAATATGATTAATAGTGTTGAAGCAAAAAATGGTTCTATTGTGTATTTTATTTTTGGGTGTAGATTAAATCATTACATGGGATGGAGCAAGTTTCATCTTCATCATTATATTGTTTTTGGCAGCTTTGTGTTTTGCATCATTTTGATTTTTTTTACCTGACAAATTTGTTTAATTAAAACCTCTATTGATCATTCATGTGTTTGTTATATGTACACTGAAAAAACAAATGGGTTGATTTTACTAAGTTTTATGGTTAAAATAGGACTTACACGTGAGTTTGGTTGAGTTAACCACTACAAAGGTTGAAGCCACCTTCCTAATGTGTTGTTTTTACTAAGGTCAGGTGTTAACTCAACCAAACTCATGGGTAGGTCCTAAAATTTTGTAAAATCTACCCATTCGGTTTTTCAGTGTAAACTCATATTTATTAGGTTTGTGTAAATGTTTTCAATATTCGTTTTTGTCATTACGATTAGTATCAATTTGTTTTTTTTAAGTGTGCTGATAATAGGTTTGTCTCATAAGCATACTAAATAAAAAAAAAATGGTATCATTAGATTTTTTGGAATTATTAAATTCACTGAGAAAAAAGTATTCAATATTGTTGGTGTTTGCTACGCCCGCTTTAGACTAGTTCAGAAACACATCATTTTGTATGTAACCGCGTTTTGTTTTTACAAGTCTAGCACAAGCAGCCACGTAGAAAACAACAACATGAGGCGTTTAAGGTCTTTAGCCATTAGCAGTTTTTTTTTTATATTTATTTGCTCAATAAATAATGAGCAAAGAGAAGTAGGTTTTTGAGACCAACCTTTTTCAAAATACCTTTTATAAAATTTCCTGTTGGCAATTTGTCTTTCCTGTGGTCAATAGTTAAACGTTTGTGCATATAAGTTATGTTTTTATCTGATAGAAATAAATAGCAGACCTGACGCTACTCATGCGTTAACTTTTGGTATGTCCACAGGAAAGACGCTCTAAATCTATGTATGACTCTTTTTTTTTAATCTTCTCCACGAAGCAACTTTGTTTTATATCACTGGCTGATTATACTGTTGTTTATCAGTAAACGGTGGCTGGAGTTCGTGGGGCCCGTGGACTCAGTGTCGGTGCAACGGACGCCCCGCCGGCGGGCAGCGGCGCACGCGCAGCTGCACCGAGCCGCACGCGCTCAACGGGGGAGCCCAGTGCCAGGGACAAGCGGTGCAGAGGACCGCTGATTGCTTGCCGTGCCAGAGCGGTGAGTGTATAGGAAAAATGTTATAAAACTGTTAATTTTGTATTTTGAAAAAAAATGAAAACCACGAAAAAAAAACTGTACACCACTTTTGTTAGTTTCTGTTTGATTATTTGGTTGACTAGTAGAGAATGCCATTCGATTTTAAGTCCACCATTTCTGCTTCTTTTGTGTAAATGAACTTTTGAAAAATAAAAAGCAGTAAAGAAATGAAAATTGCATGTGGAATGAAATGTGGAATGGTGAAATGTGAAATGTGGAATGTGGAATTGTGAAGAAGATACTAGAATTGATGATTCTTGTACAGGTTGTACTAAAAGACTCTTCATAGCTACGACTGAAAGTATTTAGTTGCAAAACATCTCGAATAAGTTTTGTGTTTAGCTGCAAAACAGCTTATTGGAGAATAAGTTTTTCTTCATCAAATCGTAATTGAATAGAGATCTTCTAGATTTTGTCAAATATATAGTTAACTAATGCTAATTTTGTTTTTACTGCTAACTATGAAGATGGATATATGGATCTACAAACGTATGATAATACGCAACAATTACTAATCGGTAAGTAGAACACCAACCAGAGGACTGCATCTGGTTTTGTCTAAAGGAGTAGTCACTTTCGTAGCATTTATTTAACTGTAGCACTTAAAATAATGCCATATAAACGTCTTAGTGGCTTGACTATTCTGAATATGTTCTGCCTAGGGAATCCTTTCATTTCAAACTTGGGGTTATACATAAAGGGCATTCATCGTCACTAAAATAAAAACCCCCTTAAAAACTACTTTTGTTGCACCACATGAATTAAAACACCAATTTAAAAACCAAAAGGGAGTTGAAAACAATAAAAACAAAAGACGCGTGCCTTAAATCCTTTCATTATAAACCGTAACCGCATTGAAGTCATATCTTCCATCTAAACTATAAAAAAGCCCGTTCCATTCCAAAACTCATAAACTCGAGTACTGACTCTGGTCACATCAAAGGCTAAGTACTTCATAGCTGTAAAATTACAGAGGGAGATGAATTTTACCGCATTTCTGACAAGTCACACGCGGTAGTGTGGATTGACATGATGTTTTGAGGATGTGGCCTTATGACTGTTAAGAGACTTGTTAGTCATGCTAAAATATACTTATGCTAATTAAAGTCCGATTAGTCATTAGTATTACTCATTTTCAAACTATGAATACAGTGTGTTACCGGCATGCGGGCATTTATTAAAACTGCCGATAATATGTTGCTTTAGCAATTGTTTGCAAGTATTATCAATTAAAAAATAATTAAAATAACTTCACAATTAATTTTCTTAGATACTGTCCATTTTCAATGTAGTGCATGTGCTGCGTGTTCATCGTTATCAGTATCGCTGTTGCTTGGTACAAGGCATGTCGTGGTACGGGGGCAGATCATAATAATCAAAGTAACCGTCGACTGTCAAATTACACTTGTCAAATTGCTGTGCTTTACATTGCTGGCAATAAAATTTTTGTTAGAAAGTTAACAAAACCTGAAAATGTGTTTATTATTTAAATTAATGTCATAGTTACGTTACAGATATACGTTATTTTAACGTACTTTAAAAAAAGCCAGGGTGCTGGTAACACACTGTATATGTCTATTTCTCGTTATGATTTAAGTTTAGTATACTTGAAACCATTACATGATTAACTTTACATCACGTTTTTATTTTTCATTTAACGCTACAAAATAAGTACGTCATAAGCATCAGCGGAAGAGTTGGCATTCAAACAAAGTTTTATCGATTCTAAACTTCCTTTGTTTTCAACTCAAACCTTCTGTTCAAAACTAATAAACTAGACCAACCGGGTAGACAATAAAATGCAATCAACTCCAAGTCAGGATTATTGTTCCGTTAATTGGTTACACATGTCGGTTCTACTCTGGCGGTCTACACATAGTACTGTTTCGGATTAGGCATTTTATGTATGGTTCCCATCAAAGACGTTATTACGGTGAATCATTTTTATTGGAAGTATTTAAGGAAGACTCCCTATAGTTCCATAAGTTTCGTTGCTGTATGACTAAATAATGTTCACGTGAAAAGATAAAGGTGATCGTCGAAATTTATTTGTGGTGTATATTTTTTCGGTTATGAGGCGTCGCAATAGCGATTTGCAGATATTAAGGTACCATTACAATTTTTCATCCGTTTTTATCCACCCGCATCTGCCACATTGTTTTAAATTCTCTCTCTGAAAGCATATGAAGGAATATTACATAATTTAGCCGGTTTATCTCGAGAAACGCCAACAAAACGACTTCCGACAAAAATGTGTTCTTTAAATTTTCGTATGGACCCGTCAGTGGGACGCAATTACATACAATTTATTAACTTACTTCAAGCCATAAAAAGTTGTTAAAGTAAAAAATACGTTTTTGTAAAATGTGAAAGTCCTTCGCGTTGTTCCTCTAACGAACCTCGACTGATTTATGTGTGTGCGCATTAATTAATAAGAAATGTTACACACTGTTGTAGTTTAATATGCGTACGTCCCACCCACACTCGGCCGAGGGGAGTGAATAATTGGCTGGAGGAAGTCATGGGACTAAGCGATGCCAGTATTATAAATAATGGCAGGTACTGTACGAAGCTATTTCCGTGACACTGATTACTGTCGATAGATACATCCTGCCCGTGATTTTGACTTTTATTACACCTACGCAGTTAAAAAATAGTAGTTACATAATTAAATTGATTGAGAAATAGCAAACTAGAGCAAAATAATTCACAAATTCGTTTGATAATAAAAATATAAATTGGCTCTATGCTCAATTATTTGCAAGATAAGATTGAAATTTCCAGGGCAGTTAAACCCTTTCATAAAAACACTACTAACATATTTAACAAGTTAAAAATTAACTATTCAATACAATGTATATGTTAAGAGGTTTTCATACAAAAAAAAAGTAAACTGATATATAAAAAGGTATGTGCTTAGACCAAACGCTAACCCAGTCCGAACACCAGCACTCTATTATTTCTTTTGTAAAAAAACAAGTGATTTATGCACCACTCGTATGTTAGGGCAGTTACGGCCTCTTGATGTATTTTAATTTCAATTTATAGAGCTGATTGGCCGTGGCCATAGTACGTGAATTATTAGATATACTATTAATAATAGCAAACGATGCGGTAATTGGTGCGTAGGGTGGACAAGATTTGGAATCTTATTTTCATATTAATAAAGACGAAAGCCGATAGGCTGATGTGGTACACGTAGACTGTTCATCAGAGCGGAACCAAAGTGTAGGCGAACGTTTGCTTATAAATGATAATTCCTGGGTAGTATTTTAAAGTGTTTTAAATCTGTCAAATGTCAATGACATGACGGGGTATTAAAAAAATTTGAATTAAACAGTGCTAAGTACTTTAATGGTTTTTTATTGGAGTAAATTCGCTAAACATAACTCGTTAGTTCCAGAGCACAAAACTCATTCAGGCCTTTCTCACACCGTATCATACTAAGCCTGAGCTCATTCACAGCTGGTCCCGGCCGCTGGGGCGCCTGGTCGGAGTGGTCGGTGTGCGGCGCGGACTGCCGACAGAGCCGACGGCGCTCCTGCGTGGCCGACATGCCCTGCTCTGGGGCGCACGCGCAACACGCGGACTGCGTCGGAGACTACTGTGGGGTACACGGAGGTATGTAGCTTTATTTTTGACAATAGGTGACAATCAGAGTTAATTATACCAAAGTAATCCCGAAAATGCCTAATGGCAAGATGAAATATTGACATCTTGCTTGCTTTTGACCGTCAAAAGGTGTTGTGGATCCTCTATCATTTAGGTGCAAAGGTGTAAATAAAACATGTTTTACCAGCAAAAACCTGAGAATAAAAGGTAATATTTACATATACTCACGCATTCATTCCCAGAGTGAGGTGGGTAGAGCCACAGAATTCTCAACAACTCTAAAAACTTGTTGTAAATCTGTAACCACATTTTGTACAATCAGGCTAAGATGTACCATGTGTATGGTGATAGTGACAGGTTGCAAGCCTATCGCCGAACAATACTACAAGCCTTTATTCCCTTTAAATATAATTCCTAGGTCCTTAATTGTCTAGTTTAAAAAATTTTTTTTTGTATTGCGACAGCACATTAACAATTTTAATCTATAACGTATTCAAAGTGATCTACTACAAAAGTAAAATGATAAAGCAAGAATTTAAACAATAAACAACATTGTGTCTGTCATATTACAGTAAAGAAACCATAAGAACGTATTTTCATTTTGAAACGACACAGATTTGACATCCTTAACGACCGAGTTTATTATTTAGCTTTCAATATTATCACGTGGAACCAAATATAAATCAACCACGAAATCAAATAAAAATACCAACACCCTCATAATTAAAACGCGGGACATTTTTATGTCGCGACTATACAAACAAAACATTTATAAATAACGGCACAGTTAATTGCTAAAATATTTTATCACCGCATTAATACAAAAAATGACACGCAGACTTTTGACAAACCAAAACATTAAAAATATTTACGATTTCGGCCGCAGAATCACAAATTACGGAACTGTTACTCAAGAGACATGTTAATTAAGCCATTTCTATGAAATGCACCCGACTTGGAACAACCAGATGCCATGCAACTAAAAATATACTTCCTTTTCCGCGCGAGATCATAACTATGAAATGCTACACGGACTGCTCGCTTTATAACAGGCTATCGGTTCTACCTGTAACCTACCAGCATGAAGAGGCCTGCCCACCCTTTGCTCAGTTCAAGCGGCTCTATATTCTTTACCTCAGATGTAGAGAGAAGAACGGTTCATCGTAAATTGGCCGCGTTAAAAGATTCGAGAGATACTAAAATCGGGTAGCCATGACCATCTGGGTCGTATCATATCGTCTAAATATAGACGAGGGACTAACATTTTATGGTGGTCTTACGGAATGTTGACTTACAATTTCGTATCTTAAAAGCCTGTTCCATACCGTAATGGCGCAGTTATTGCTTTTTGAACTTTCAGTGAGCACTTTGGTGATTATTTGAGAAATCTTTGTTAGCTTAGCTCTATCGTGATATAACTCAAGAAGATTCTGCTTGTTGTCTATTACGTGCCAGCTGCAGTAGATTTTTAGTAATCCTTGAAAATAAATCATATTCGAATAAATGAGTCAAATATAAACTAGGAATAGCGATGATTTAATTCAGTCTCTAGTAATAATCGTCAAACAGATTAAAATTCGTTTAAAGACATTACCATAATTGCGAAAGCTGCAACTCCCCCGGCAAGCGCGATCCAATACCCAAATGGAAAATGATCAATCCTTATTTTGTTTATAATAGCAATAAATCATTTTCGTGGTCCCCGTTGACTCGATTTCAATTTCCTATGTCTGTTTATCGAGCATTTGATAAATAGCCCCAGGCTGCCTTGCCAGTTGTTTGGTTTGCTCAACAATTTCTTTCTGGTACACGTTGGCTTTCACGCTAAATAAATCTGCAATCTCTGACATATTTGCTTATAAATTGGTTCTGTTTATCTCTTGTTTTAGATTGATTGTTATTTATTGGGTATCATCGTTCAGGGAATTGCGTTGGGGTGATATTTCGCAATTTTGATCGTAGGCGTACTCTAGGCCGTGCTTAATTTTGACAGGTTTTATTTTAAAGTGATACATTGTTTAACGATCAGTCTGGAAAAAGTTCAAGGTACCTAATGTCTTTACAAAATACTTCGTAAATAAAATACTTAAATTTTAAGCTTGCGTGGAGAAGGTAATACTTAATGAAAAGATTTAGGATTTGCTTAAGTTAATGCACCTGCCCATTCACAATGCGGAACGTTCCCGATTATAAAAACCAAGCACGTATATTTCTTATCTCTCCCGGAAACTTAATTCTCTATCCAGAAACCATCAAACCCAAAACCATTACTCAGAACTGATTCAAGCTTCGCATAGAATGTGGACCATCAGTAAATTACCCACATGAAAGGTGAGACTTGAATGCCGGGAACGCAAGGGCTATTCATTCGTACCAACGCCCGCCCGCGCTACTTCATTAGCCTAATTGCTGGCATATAAAGGGGAAATGGTTGAATTTTATAGCGGCTTTTCATCTTTTGTTGCCTAAACATTGGAGTGTTAATTTTACTTTAAGGTGGAGTCGGATTAGCTTGGAAAAGTGTTGAGCGTAGTGTCATTGAAGGAGAAAAGTGGAGCGCCGGCTATTGTCACTCTTTGCTACTCGAATTCTGTAAGGTTCCGCGGTGTTTAGATACTCGTATTGTGACCGTTTTGTTGAACATTTCTTGTACTAAAAAGTCACCGAAGCAAACTCAAAAATTACGGAAAGAAGATCAAACAAGAAATATTATTCATAATTCCCAACGGCCGTCATGCTGGAATTGGTACTTAATTTTTCTCAAACACTTTTTTTACTTCCCATGTCATGTCATCGGCCATTCACTCGCATCCAAACCAAAACAACGTGTCATTACATCAACACGTGATGTTAGTCAATTATTTTTCCACATGAATGCGCGTGATGAAAGTCGGAATCTTGTATCGGTCATATACAAAACCGATACGTATGTAACTATAAAACAATAAAATCGCTCTAAACAATGGTGACAAACGAATCACCTCAAACAAAGACGTGGCCTTAGCGTTCGAAGATTATTTCTCCACCATAGCCATTAATACCACGAAATGTCTTCAATCATCTGCGATTGAAGCTCAACAATCACTTTGTGCTAATGTTACTAAATGTAATGTTAGCTTTGATTTTAGCTATGTAGATTCAGCTACTATTGTTAAGGTATTTAAATCGCTCAGTTTAAAAAAAACTGAGGATTTATGGGGAACTTCAGTTAAAGTCATCCATCATGTCATAGATATAATTGCTCCTCACTTAGCTTTAATCTACAATAATTGCATTTCAGAGGGGGTCTTTCCAAATCTTATGAAATATAGTAAAGTCATACCACTTTTTAAATCAGGTGAGATGAGTGATTTAACGAATTTCCGTCCCATTTCTATTCTACCTGTTTTAAGTAAAGTTTTTGAGAAGTTAATGTTAAATGATATGTTAGGTCACTTCAATAGAAATAAACTGCTTAACAGTAATCAGTTCGGCTTCACCAGAGGACGATCCACAACTGATGCAGCATCTGTACTCATTAAATATATATACAATATTTGGGAGAAATCTTGTGATGCAATAGGAATTTTTTGTGACCTTTCCAAAGCTTTCGATTGCGTAGATCATGCGACTCTCATATTAAAATTAGAACATTATGGTCTGACTAATAATTCTCTAAATCTCATGTCCTCATATCTTAGTGATAGGACACAAACGGTTGTTGTAAACAGAACACAGTCCATTGGAGCAGCTGTTAAATTAGGTGTGCCTCAGGGCTCCATATTAGGTCCTTTCTTATTTTTGGTTTACATTAATGACTTACCACCCATGATAGAGAATATTTGTGATATTGTGCTATTTGCTGATGATACATCATTGATTTTCAAGGTAGACCGAAAATCCGTCAATTACACTAGGATAAACGCCACGCTAGGTAAAGTACATAATTGGTTTACTAGTAACAATTTGCTACTCAATGCTAGGAAAACTAAATGTGTTAGGTTCGCTTTGCCTAATGTTAGACCGGTAGAATCTAGTATATTTCTAAATGGCGAGTGTTTGGAAATGGTAGATAAGGCGCTTTTCTTAGGGATAACTATAGACAAAAACTTGCAATGGAGTCCCCACATAGCAGTACTAGCAGGTAAATTAAGTTCTGCAGCTTATGCTGTTAGGAAAATCAGGCAACTTACGAATGTTGAGACAGCTCGCTTAGTTTATTATAGTTATTTTCATAGTGTTATGTCATACGGTATTCTGGTTTGGGGAAAAGCTGCTGACATACAGACTATATTCGTGTTACAAAAAAGAGCCATCCGTTCTATATATAACCTAAACTCCCGTGATTCTTTAAGATTACTATTTAAAGAAATTAGTATTTTGACAGTAGCGTCACAATTTATTTATGAGAATATTATTTATGTCATTAAAAATCAGGACTCTTTTATTAAGAATTGTGATATACATAATTTTAATACAAGAAATAAAAATAAAATAGCTACTAAAAAATTTCGTGTTCGTAAGGTTTTTAAATCATTTGTAGGTCAATGCATCCATTTCTATAATAAATTACCTGACGAAGTTTTAAAGTTACCATTTCCAGTACTTAAAACTTACTTGAAAAAGTCGCTGATGTCTAAAGCTTACTATAGGGTCGAGGACTATCTATCAGATAAAAGTGCTTGGCCTAAACTAAACACCCAAATAACTTAATAATAACTTCATCGTAAGAAATATGTAAACATTGTATATTGTCTAGGGGACACGGTTTCTGTAGGAGAATGTATCGAAACTTTTTATGTAGTTGTATTACACCATCATAATTAAGTATAATTTTTCATAATTATTTTCTATTACTTACTACCAATTAGTTCTGGAGAAAACTCAGAGTTTTGACACATTTTCCTGCTCAACTACGCGTGAATACATTTATTTCTTATCGTATGTTAGATTCATTGTTTTATATAATGCTAGGTTAAGTTTTAAAATTGTACCTATATTTAAAAAACGACTAACTGTTGAGTTTCTTGCGGCGCTTCTTCTCAGCAGTGGTCTCTTGCGAAGCGCTGGTAGATTTTTGACGTGTAAAAGTGCCCGTGCGGCCTACTTACTGAATAAACATCTTTTATCTTTTTTTTTTATCTTTTATCATTACCGGAGGTGGGCCCTGTGAATGATTTGTTGTGATCTCGTCGAGAGAACACAGCGGGCGAGCTCAAACTGCATCCAGACGCCCCTTAAAACAAACCAAACCATAATCACCTTTGTGTTTTTAGGCTTTAGAGTTGATTTGGTGCACGTGCAGTCGTCAACGTATTTAATTCTGCGAGGCCTCCTACCGCGTTATGGGTAAAGCGACAAGGGTTTGTAAATTTCGATTGGATTTTGTATCTGCAATCTCGGTGCAGCTCCAAATGTACGACTGGCACTGACAAATGTTTACACTGCGTACAAATTCGACGTTAATCCGATAAGCGTTTGAACGAATCGTAAATTAATTCCGCAACGTTTTACGCGGTTTAGGACTGACGTCCGCAATGGAGTAGCGGATGATTTATCGCGTTTCAAACTTCGGTTGGCATTAAACCGTATGGGACCACGGAGTTGTTTATGTTCGAGAGTTATTGGTATCAGATACAGTTTTACGCATTACGTCATTGCTTGTAAAGCTTAGCTCGTACACAATAAGGAGCGTTGTTAAGAATATTTTTGCAAATTCAGAAGTACAAACAAATGATTCACTTGTGACAGCTTTTGTATTTATCGCAGCTTTAACGATGCTGTCTTTATTTTTAAATTTAAACAGTATTTTTTTATTCCTTTCCTCCAAAGTTTAGATTAATTGATTTGAATCTTTCACATCATAAATCAACCTTAGGAGCAACTTATTCTTTGAAAATTTTATCAAGAAATTATTTCTTTGTTTGATCGTACATAACCCCTTTTAAGTGAACTTTAATCAATCTTTCTACTATTACAGCTAGTTAAATGTAACCGAAGCTTAACTTAGTGTGCCCTAGTTACGGCCGGCGTGGCATGTACGACAATTATCTCGCTATCGGCCCTGAATCTAAATTAGCAATAACTCTTATGTTATTTCCATTGTTCAAATTTATTATCATTTTATTCGAGACCAATGTTAATTGTTAAACGCTTTTAGTTGCGCAAGATAATGATCTTTCTAGCAACAAACCTTTAATTTAAAGTAGATCCACGTTTAAAGTTTTAATTGGAAGACTTGGCGTTTCTACTGCATGTTTAGAAAGTTCAATTAAGTAAAATAATTAATTCTTAGTTAGATAAATAAAAAATCGTATTTCCTTTATTTGGTGTATATTTTGCCCTGTAATACGTTGATTATTAATTCAAGATACACTGAAATTGCTTACATAACAAAAAAAAAAGTTTCAATTATCGTAAAAATATTTTGCTTTTAATGCAAGTTAGAACTTAATACTTCAATTATTTTAACATTACCATGATAATCAGTTATATTTCTATGAGAGGCCGCTCTTTAAACCCACTATTGTACTTTTATCGCCCTTACCATCACACTATTATCACCTTTTTAATCAAATGGTATTTTAAAAGTGTTCAAATTTTAACGAACTGCGAATCGCCCCGAACTACCAGGTGCAAAGTTCCCCTTTGCAACTTCGCTTAGTTTGTTCTTTATGTAACCAGTCAAGTGGTACCTTTCAAAGGCTTTAGAATTACAGTCTGTTGCAACTTGTCTGTACAGAGAAGAAAATAGCTCCGCAGTTTTGCCGTGTAAAAAGACACGTTGAGCAAAAAGGAGACGCTTTGTAGGTACTATTGACTATATAAAAGTTTTGTTATATTTTATCTTGTCTATGCACAATGATGATAGAAACATGGATTAATTGGTGGTACGGAAACAGAAACTACAAATTCTATGTTCACAGCATAAATACAACAATGATCTAATAGCCATATTAACGTAGGTATTATACTCATACTCGTACTGTAGTAACAGCGCAAAAATAAAAAACCAGTCGTTTATTCCTGAAAATGCCTATCGTAACCTATAAACAACGTCTATAAAATTAGCAAGTGGCTATAAAAAGCAACTATGTGGAACACACCGTCGCCTCGTTTTTAATTACTCCTGCTACATTCGAGATCTTTATCGAGTTATCGAACGATGGCTTTATTCTGGCTTCCTTATATATCCCACGTACCATTACCAACCCTTTCACCTGCAGCATAAGCTTCAAATTTTGCATGATAAAAATAAATGGTTGGGTAGTTTTGCGGCAATGTTGCCGATTATTCTTTAGGGAGAAACTTTTCAATTTATTTTTATCGGTAGAACTTAGTATAACCTTTTTCAAACTCGTTATTAGAGCGCTCTTTTTTCACGGCGTTAAATATAGATTTAACAAAGTGTTGATGAATTGACTTGTTTGAAACGAGAACTCTTTGACGGCGCTATTATGGTACTCTCTCCCACGTTTCCAAAAATCATGTCGTAAAAAACATCCCTTAATTCTAAAAGACTGGTTCTTTCACGGCACCAAATTATACAAAAAAATACTCGTTAAAATGAACCGCCGCGAGCCGAATCGTAAACTTGGAGACGCGATGACATAAATAATATTAAGGCATGCTGCCAGAAACTTGTACCCACTTCCATTCTGACGCTCAAAAACAAATTTACATTTACAGACACGAAAACTGTCTTCGCGTATCACATCATCAACATAAACATCCATCGCAACCTCGAATCTCACTCGCATCTTTATCTTTGTAAAAATTGTAAACTTATCAAACACGGGTGCTTATTTCGTCGTTCATTTTATAGTTTTCAAGAATCCCTTAAAAGCCAGAGAACTTCTTCGTTTCCTCACTTAATAAAAGTTTGTAGGACAGAAAATGGAAGTTAGCTTACTTTGTAATTTATTACGCTTTGTTTGGATGTTGAGGCGTCTTCGAATGGCCAAAGGAAACGTCGGCGGTTGCGAAACGGGCTGTAAATCAAAACGAGGGAATAGGATAGAGGCTAATGTTCTGAGTGAGACGTTGCAACAATATTAAGTTGTTTACGACGTTAATAACATGTCAAGTTGTTTTTGTTCTTGCCTACTTAGACGTTCGAGAAAAGTTGGCCAGCGGCACTTCGCTTTGTTATTCAAAAATAATTGTAAGCATTGGAATACCAATATGAAATTTCATTGTAAAAGTTGAGAAACGCCTTAGTGTTTGTTTACTCAACAAAACGTAGGTTAACTAGTGATTTAAGTGGCTTTCATTGCCAAGATGTACTAGTATAATATTAGATTTAACGTGATGGTGGATTGATCGGGCATGCCTCAAGGCAATGATATGTTTTAAAACATTATTATAATTTCAAAATTGCCTTATACGTCTCAAATAACCTTACAAAGGAAAACAAAACACTAACACAGTTATAATAACATTCTTGGCACCCACAATTTTTGGCACCTTAACCACGTAAGATTTGTTTTGTCCCCAGTCGCGGCTCACAGCGACGTGCCTCTCTACATCGGCATTGCAGTAGCTGTCGTTGTGTTCTTAGCTGGTGCTGCTGTGGTCTATAAGCTTTTGCAGAGGAAGACCAGAGACCATTCACTATACACTATGACTAGGACAGGTATGATTTCTTCGATTTTATTGCCATTCTCATTTGTTTATATCTACGTTCAGAAAAGTTAATTTTGCTTCCACATTCATTATTTAATCTGAAACCATTTGTTACGTTGCCGTTTTCGATATTTATATTAAATATTCCTCCAGTAGCTAATTGATTTGTATGTAATTAAAATGATAAATTCATACTATCCTTTTATGAGTGTTTTGTTGAATGCAATTAGTTTAATAATCAGTCCTCGGAGAACATTTTTTTAAATCATAAATGAACTCCGATTCACGCATGAGTTTTATTGATATCAGATTCGCAAAAGCTCCCTGAGCAGAATATTGAATGCATAAAAATATTTTCCTGCAATCAAGCTTTATTATAGTTTCTGTGAATCTTTATTTGATCAATTAGTCTGCTTAATAGCTTTTTATTTGCACAGATTTGATTAATTAATGAGTTCCATTCAATTTCATGTTTCATAATTACTTGACTTTACTAAAATTTTAAAGCAATGTTAACAAGAATCCACATGAAATCATAAGCCATAATTATGAGTCCTTTAAAATTGTCTAAGCCCAAGATTGAAGCTGTCTTAACTATTGACAGTCAAACGTAGTCTAGTCACGACTAATTTAAAACAGTAATTTATAAATAATTATATTTCAAACAGATTTCCAACCGGAAATGTATCCGACAGTAGAGAAACAGTCACTCTCACTGGCTCCAGATCTGATGCAGCACCGACCTCCCCGATACGAGCATCCTCAGCCCGACACGAGAGCTGAACATCATTATGACGTTCCTCACCTTACTAATAGGTAAGTACTACATAACAAGGATAGACTATTTTACTGAACATTTTAACAATTACGTTAAAAACAAACACTAGATAGGTTGACTTAAACCTACCCAGTGTGTACCTATTTTTAGTTTTTTTTACCATGTACTATCAGCCCAATGGAACCCTGACCCACCATAGAACGGTGTCACAGTGACATTATAAAACAATTTGTTTGACACTTCTTATGACTTGAATCATAACGTCTCTGTGACACAGTTCTATGGTGGGTCAGGGTTCCAATGGTCTGATAGTACATGTAAGTAATACAAGTTGTAGGCCACTCTCAGAACTTTGGCTATCTTCTCAAGAATTTCTTGAGAAAGATTTCGGAAACATTGGAAAGTATTGAAAATCTAAATTTTCCATGCAAATACTCAGAGTTTACCAAGAATTTCTCATAAGAAACGTTCATGCAATGTTTTTGTCAGTACAAAAACTTAATAAATCGAATGCGATAACTAAATCCAAGAATTTGTTACAGCTATGCTTCCCCGGTGGACCATCAGATTACTCCTTGTGCGTCCAGCAAAGGCCAAAGCGATGACTACGATAGCAAACCATACAGCGAATCCGAACACTCCGTCTCCAGCTGCTTCACTAGTTGTAAGTTATCAATTGGTGAATATTTAACGGATTTTCTCATCTTTATTGTATTTTCTTACCTTTTTTAGACTATCTAAAAAATATTCCAGCTGCGTTTCGATAATTTTCGTCAAATTCTTTCCCTCTAAAGCAATAAAGGCACTCTACAGCTCAGCATTCTAAAAATTCCTTTCTCAAATTCAAATTTCTTTCCAGCCGGTTCTATGTATGATGCAGCGAACGAATCAGTCACGTTGCAACTAGCGGAACTCGTGTCGAACTCACCAACTTCGCAATCTTTATCAGTGTCGAGTTCTGGATCGAGGCTGGCTTTACCCGCTGCCGGAGTGGCACTGTCTGTGCCTGAATCTGCTCTGAGCCGAGGGCGAAGGGAACAAATGTACGTGGCAGTTGTGAAGGATGACAGATATCGACCGAGGCTTGGCAAAGGTGCGTATATAACCCGATTTGTTTATCTTTTAACAGTTCAAGTAATAATGTTAAATCACATATATTAAAACCACGCTTGTTATCGTTATCAATACTTTAAATACATGCTGTTGTCGAAAGAAGAGTATCGATATTTTATTTTAAAGACTCGATAAATAGGTAAACTAAAAAACCTGTTTTGAAAATACAATATAATTTAAATATAAATTGCTACAGCAAACCAAACAACGATTGGAATGCTTTAAATCCATCGCCGCAAGCAAAACAGTTAAACAGCATGCGTATTCAACACATCCAAACCGTCTCACAGTTAATTCTGCCCCGCAGGTATCACGCAGTTGAGTCCGGTAGTTAAATGCGGACCTCCGCGACTGCAATTAAACAAGCCGGTCGTCCTTCAAATCCCGCACTGCGCCAGTCTCAAGCATGGCTTCTGGAACCTCGCATTATACGCCATCGACCACAACAATAAGGCAGATAACACTCAACCACAATGGAAAAAAGTCGTCGGTCTCGGACAAGAAACAATAAACACACCAGTCTTTACCCAACTTGATAACGAAAAGATATACTTAGTCACAGACATGCTGTCTACTTTCGTGTTAGTTGGTGAAAGCTTTAATGGGAAAGCAGTCAAAGCGTTACAGTTGGCTGTTTACGCTCCCGCCGCGCCCAGTGATAGCTGTTCGGAGTATAGTATAAGGATGTACGTGTTTGAAGATACACCGTGTGCTCCGTACTACTGCCAGGAGCAGGAGAAAAAGTTAGGCGGCGTACTACTCGATAGAACGAAGACACTTCTATTCCAAGATGGTGGCTCCAATCTTTGTTTAAATCTAGAACACATCAGTCCTGGCTGGAAAGCTAAACCAGGCATAGGTTTCCAAGAGATACCGTTCAATCACGTGTGGAGCTCGCACTACAACGCCCTTCACTGCAGTTTTGTTCTTGAAAGAACCCACGACTGCGATACCATAGATTTTAGCATCTCCGCTTGTCAGAGGACCAATCCATCCTATAAGCAAACTTTCAGAATATCAATGGAAGATATGCGAAGTCGGTCGCCGCGCGGTCGTTCGCCCCGCGCTGAATCGCAGCGCAGTTTTAACATAACTGAAAATCTTTTAGAGGCTCGTATGTGTAGGAGCGAGGACGGCGACGTTAAAAGGAACGTCACGGTTAGCGAGGCGGGAGTCAACGAATGCGCTGGCGAAGGCCCGTTTAAATTGAGTGCGAGGGTAAAACGGCAGTTATGCGCTATATTGGATCCACCGAACGCGCGTGGTAATGACTGGCGCGCTCTGGCGGCGCGGTTAGGCGTGGATCGTTATACGACGTGGTTTGCCACGAAGAGCTCGCCGACTGAAACCATTCTGGAGTTATGGGAGTGCCGAGAGCGAGGTCCGGGAGCCACCGCAGCGCTTGCCGCCGCTCTACGCCAGATGGAGCGACATGACGCCGCTGACTTGCTACAAGGTAGACCTTCGTGGTTATGAATTGGTTAAGTCGTTTTTATTGGCCTACTTACGTAAAGTAGATACGTAGTACGGTTACAAGGATTTTGCTGTATAAATGAAAAGGCCTAATTGCCAATGACTCTTTGTTAGACGCGGGAGATATCGAATTGCTTCGGCAAGTCACTGTTGTATATTAGAATGAGAAATGAAGGATTTATATGAATGACATGTTGGTAATTTACTGAGTAGTTTAAATGTTATGTTAGTGGAATAGTCTTGGCTAAGGCCTAAGTTTGTAATATCGTGGTAGTATATTTTGTATAGAACATTATTATGCTGTAGATAAGCGATGGGAGAATAAATTATATTATTATAGTAGCAATAATAGTGCCTACAAAATCTTTTAAAGAAACACTGCCAACTTGAGATTGGCCATTGTTATTTCGTTACTTTGTAAGTGTTTGGGTGTTCATTGTATTGGAAATTTATTGCCTAATTTCAATTTTATTGGGAACCTGTCTCTACCAAGCTTGAGTTTTGTTTATGTGTATCCTCTTTGGCATTTTATCTGTTTAAGAATATTTTGTGAAACCATATTCTTAGTTCACCTCCTTCAAATTCTTTGTAAGATGGTTAAGATTGTTTTTAAAGGTACTAAGAAAACTTCCTTTATCGAACCAAATATTATTTGTATAGTACTTGCACTTACTAGCATTCATGGTAGGTTCCCAATTATACGCTTTTTACTTAAACGCTTGAGTATTCTGATTGTGCCAAATCTCGAATGCCACAGCACTTTGGCGATTTAAACTTAACACTTTTCCGAGCTTACTGTTGTTAAAAATAGCTTAGCGTTTTCTTATTTATACTGTACAAGGAAGACTTAAGCAGATTGCATTTACTACTTAAAATTGTATCTCACAATACTTATCAAATCCTAAGGCTGATGAAGCCATTCGTCACATAATTATGAACTTAAGAGCTATTAGCTTCTGGTCTACTTAAGGTTGGAGCATCTTAGATCATCCCTTTCTGTATATAAGTAATAGATTGTACATAATCGCGGTCACGGTAGAGAAATAACCATGGTTTTGTAAATGGAATACATGCCACAAGTAGACTATATTATTATATTTTTGTTAAAGTGATGACTATTAAAATAAATGGATCTGTGATACTTAAAATAATATGAAATAAATTATGTTTAACTGTGCAGTTTGGTTGTTTTACTAATTCCAATCGTAAAGCTAAGATTTCAACTGTGGAGGAACCTACACACCTCAAATTGATCAAATGAGTCATACGAAACCGATTCCTTTTTTGAATGTATTTAAAAAGAGTTTTGAATAACTATTTTAACTGTTTAGATCACAAAAAAGGCACAAAGTAGGCATTGCAAAAGGGGAAGATCCAACCTTTTTAGAATTTAATATAGTTTACAATTGGTATCTATCATCTTATCGAAACACCTTTCAACGAATTACGCAGAATTTCCATTTCATTGAAAAGCATTTATCGACGCGTGAGTTATTTTTTTCAGGTAGACATGTCTTACCTAACCTAACCTAACCTACCTAATATTTTTTTAGATATCCTGTAAAAAACATGGTTTCAGTAGAAAATAGCGTTCGATGAAATGAATTTCGATGAAATGATGGGTAACCGTTTACAATGCATCGGGTCTCATGACTTTATTTGGTAAACCTAAGGCCGCTCCCTGAGATTCCTTACCCAGCGCCTATACTCGTATATACTTAAATGACATGCGCGGTATTCGCGGGAGCAGGCGGTAAGGGCTTATAGCAGAAAATACCGCACACAGATACGAGTACCTTACCGATACCGCGTCGACAAATCAAAGAGCGACCTTAGCCAGTAGCTTTTAAACTCTTCATTCATAACAGCTAATTAGTCTACACAATTCTATGTGGCCAGCGACAAACAAACAGGGTTTCAACAAAAGAATTCCAAATTCAAATAACTTAAAATAAAAGAACACTTCACTCAAAAAACTCGAAAAGCAATACTGGCAACCTGACAGGCGAGAAACGTGGTATATAAATCATATTTCTCAAAAGTACAATAATACTGTAACTTTAACTCAAAGGTTTATATGTTATAACGCCTCTCTCCAAGGTATAAAGTTTAATATAGTTTGTTGAGATTAAGGAGTTAAGGTGTTATGCTTCTGTGAGAATTAGGCTCCAACAATGAGGTTGGATAGATGTAAATAAGGTAAAGTTTTTGTGTCGGTTGAAATGTGAGCAGGTGCAAGCACGCTTTATGACGGGCTGACGCTTCAAACGTCGCGCTTCGAGTGCGGTGTGTGGTGCTAGTGAGAGCGTTAGATAATCTGGTTGTGTGGTAAGTATTTTTGATGGTTTATTATTCTACTCCACCGATAAGAACGTAGCTCTAAAGGTATAATGGTGATGATGAGCTGAAGACCGAGCTCAGTGGCGTGCTATGGAAGAGGCTTACGTCCAGCAGTGGACTGATGTGGGCTGATGATGATGATGATGATGATGATGATGATGATGATGATGATGATGATGATGATGATGATGATGATGATGATGATGATGATGATAATGATGATGAATCCTCATGAGACTGCGTTCTGTATACACTGATGATTAAATTTCTACCAGCACTAAATTGTTACACTAGGCAATGCCTGGCTCGCGGAGAAACAGTTCTTTAAAAACTGGGTCAGTATCGTTATTTACATAAAATCATAGATCCGTTAGAACTAATAGTGGTAATCCATGTGATTTGTTATTCCAGTGTATTTGTAAAATAAACTAATAAGATAACCGTTTTGATCTTAAAATGAATTTTAGTAATGTTTGAAACTTCCCCAAAGCTCTTAAAAAGGGCAATCACATCAATACTTTGCTGCCTCTGTATTTGTGTCTCAAAACTCTAAATAATGTAAAATTCTACATGCATACTCACATTTTCAGAAACCTTTCTGGTTTTCTTATTAGTTTGAGTAAATCTTGCTCATTTCTATTAAGATGCTAAGTTAAAAAATTGCGTAAAAATGAGTACGATAAGAAAGATTAAATACTTATTATTTACGTAGGTATGCTATATTAACACTTATTAATCCATAAGTAATATTTTAATAAGGCATTTTATATACAAGCTATCGAATGGCGTCACTTCACTTGGGAGTATTTCGTTTCATCTTTACGTTTAGCATATCGAATAAGTAAAATGCAACGATATGATAAAAGTGACGTGTTACGATAGCGTACATACTTTACAATACCCGCCAACACTGACGCCATACCCTACCAGCACATTTCGGGCATACATTTAAATACATTATAACGCCATTTCGACTAGAAGGGCTATAAATAGACAGGTGCAGTAAAATAAAAAAATAACCGGCGGCTACTGTCAGCTTTCGACCCCAAATTATGTGTAATGACCGATAGTTTTTTTTTTTAATATCAAATTACTTCTAATACTGTGTAAGTGTTGACACAAGAACTAATGACATTTTCGTAAATTAAAACTAAACAGCGACAAAAACATACCAACTTTTTAAAAATATTTACGATTTGTATATTATTTTAAACGTAACCTTAACCTGATACGAAAAATCTAATATTTGATTTAGATATACATCCTGAAAAAAAATAGCTTTGAAACTACTGTTAAGAAAAAAGTATGCAAATAGCAAAAAATACCAAGGCTGTTTTATGATACTTAAGATTTTTTTTGAAAAACTATTCTAGTTGAAGAAAAACTAATAATAATTAAAAGCAGCTACTTATATTTGAACCTTAAAAGCACCTTTATTAAAAGATCATTCTGAAGTCCCTTGATGTTAAAACATTTTTTCTTTGCATAATAATAAACTCAGATCTGCTCAATAAGTTTACAATATACTTTTATAGCCAAGTTCAAGCGTTAAGTGCGCTTAAAACTAAACCGCGCCTTACTAAAACTAAAACTAAAAGCAGTTTCCCTGGATTTTATTAAAGTTGCCTCATAAAATATGCCGCAAGCTATAACATAGTGTTACCAATTAGTAATATTATTTATAGCTTTTGATAGCGGTAGTATGAAGTTGCAAAACGGTGTTAATGACCACATTTATTATTTACAATATAAATCAAATTATTTTCTTGCTTGACATATTTATGGGCATATTATTATTTAATGAGATGTTTGACGGCTTTTATACATTACATAGAATTACAATGATGGTTTGCTAAAATGCCAAAGGGGTTTGGGTAAAACGGTTGTCAGTTGAAAAAGTCCAACATGTTTAAGGCGACCTACCATTCTTAATTAAAAGTGGTAAACTATGATATATCAACTCAAAATAAGCATGTTTTGTTATGTAATGTAAGTGCATCGGAGCCGAGATACTCGTATTTAAATATTTGTACCTCGGCGTAACTACTTTTAGTAAAAAAATCTGAATACTTAAATCTTTAATTATTTCCGCTCCGATGTTATTTAACGCACTAAATTTTATAATTTTCTACGTAATAAGAGGTGTTCTAGACTACTCATAAAAATTACAACAACATTAATACAAACTTACCCAATGCCCTTTCAGGTTGTACAGTAGCGTAGCCCTAGACAAGGTGAATTCTACGAACGGTTATCGTTATCAAAATATATGGGATTGATGTACGAGTAAGCTACCAACTTTTTTTCCTTAATCAACAAAAGCTTTCACTCCTCGTTCAACAAAAGTATTTCGCCAATGTCGATATCGAATAACATGGACTTATTAGAGAAACAAGTTGGTTGAAGAGTTGTACTCGGGTGGGCTAAACACAAGCGCAAAGGGTCAGCTCCACGCGCTTCTGTCACGTCCGTATCGAACACTTATTTCAATTCCAAAAATTTTTGTTTCATTCATTCATTTTTTTTTTTTTTTGGCATCGAGTAGACAAACGAGCACACAGACCACCTGATGGTAAGTGGAAACTGTGACCCATAGACATTCGCAATCACAAGACTGCAATGCAATCCTAAGACTGCAAATGCGTTGCCAACCCTGAGGCTAAGATGGAATGCCTCTATGCTAGTCATTTCACCGGCTGTCTTATCCCCAAACCAGAACACAACAATGCGAACACTGCTGTTTGGCGGTAGGTTAATGGATAAGATGGTGGTAGCGATCCGGACGGACCTTGCACAAGGTCCTACCACCCGCTATTGTTTTTACGAGCTTGTGCAATGATTTACCAAGACTATCTGGGATGGAGGTCGCCCGTGACTTTGTACGCGTAGAATTCATTTCCCGATACTACCCCTGTTTCTTTTCATTGGGGGTTGATTTTCCAAAAATATTTTCTTTGTACATACTAGGAGAATATTCCTTCTAATGAGTGCGTTGTTCTTTTTCAATAAAACATCAACTTTAAATTAGCACACATACCTAGCTGTTTTAAAAATATTATGATAGTGACAGGGTACAAAATTGATTACGACTTTGACTATACTAAGCCTTAGTCACTAACTACGCTTTAACCCTATTTAAATTAACAAAGGTGTTATAGTATGTTGGGTGTGTAGCTAATTTCGCCGCCCACCGCAACCCTTAAAACTTCCCTTAACTATTCACCGGCTTCTTAAGACGCCGTACGACTGAATTATAAGGGTAGAATGACTGTACCGAGTATTTAGAGTATCTGGTAATATAACAGTGATATTGAGGTGGTCCTGAGTATCACTGTTATTTTTGGGAACGGCTGTCACTATAGTATTTAGCTCAAGACTAACTATACTAATAGTACCCAGCCGGTATGAAGTTAATCCTGACATCTGTCATTTTCAGTAGAAATTATAATCTCAATCGCAAGAATAGGTTATAAATTGTACTGCGATGACAGCTGTCAGGATTGACTTCTTATCGGCCGAGCACTATAGTTGTAAGAATTTTTACAAGAGTACACTGAAAAACCGAATGGGTTGATTTTACTAAATTTTAGGACCTACCTATGAGTTTGGTTGAATTAACACCTGACCTTAGTAAAAACAACACATTGAAAAGGTTGCTTCAACCTTTTTAGTGGTTAACTCAACCAAACTCACGTGTAGGTCCTATTTTAACCATAAAACTTAGTAAAATCAACCCATTTGTTTTTTCAGTGTAGGCAACCAATACCTATTACTAACATTATTTAACTCTATAACGCTTATGCCAATGTCAGGCAGGTAGGTACTTTAAGTTTACAAAGAATCTCATTTTATTAGTGCACTTAATCACTTAATTTGTAATACGAACATGTTTCTATGCGTTTTTAAACATAATAATTTATTTTACTCCAAAAACCCAGTAAATAAACCGTTATATACTTAAATAATCACAAACATGAGTATTGATATCATACCCGCACTAATAAGTACCTAGTATTTCCACCTACCCCTCAACTACCCGCAACCATGTCTCCTCGAGGGTCTGAAATGTCGGTAATCAATCGGAAAGGGCGAACAAAGGGTTCCGAAGGGCTATCCATCACCAACAGTGATACTACGACACCAACCAACAACGTCCACAAAGTTGCAAATAATACTATCGAAATTGACGTGTTGCGTTCAAAATTAAGGTGGCACTACAAAATGTGGTACTGGATTAAGGACTTTACTGGCTATGTGTGTTTGGTACGTCGTAACCTATAGGTCAGTGTCCTATGTCCCTTTACCGTTAGGGTGTTTGCGGATATTAATTTTGGTATCAAATGTCACAGGTCAAAAGATACTTTGAAAGGTTTCATGCTAAAGTTACTCGTACCTTCAGGATTTTCCCCTGTATTAGCAAGACACTTCCTTTCCCTTCTTTCACCGTAAATATGAGCAGGAAGACGATATCGGGTTGCTTAGACTTAAAGTTCACTAGCGTAGGGTTTCATAAGCTGCGATGTAATATTTCGCGTTTGAAGTCGATGTTATTAAATTGATAAATAGACACGTATTGGGGGGTTATTATGACAAGGCTTTGCAGTTCATTTTACGGCGAGCGTAAAGGACAGAGCTATATAAGTTATATAGCTCTGTCCTGTTCTCTCGGCTTTAGCGAAATTGCATAGCTATGTCATAATAACCCCCCTGGTTCATATGTCAAAGGTGATGATGGAAAGGAATGAAAAGGTTAATCCTGACTTGAGTCAGTATATTATTTCGGTTGAAAGCATTTCTAGTTGCCATAGTAACCGGGCTAGTGCTACATTTGCCAAGATATTATTTAGATGTCGAAATTGTATCGTTCGACATGTTTTGCTTTGACGTTATATATTAAATTTACGATCAAACTGGTACAAAATGATCATTTATAATAAATAATTTTAACATCAACATAAAAGGTTGAATGATGTTAATACCATCAATGAAGTTTAAACGTACGAATATCTAAACAAGTACTTATCTGAAGAAAAAAAAAACTATTAGTCACACCAAAAGTAAAATCGGTTAAGTAACTGCGTCGCTATTGCCTAACGCACTCGCAATCTCATTTCACTCGCAAAAAGAGGAACAATTGTTTTCATTTTGTATGCAGACCTGCCTTCGATTTTCAAAATTAAAACAATTGCGATTGCGAGTGCGTTAAGCAATAGCCCCTCTGTTCTACTATAGGTGCCGGCAAACTTCTTGAACATGTGGCCTTGCCTGCGCAAAAGCGATTTTTAGGTGTCGTTGGGAGGGGGGGCCGCGGGCGGCGGGAGGTGGCGGCGGGGGAGCGTCGTGTCGTTCACGGGATAGGTCGATCAGTTGACGTTTGCGTCCCGCGCCCCGTCCACGTCCCTCTGCTTCCCGAGTACACTTGCGTGCACTGATAAAGCCGATTGTTATCATTGACTTTCTTGTTATTGAATTTTTTTGAGTTTTGTTGATCCTTTTAAAGTAACTAGTAAATTGTTATTGTTATTGGTTGACTTTTCGTTATTGTTTTAAAGTGAAAACATAATGCCACGCCAAACGAACGTAGTTTTAACAAAACAAGCTCGGAAGATAGTGTATGCGTGGTAGATTTGGTCACTGACCAATTCTTAATTTATGCCGACGATGAAAGAGACTCCGATGATGACTCCGACAATAACTCTGATAATGATGATCAACATCACGATATATTCATGATAGTCAAGAAACAATGACCAGCTCCAGCTCCCCTGAATCAAGATCTAGTACCAGCGCTGGTATTGCCTTAATGGAAGGAATATCCTTTTTAGTTAAAGACTAATTTCCTGTATTTTTTAGTGTAAACATGTTTATATAATAAAAATATAAACATGTTTTTAAACCATTAAATATTCTGTACTAAAAATAAGGTCCTTTTTTTGCACGTATGTGTATGATGCGCGAACTTTCCCCCACCACCTCGCCTAATGTTCAAGAAGTTTGCCGGCAACTATAGCATTCATTGGGAATATGCATGGATTTTTTCAATCGCATTTCTCAACAAAATATGGAAATACCGTGAAAGAGATCACCAAAAGTGAAACAAAAATTAAAATCAGCTAAGAAATACCTACGGATGATGATAAAATCATTCCAGGAGGCCACATTTATGGTGCCATGCCTCCACCAGAATAAAAAGGGATCGCTTTATGTGCTTCCGCGTGAAGAATGTGAGATGAAGATAGTTCACGCGTCAAATTCAATTAATCGCTGGTTACCTTAAAACCGCAACATTTATTGAAAAAATGGTTGGTCAGAATTAAGAAGTTACATGTACTTGACTATTTAATCAAAAATCATAGGTAAAGATTATAGGGTTTCGAAGATTCGACCAAAAATATGCAAAAAATGGTGTCATGTTTGAAAAATAAGACTATCGAGGATTTTATTTCTAATCGTGTTTTCACGTTTGCCAGTCTCAAGGAAATATGATCTAGTCTAATATATCCAAAGGACAGATACAAATGCGTTATGATTATTGACATCCAGATCGCGAAACATTACAGACTTTATTGATATGCACTGTGACGTCATCTAATAGGTGGCCATATGAACTCCATTTTAAATTGTATTCCAATTGAAAGAGATGGGAACTAATCTTTGTTGGCTTATGTCTTGGAGCTATCGTTACGTTGACGATACGATAACACTTCAAAAGTAATATTTGTTTTATCCTGTTGAATAGAGGCCCTGGGGCCCTAAATATGGCTTTATTGCATGACGAAGTTTGGATAATGCATTCGTCACCTTCTGACACGTAAATAAGTACGAGAGAGACGGATGCTTTAACCACAATTGACACGCGATATAGACGCAGCCATACTAAGGCCCGCTGAGCGGTGACGATCTCTGGATAAAAGTAAAGTTATTTCTTAATACTTGGATAATAATCAAAATCAGAGCCTCTTATTTGTACTGGGTAAAACTATATTGCCTTTGACATTTTATCGTATATACTGTCAATGTTACGATAGCTCTTATTTACTTGACAACATGGACTTGTACCTAAACTGGACTGAGTACTGCGAAAAAAAAGTGTGACCGACAGAGAAACCATACTAGAGAATTGCATCTCGTTTTAACTAGGGTGACCAAGTACATCAAATATATATATATATATATATATACCTTTTTTACATTGGCAACTTGAGTGAGGGGGACACCGTCCTCGGGTTGGTTGCTCTCGCTCGTTCGCAACCTATATCATCACATAATTTGTAACTGTCTTACTTCGTAATACGTTTCAATTTTGATTGACTAGAAAAAGTTAGTACTCAGTCCAGTTTAGGTACAAGTCCATGCTTGACAATGATGGCGGCCGAGTTAGCAACACGATAACATGTCAAAGGCAATTTACTCGGTAGAAGAGGCCAAGTTTGTAGTAAGTATGTCTCACGTACAGCTAAACAATTCAGCTTAACCCTCCCTAAGACCTAATTGTGGCCTACATCCTTGAAACAACTCATCCACACAGTGTAAGGGCAATTTAAAGGCAAAGACAAACTGTCGCAGAGGCCGGCGGGTCAGAACGGGTACGATATTATCAAATGTCGCGCCGGTGGCCGGTCGTGACTTACCTTACGCGCTGGTTGGGTGTAAGGGATGGCCGGATAAACTTTCTTCCAATCTTTGATAGCGAAAAGGGATCATTAATATAACTTGGTAGTTTTACAAGGATCCTCAAGGTTGAACATGATAAAACAATGAGAAGACGGCTTCGAATTTAACTAAAACTTTATATATCATTGAGCACTTATAAGCATACACACAGTAATGAAATAATGAACGCAGCTTTACAAAAATAAATTGAACGAAACAAGGGCAGGGACTATTGGCTCGCGCACATTATTATCCAATTGAGTATGAAAATATGTCTTCATCTTGTGACAAGACACGCGCAGAAAGATGACTTATTGTCTGTTATTCTATCGACACTCTAAACTCTTAAATTGAACAATGATACCTATTAGAAATAAGTGAAAGAAACACATCTGTAAGTATAGTAACATTAATATTCTGAAAGTTGGCTGATTTTTCTCAGTAGAAATAGAAGAGGACGAGGAGATAGAATGTTAGTAGCGCTTAAGAAGCGGTAGATAATAACCGCGGATAAAAGAGGCTGTGTAAAATTACCGTAAACTGTCTTACATTCGGCAATATTAATGGAATGACATTTGAAGAGATTTTTTCACTCGTAGTGCAGCGAAAATTGGCATAAATGTAAACTTTTTTTTTTAATCAGTTTTAAAAATAACATAGTTGTACAGGTTGGTGACTCTATTTAAGTAAATTAATACTTGTGCTAAGAGAACACCGCTCTTCCGTAGATGGTGTCTAAGCTATACAAACATGGTTTGAGACTAAATATTTGTTATTTAAGATTTACGTTAATTACAGAAAAGAAACAGGGGTGCGTGAAATGATTGTAGAAATTATACAGTTGCAATAACCATTGCACTTACTTACAAAATAGCGAATGCACGCCGAAGTAACTCAGCTACTCAAATAAAGGCGTTAACAGACAAACGGTAAACCCGCTCAACGCTTTTACCAGAAACCAAATATCAAATCGTATTGGACAAAGGAGTGGGCGAAGCAGGAATGATGCGAGTGCCTGTACAATTGTTTAATTTAAGGATTATCTCGGAGTCAATGCGGCCAGCTCCTTAATGAGGATGACGATATGAATCTTGAGGTCACTCGGTTTTAAATCAGAGCCGGAGACCGGTGAAAAGGCATTGAAATACAAATTAGGAAGAGTACCGTTTTTGGGGTCGTTTGATGCTGTTGGAAGTTTTGTATGATGAATCCTTTATAGTTATATTAGTTATGTATAATGATATACTAATTAAATATTAAGATACTAATTAAATATTAACCTGTAGTTATGGTATTACCAAATAAATGAAATAGGTAAATAAACTGTCGAAAAGGCATAAGGAATGTAAATTAACTAATCTAAATAAGATCAGAAACTTGTTTTTAAGAAAGCTGGATGGATTCTACACCTCTTATTATACATACGCTTCAAATGACACAACTTATGCATATCATAAGATGTATTTGTTCCAGGAGCAAATTTGATCATCTTTTGTTAAATTTTCTCTATGTTGTGTATAAATATAATATGGGTATAAGTTACCTATTTCTCAAATAAGGTTAACTTTACATCTTATTCTTTCGGGTTATAAACGTATAAATTCACAGCACCAGGGGTGGGAGAGTCCACATATCTTCAACAATGCACAAAGCACCTCTAAGAAGCCAATATTACTTGCACCTTTTTGCTCGTAAGATTCGCGCTGCAATTTCGCAGACAGTGCCAGCACATAAGTTATGCGCTTTGCAACAATTTGTACTTTGGGCGAAATATAGCGCCAAAGGACTGACGACAGCGTTTATAAATCAGACGAGGGAATGTTTTAGATTGGACGGTAGGTTGGTTCATATGAATAAGTCAGATAGTTCAAACAAGTGACAGTCTTTAATAAATTGATGTAGTCTCAAACTAAGCTCTAAGGTAAGGGGGCTCGATACCGATAAACATAGTATTTATGGAGAAATAAAACCAAGTCTCAATACCAAATATTCGATCTTAAAAGAAATTACACGCATGTAGACTGTAGAGTGACTACCAATTGTGCCGTAATAGAAAGGTGCTCAGCAGCTAGAATAGACGTGGGTCGTACAGGTGTGAAACATTATACATGCTACAGACGATGCATGCTAAAGAAGCTAGACTAGATAGTATTAGACACCGCTATACACTTAAATAAATAAATACATACCTCCTTAAATACAAAGACAATTTCCAAGACTCAGGAAAAGTACTAGTAATTCAAAATTTGCCCTTACGAGGAATCGAACCCAGAACTGCTGAATTATGGCAAGGTAAGACTACAAACTTACAGCTATTAGACAATACAAATGAAGAAAGTTTTAAAAACTTTTTCAATAATCACTACGTAAACCAAAACTCTTTAGTATTTAATGAAAAAAAATGCTTAAGTGATTACCTGAATATCTATGCATTCATCGTTAACATGAAATGTGCGTTCCGTATCCTTTCTCTAACCTTTTTTTGTCTCTAATCTCGTGTATAGATAAAGGAGTACCGCGTTGCTTACTTGATTCTGTTGTAATTTATCAAAGTGATCTAATCAGATGGGAAGATAAGACTCGCCACCAACGAAGATGCATTCTATCGTGCTCTTCGGAGTTTTTTCATGTTGTGAGAAATAAAACATGGTACAGGTTTAAAATACATCACGATAATTACTTATAGGTTACAAACTATGGTGTCACCTAAAGAAAGTAATCCTATTTATTTTTAAAATCACCGTAGTAGCTTTTAAATTAGTTTAGTATTAGACAAAAGTTGATACGAGTTAACTAGGTTTATGTTTGAAATATAAATCTCCTATCCCTATATAATCTACATGTGATCTTTTTACTTGGTCTGACAATATTTGTCTATTGGCACCTAAGTATGTTATCTCATTGAGCACTACATAATTAACTGTAACACGCATCGGGACCTAGTCAAGATGCATAACGCTAAATTAGCGATTTACTAAAGTCTACTAAATGTATAGGATCAACGTTAATTGACACGCGTCGAATTATGTTTAGGATTACGTCAACTTAACTCCATGCAATTTGAGTCAATAGAAAACAGAGACCTTAGACACAATGCATTCTGCGGTCGTTATCGTTAGCCGTAAGCTCTCAGACGGTCGCGATGAGCGCCTACGTCAATGCTGCCACGCCAAGCCAAAAAAAAAACAAAAAAATCTCCTATAGCAATCACAACCTCATTAATAACAGGAGAGGATTGAATCTACTTTGGCAATTGAATCTGAGATACCACTTAGGCTTAGGAGGGCCGCATACATGATGACAATTTTCGAAAATTGTGTACGATAGCGTTATTATAAGCGTCTTGTCTAGCCCCACAGAAACGTTAGCAGCATTTTCATATTGGCTAGACCTACTAGTAAGCAAGGATTCTATTCTGATATGACTTTAACACGTTGACAATTGACTGTAGGCATTATTAATATGAATTGATAGTAACCAAATGTAAAATATGTCAATGAACAGAAACATAACCACCAACTATCATAAATATTCTGAACATATGCTTCAAAATGACGATGTTGCCTTTAACATCATTACCAGTAATATATCATGTTATTTGTATATCTTCATTCGGCGCACGTTTTCTCTTAACGAGGATATCATATTAACTGGAGCGAACGAACGTAGTTAACGTAAGTTATTTAGCGCTATCAGGGTACATTTTACCCTTAAGGCTATTGCGATTTGGAAATAGATATAAAACAGTTTATTGGTGAGGATATCGCACTGCTAGATCATAACAGTATCAACTCAAAATCCTTGTTAGTTTTGTTTCAAGCTCATAGAAATTGTATAAAAGTTGATTTGAATACTGTCCTATTTTGAGTTAGTACTGTTTTGATCTAGCAGTGCAATATTGTGTTTGGATATTGTAAAGTCGGAAATTAGGAAATTTCGGTAAAATCATTTCCTTTTACCTTTTTTAACCCATGACATAAAATAGGGATGATATAAATTTAACGCGTCTGCGAGTCTGTCTGTATTTAATTTAAATTTATAGCAAGGAGGCACATGAACACACATGCCACCTAATGGGTAAGTGGGATCTTAAGACCCATAGACATTTCAATTCTCGCAACGCGACGGTTGCTCACACCCTGTTAGATACTATTATATTATTAAAAGTAAGGAATTAACTTAAAAACAAACTATGCTCAATGCTCCTTCACGCAGAAATATGTCCTTACTCCATTATTTTTTTCTCTTATTAAAAAAAAAGATAAAAGACATTTATTCAGTAAGTAGGCCGTACGGGAACCTTTACACGTCATGAATCTTCCAGAGCTTTCCAAGAGGAGACGCTGCTGAGAAAAAACGCCGCAAGAAACTCAGCAGTCAATCATTTTTTAAACATATTACAATGGTACTACTTAATTTAGCATTATGTAAAGCAATAAATATTAAATTCAATATAATAGTTTAAATATATATGATATATATATATACATATACCAATATTTAAATTCAATATAGTTTCTTGTAGTTTACTCTGTTTGGCATTTCATATTAACACACAAACTGTTATTTGATAGTAATCGAATAGATTAAGTTATATTTAATTTTTCATACTCATATTCATTTATTGCTTTATGTTGTACAATGAGATCTTAAAAATACAGTAGGTAGCTTCAACATAAACCCTGCAAGGGCACTGCAACAAGACACAATAATATACTTACATGTCTATTTAGTAAATCACATTTATATTATAATATATAACAGATGAAATTTAATAAATTACAAGGCTAACAGATTTTATTTACTCTTGAAACGCAAAAAACTCTTCTAAATTATAAAATCATTTTGAAATCAATTTTTTTACTATTTTTATAAATTTAATTACAGGTGTTTAGGTACTAATACGTTAGTTATTTATTTAATTCCAAACTGTCTCATATATTTGTCTCACTGACGGTAAACTTTGTTGTCTACACCGGGTTTTTATTACAGCTGGAACGTTTTACTAATACCTTTTAATACAAGCAACCCATCAGCGTAAAACATATAAAATCTGCCCCGAAGACAGCATGCGATAATACCAATTCAAAGCCGACAGTCATACAAACTATTGAACCCTTAAATTGTTGAAATCTTCTTCTCATTCTTCCCCAGAATTGTATTTTACGGTTGTGAGGCGATTGTGTTGAGTCAACCTGTTAATCATTTATTTACGTAAGTACCTAATAAATTATCTTGAATAATCAATCATCGCTTTTTGTAGTTCTTTCTTTTGAGTTTAAATTGACCGAATCATAATTAAGAAAGTTGCTGTTCAACTTCCAACCACATGTTTGGTTCCTTATGGTTTACTTTTACTTCTGAATAAGCTTGAAAATATAACTTCTGACAAGTAGATAGTTAATTTCAACTATACAGGCCCGCAAAACGAAGTATCACTGTTCACAAGTGTGATACTTAGTTTTACGGGCCAGTGTAGTACTGGCATACTTTTTAGGGTTCCGTAGCCGAATGGCAAAAAACGGAACCCTTATGGATTCGTCATGTCTGTCCGTCTGTCCGTCCGTATGTCACAGCCACTTTTTTCCGTAACTATAAGAGCTATACTGTGGAAACTTTGTAAGTGTATTCGGTGAACCGCTTTAAGATTTTCATACAAAAATAGAAAAAAAACAATACATTTTTGGGGTTCCCCATACTTAGAACTGAAACTCAAATATTTTTTTTTGATCAAACCCATACGTGTGGGGTATCTATGGATAGGTTTTCAAAAATGATATTGATTGATTTTTTTCTAAACTGAATAATTTGCGCGAGAGACGCTTCCAAAGTGGAAAAATGTGTGTCCCCCCCCCCGTGACTTCCAAAATAAGGGAATGATATATGTAAAAATAATATATGATGTACATTACCATGCAAACTTCCACCGAAAATTGGTTTGAACGAGATCTAATAATTAGTTTTTTTTTTAATACGTTATAAATCGTAAACCGCATTTTACCTTTCATTCAATCCACTCCAATATAGTAAAGAATAAAGAAATACATTTATTTAGATGTATAGTGGTACGGAACCCTACATGCGCGAGTCCGACTCGCACTTGGCCGCTTTTTTAAATTTTATTTACTTTTCATAACAATATCAAAAGGTGCATTCAAATCCTCATAACTTAGTCATTCGTGAATCATGATCAAAGTAGACATTTACGAAAAAAAAAACGTCAATTATTAATCTGATATTTGTAAAGCCACCTGTATTGCTTAAGTTTATTTTAAAAGGACTGTTATCCTGATAATTTGGGTTTTATTATGACGAGGGTCGTTGATTTGTGACGGCATCTTGCGGCGGGACACTGAATGATTCCTTGAGAACGATTCGTTAGATAACCTTAAGTAATTTGACTTTGAGAAATAGGTGTTTTTACTGTTTTTTTTAACATTTATAATAAGTTAGAAGGTTATGGTGTTGATTACGTAGTTTTTAGAAGGGAATTTAGCAATGCGTTAAGGACGAAACGTGGAATCTATCGTGATATGTATATAGGTTATTTATCATTTTTAAGTATATTTCCTTTATAAGTAACGTATTCCATTAAAAATATCCAGAAGACCTTGTTTCACTCGGGATAAAAACGTTTTTTTCCAAAGACGATGCCCCTTTCATCGAAATCGTTAGACTCGTTTTTGAAAACGCGATTTCAAATATACTTACAATATATAATTATATACTTACAAATATTGCTCGTTTTACAGTACGGGATTTATTAGAACTAAATATTAGTTGTATTGTATTATTACCGATTTTGCGAACAAAATTGATAATGCTGCGTATTTTATTGCACACTCCACGTTGCTAATGTGATACAGAATCTGCAGTGAAAAACGCATTGCTATAAATGTAACTTGACAGGCGATGATTTTATACAAAACATCTTCGCATACCGTACAAAAATGAGGGTAGTTTTAAAATTCAATGACGCGTTTTTCGTATTTGGCTGTTTGGCTATTTAGTCGCAACAGTCAATGTTTTTCTTAAAAACCTAGTTTTTGAATTTGTAACGTCGCTTCTTCTCGGCATAGATCTTTAACTGCTTTTTTACTAACCGAACTTACACTTAATAACAAATAAAATAAACAAATTATTTTCTAAGTTAGCAAAAGTAACAAAAAGTACGAATATCTATGTTTGAATCTCCTTGGCTGAATCTAGGTTCAGAGCTAAATCCGGCCAATCGTTATCATGCCTCGGAAATTGCCTGAGCTCTAACTCAATTTCTCTATCTGTTCAACGTATCTGAGTGAGTCAGCGCCGTGAGGGTTAAGATGAACCCATGGACCGGTTAATAAGTTAGTAATTCGTTTTTTTTTATGTAGCTGTAGGCATAGCAAAGGTTACAATACAATGCAATACAAAACACTCGGCCGATTTCCATATATATTTTACACATTTTTAATAGATTTATAATAATAATATATTTTTTATACATTTTGACATTTATTTCTGTAATATTTTTTTTTTCATGGGAGTTTATTCACGATAAAATAGTGAAGGCATTATTAATTCGATTTTGTCTTTTCAGATTATCAGTATGGATGATTGCATTTTCTGAGAAGATTTACTGAAGTAACATATATATTTTTTTTCACCATCGGAAAGTAGAGATTTCAACGAACAGAAACCATACCAACTTTTTGAAAAAAGCTGATATTTTGACGGGTGAATTTTCGATTGAAAATTAGGGTGTTTTTTCGATATTAATTCAAAATAAGGTAAAAAAATAAATATTTTTAATCAAATAAATTACAGCATATTTGGGACAAAAAAGGTAAGTTTTCACCAAATTTCGTTAAAAAAAAAATATTTGTAAAAGAAAAATAAAAAACCAATTACCTACTTGGTTTTTTGGATTTTTCACATAAATTTTGAGGTTATGTGAAAAAAGTGTAAATACAAAAGTTTTAGATCTTTTTATTACCTACAACTTTGCCATTTGACTTTTTTCGATAGGACTTTTAGTTTTGCCGGAAATCGAGAAAAACCGTTTTTTACCCTTAAAAACTCACCCCCATCCCCTTCCCGACCTCAGATCGCCCGTAAATTATTTTTCCTTTCATTTTTATAATATTTCCCTCCTTTTCCAATGGGTTTCATCCTACTATTTTTTTTTTTCACTTTTTATTATTTTTAAAGGCTTCCCCTGGTCTATTTATTGTACACCAAACAATACGAGTAACATTACAGAGATACAGCATTATTAAAAACAACACAGGTAAACAACAGGCGGTCTTATCGCTGATTAGCGATCTCTTCCAGACAACCTTACTAGGGATAAGGTGTCAAATTAAAATATTTTACGAGGTAGTTGGTGGTGGTGGTGGTGGTAACCTAAAGAGGCAATGATTTCGGACTTTCAGTATTATATCAACATTATCATTATCAGTTTTACCCTTCCACTGCTGGGGCCTTTTATAAGCACAAAAATTAACAATAAAAAAAAGATACCTCGTTGAGTCTATTATTTATATTGTATTGTCAAGTTCTTAAGTAGGTTCCTATACAACATTTTTTAAATCGTAAACTCGAAAAGTCTTGACACTGTCTGTTTTAATTTAATTTGATTTACATTATGTTGCAATAAAAGTCTGCAAAAATCCCCCTAATGAAAGTTTGAATCAAGTCGGACCCGAGCAATGTGCAAATTGTAGAAAATTCTCAAATAATATAAATAAAATGTAAATTACTGAGAATTACAAGAGAAACATCATATGAGAGTATTAAGAGTGTTCTCTTTCCAAACAAAATTAGGAATATTCTTTAAAGGAGCCGAGAATTTCTTATTCGAAAGTGTCCCATCTTAACAAGTTTCTGGTTGGTGAAATCAATGCTAGTTAACCGCTACGGCCTAAATCAGTGCTTCGCATTTAGTAATGTGGCTTTAGGTAAATATTATAAGAACTAGAATAAGACTACTTTTGAAAAAAAAAACAAAATCTGGAAATGTATCCAACTTGAAACTTTGTTTAAATCTCACAACACACGTCGTTACAACGGAATGACACACATAACAAACAAACATACTTTCGCACTTATATACCTAAGGATTATTATCAGTTCCATGGAAGATTTTGCTAAGAACATTCATGGAACCAAGGCTCTTAAGGCAAGGCTCTTAACATTAAGTTTCTTGCTAACATAGCAAAAACCGATTGTGCCATAACTTTTTTTTTACAAAAAACTATACACAATTAAAACTTCTAACCTTCACCATGGACCCCCTAGTAATATAGACATTAATAAAGTCCAGGGAAGTAATTAAACACGTATGTTAATTTACGGCTAGTAATAAACCGGAGATTAAATAATAAATACTTAACCGACTAATGGATGTTATCGGCAGCGTTCGATTAAGATATTCCTCTGGGACTAGGAACGATGATAAGCAAATGTAGCCCTAATGGCTTTTGCGGAGGAGATATTGTCTCGATTACCTACGATGGAGAGGGACACCACAATTTTAAGGTATTGTCAATTTTAAAACATTTTGTTTCCTGAGGTGTGTCCATCGAATCGGATTGCCTGGCAAATCTACAGATGCAGTACGCTAACTAGCGTTTCTATTCGTTTAGTTTTTAAAACAATCGCGTCACTTGTAGATCACATGATACGAAAAATCACGTACTCAACTGTTTTATTGTAAATCCTATTTATAAATCGTAGGGCTTTAAATATTCAACCATAATCATGTAAAAATGCATCATAGGTAATTGATAAATAAAAGAAACGAGGTTTTTGTATCGAATCGTGTTTTCACGTTTAACAACACGTTTATCAACGAAAACTAAGCAACTATATAGATATTGAAATACAGATCGCTGAAAACTACCCACTTTAGCATAATAATACCAGCCTCCAAACTGCCCTCTTAAAAAAAAACAATAAATTGTATAGCCCGTTTTCAGGTTCCCGTATCAAATACTGAAACAGTCTAAAACATTATCTATGTCTTAACTTTAAGATCCCTTTGTCATGTCAGTCAAGGTCGTTTAACTTTGAAACAGCGTAAGCTTTTGAACTTTTGAAATTGTTGTAGTCTTTTCTTTATGTACTTAGGTCTTATTACCAAAACTACATGAATATATTCTTAGACGAGAGTGAATCAAAAATAAGTACACCGATTCTTTTTGCCTGTGGATTATTATTTGAAAGCTCTTAAGTTCGTTGCATTTTTTTGTATTTTTTTAAGGTATGTTACTTTAGAATATTATAATTCCCCGCGTGGGTGCCGGGTTAGAATAGTACCACTCCATGTCCTCCCGTGGATGTCGTAAGAGACGACTAAGGGAATAAAGGATGTGTAGTACTATTAGGCGATTGGCTTGCAACCTGTCAGTAATACTCTGGTAAACATCTTAGCCTAATTGTGCAAAATATGGTTACAGAATTATTAACAAGTTTTTAGAGTTGTTAGTAATTCTGTAGCTCTGCCTACCCCACTCTGGGAACAAAGGCGTGATCTTATGTATGTATGTATGTATGTAAATATTATAATTTCGTCGTCCCCGTATACCAGTGTAACACTTACACGGCCGCGGCCCCAGCCACGCGGCCACCGACGCCCTCTGAAAGTCAAAATATTATCATCTCTCATAAATCGAGAGCTCTATAAAAAGGCACGTATAATTAAAACTAGATTTATGTTAATCGAAGACGTTATGGCCGTCATAAATAATTTGGGATCGGTTCAAATTGTATTGTAAGGAATAAAACGAATGCCGATGATGTATTGAATTTTATTGTTTCCCTTAATTGAGTTGTGGAGTGGGTTATAAAAGGTTATTAATAATGCTTTTGACACTGGTTTTATTCAACATACTAAAACGAAATCGCTCTTAGCCTTACGGCGGTGGAACAATAAAAGAACTTTCGTAATAGGTAGGTACTCTTTTATTACTCATTCATCGGCTTCCTTAAAATAAGGCCAAAGATCTCAAATAACGCATTTGAATGCTTGTTTGGTGAATTATTCTTTTCGGCGGCGTTTCTTCTCAGCAGTGGTATTATCTAGGGAAGCGCTAGTAGGCTGAGGTGTAAAAGATGCCCGTGCGGCCTACTTACCGAGTAAACATCTTTTGTTTTTAAATCTTTTGTTATGCAGTTTCTAAACAAAAATTATCAAGTATTTTTGAACGTTTTTAAATAAACCATTTTACTTTGTATTTAAAATTACAAAAAAATCAGGCATAGTGACTTTTAATACATGATAATTTTCAAATACAGCCATTTACATGGGATAGACGTCAGAAAGGTTAACTTGGGCAGACGAAGGATTATCAATCCTGTAACCCTGGCCAGGAACCCTCTGTATAGTTACAATAAGAAGCAAACACAGCCCCTTAGCATCAGAAAAACAAACATTCATTAAATTCAGAAAAAAATAATCTATTTGCCAGCTGATGATACTTAATATAAGAATTATAAACTTTTGTAATCTCAAGACTGTTATCCTAACACTGCAAATGCGTTGCACTGCTGAAAATGGGGACCCAGATGAAATAAATATTTCTTAACACGGATTTTGCTTGATTAAGACCCATTAAAACATTTTGCAACTAAGTTATCCAAAAGACTTGCAACATTGTTTCGTACGGGTGGCACAGCGAACAGCACCTTTCAAAACAGAGCTCCATTTAGTCGATAAATATCGTTATTTCGGAAATGAACTTACTTGGAAATGCAATAACGGACTTAAACATGTATTAAATTGCAAATTAAGTTTAAACAGATGTAAGATGTTGATAAAACTTTACCAAATCAGTCGCTTTATTTCGCATTCAGTATTAAACGATGTTGTTAACAGGAATTGATTTCCTGCAATAAACTAAAGGAATAATGTTTTGAAAAAGAAAATATGTCGTCATCAGACTAAACGAAATATTTAATCGGTTTGTCCATAATTTTAACCTTAAATTCTACTTTTAGAAGTAATAATATTTTATCAAAAGTTCTAGAAGATAGCTTTCACCAGCACATTAATGCAATTGTATTAGCATATTAAGTTATGATGGTAATTTAAGAGCAAACAAGGCTACAACTATAAGATCAATATTTTCTAGAACTGCTTTGGTCCCATATTATTGGTCAAACAAGATACAGACGAATTTGAATACTATGACGTTTACAAACATGTTTTCATTCAATACTGCGGCCGAAATAGCCTTTCAAAAAGAGTTGTTCCCAAAATTATCTAAAGAACATATTAATAAAGTAAATTACCTTAAACGTAAAAGACAGGCGAACCCGTGGGCGTCGCTTGTCTCGATAACGAGCCAATAAAGGCTCTAAAATGCCGCAAATAAAATGTTGACAGAACACAATCGAGGAAATAATGATTGCGTTGGAAATATCGAATTAAGATTACTGGATAAGATATTTTGTGGGCAACATATTTATTCTACCAGTGCAGCAGTTCACATATTTATAGTAAATCATAAAAGTGGCTTTTTACCTTTACTAAGTTGACATCACATACGTTGTTTATGTAGGTATAGGTAATTATATTTTGAACAAATTCTTTAAAAAAAATATTTAGCCATAATGCTCTAAGTTTTAGCTTTAGCATAACCTATGATCTAAATCCAAAATAAATTTACTGAATATGAAGTGGATGGAGTACTTCACTTCAGACACGGTAAGTTATCATCAGGACAATTCGGTATGATATTTACCTAAAATCGGGCGGCCTTAACGGTATGGAGATGGAGGTTAATTATTTTTTCTGATGAAATTCCCAGGATTTCTAAATAAATTGGGTAGGTAAATATCGTACCGAATTTCCGATCCCTGGTTATCATAGACACACTCAATTTTAGTGTTAAATTAAAAATTGACTTGCGTTTTGATAAGTAAGTTGCTAATAAAATCATCAATATAATATTGGTGGATGAAATATTAGAGCTTTCTTCCAAATGAACGCACTGTTAGTAAATACGATGTAAATTAACGTTGGTTTTTGAAAGTAAAGCATCTCTCGCGCGCAAAGTAAGAGTAAAATAAATACGATAGTTATCCTTATCAAACATTGGCATCTTTAGTTAAATTTTAACAAATTCCAACATTTATTTTTCATAAAATGTATTTAAATTGGTTCCACGGTATTCGATTCGCACGTTCAAAACGATTTCGATAATCGAAATATTATGATACTAAAGATGGAAAATTATAAAAAAACGTTACTTGATAAAATTGACAATCAATTGTTTTTTTTTGGTTTAGAATAGAAGCGTAGAAATTCAAAGAAAACCTTTTAAACTACCTATTTAGAAACTCATTTGTGACAGTTGTAAGAACAACCTCTCTCAACGTCCACATGTTCCATGTCCCTTTCACTAACTGATACTTGTCTGTGTTGAGCAGTTTAAAAAACGGTTTCAGTACGTAGAAACGTACAAGTGAATATCAAAACCTCAGGTAGCGCACATCCATTAATGAAAACATCATAATTGCAATAAAAACAGAAAGACTTAAAACAAGTATAATTTACGACTATCCGTTTCAACAAGTCCATTTATAAGGCTCGTAAGGGCAATCGCACGCGAGTGTGGAGGCCTTTATTGCGAACAAACGCGCGTTTAAACGGTTAATGAGCGTGTTTTGTGCGATGACGCGGCGATACCGTGTGGCGGCGCCTTAATGGACGGGAATTAAGGCTCGGTTCAGCGGAGGGTTCCGTATATTTGGAAATTATGGAACTTTATGTACCAGTCTTGAGGTTAGATGCTTCTGGAATTAAGGGGAATAATCAAAGCAGGTACTTACACAAAAATAGCTTTCCTCTTACATAAATTAATATGTGTGTTTTACCATACGTAAGTAGATAACTAACGCAAAGTGATGTTTAGTTTTACAAGTACCTATCATAGTGACTAGGCATCAGAGGACGTGTATTATGAGGTTAGAAAACCTGCATAATTTCCATCCAGTTAACAGAACGGAGTTATACACGTTACCGTTATCTTAAGCTTGTGTTTTTCTCTGACTGGAAGATGGCAAGTTCAAATTTCAGTTTCAAAAAAAAAACGTTTATTAACTCGGCCACCTTTAATGTCAAGTTAGAAAGAACTATCGTAACGTTAACAGTACGATAGCAATAGCGGTATAGAAGAGATGAGATGAGATCAGGACGGTTGAATACAGCAGGCCTATTGCTTAACGCACTCGTAATCGCAATCGTTTTCATTTTGACAGTCCGAAGGCGAGTCTGCATACAAAATGAAAGCATTTTTTCCGCAATGAAGTCGATTACGATTGCGAGTGCGTTAGGCAATAGGCCAGCAGGCCTAGATGTTATCTATTTATACTCTCTGGACAAGTAATGTTTGTTCGTAGCAAACGAGTACCTACACAGGGGTTCTATTCTACTCGGTTAAACCATATCGCATTTGACATTTTATCAAATTGTTTTTAACTTCGCCGTCATTACTGTCAAGTCATTAAGAACTATCATAACGTATTTTCATTTTAAAACTGTTGTTTTTCTCAAATAAAATTCATTTATTGTATTTTATTTAGACATTTTCCATAAATAGGTAGATTATTTACATCAATTTTGGTAGGTAATGAAATAGTCGTGAACATAGTTTACCTGCATTTGAGCTCGAAATTCTCAATAATTTAACACAAGCACTTCCATATCCCACAGCTGACAGCTGATTCCAAAAGTGTAATGAATATAATAATTAAATTTTAATTAAATCGGGAAAGCATGCGAGGTATTTTAATAAGCCGACTATTGGAAACGTGTTGAGGTTGACGCGTGTAATCCTGACATTAATAGTATTTTATAATAATAAACAGTAGTTTGTCTTCAATGAAAGGTATATTGGGCAGCTTGCATGTGTGCGTGGCTCGACCTTACGTACTGTGATTCACAAAAAACAAACTTAGCAGGACGCACTAAGCCGGTTTAGACAGGGTCGCGCCGTCGCCGCGTTCGGTTGCGTGAATGATCGTCCAGTGGCGCCCATCACTATTATTATTGTGTTTTCCTATATACTAAAGCATTGTCTTAAAACCAAAGGATGTTTTTTTTGTTTTACAAATGATCACAATTGAAATTGTTTTTTATTTATTTTCTACGCAAAACTAGGTTTTTCGGAATGTCTACAACATATTCAAAAACCATAGAAATCGAACTAGATTCAAGAGTAAAGAAACGTTATTGTGTTTAACATGGAAATTGTTACCTTCACAATCCTTTTAACCCACCACTGACTACTTTTAGTATTGACTCATCGCCGCAACCCTTGCGGCAAAACATACACATACTCACGCCTTTATTCCCAGAGTGAGGTAGGCTGAGCTACAGAATTACTAACAACTCTACAAACTTGTACTTGTTGTGTTGAGTTGTAGCGGCAACAGGTAACTAAAACTTCAAAAGAGCCAGAGACGTACTGCTTTCTATTTATACTATGGTAATACTCCAAACAATCAAACCTCCTGCATGCCTGAAATAAATACATTTAACAGGAATTCAATTTTCATACTATATACGATATTTCCCTGTAGATACGAGTCTGCTTGGTATACTTGCAAATAATCCGACGTGTCGGCTGATGTAGTCGTTTCAGGCGGTCGCACGCTGCTCCGGTGTGTGGGCGAGACAGCACTACGCACGTGTATAGGCGATGTCTCGCTCACACACCGAAGCGGCATGCGGATCCGTATCTATACTGTTGCGTTAATGAAAAAATCACTGGTTAAGTGTGAGTCGGACACGCGCACCGAGGGTTTCCGTATTTAAGATATTATGGTTGGAAAACGCAAATCAAACGTAGATTCTTAGTAAAATCTTTTACCCGAGACTTCAAAGCCAAATTTCACGTTGAAAGCTTCTATAGATTCAAGGAAAAACTACTTTGACATAAAGACAGACATACACAGAAGTCTCACCGTAAGGATTCGTGTTTTACAATTTTGGTACGGAACCCTAAAAGTTAAGTAGTGGATTGAAAAATGTGTTTAGTTTTTATTGAATTTAGACCTGATTTTAACTTTTTTATGTGTTGTAAACACAAAAGTTAATACCTAATTTAATTTTCGAGTAATTGTAATTTTAATTAATCTATCCTGGGTTTAACTTACCTTAAACAATTCAACCATACGTAAATTTTAATAAGAAGGCGTTTAGCCTTTTTGTGTAATGCGTAACTTTATCGAAATACTGGACTAATTGAGTAACTTTTTACATCAGAGTGACATACTTAGTTCCATAGTAGCCAATAATTCAAATTAGTACTAAGTCCAAGTTGCATGGATACATTTTAATATTTAGTTCTCTGTTCTGTTGAGTTGAGTTAATTTAAAATGATGAAAATAAAAATACTCTTTACAGACTTAGAAGTAATGTTTGTTTGAGGTGTTGTTTAATTCTCTTTGATTAAACCATGTTTCACGTGTCATGAAAATAATGGCATATCATATTCCGTATGCCCACTTTAATTTTTACATTAAAATATGAATTAACTCGCTTTAATTTAAGATAAACAAACCTTAAATAACAATCCCTCGCCATGGTGACCCCAGGTCATATTTGGCTTGGTTTAATTAGACGTACTCTTTTTTCATTACTCATCTTACCATCCAAATTACAGCCGACACAACAATCGACGTCTCAATCTCGCGCAAGAGTCGATAAATCACCGCCCTGTAATTATTGCGGCTCATTAATAATGCATAACTCGATCAAACGTGCGTCGGCGTCGGGGGCGTTCACACTTGATAATAAATAAAAGTTTGTGTACATGAGAAAAGAACACACACACAGGCACATCTTGTGAGCACAAAAAACTGTGGAATAAACTTCCTGTCGAGGTTTTTCTCCTATCATCATCATCATCATCAGCCCGGGGGCGTCCACTGCTGGACAAAGGCCTCCCCCAAAGAGCGCCACAAATCACGGTCTTGAGCCGCTCGCATCCAGCGGCTCCCCGCGATCCTAACCAGGTCGTCAGACCACCGGGTGGGAGGCCGTCCAACACTCCGTCCACCGGTGCGGGGCCGCCACTCGAGAACTTTTCTTCCCCAACGGTTATCAGTTCTCTGAGCTATGTGGCCTGCCCATTGCCACTTCAGCATGCTAACTCTCTGAGCTATGTCGGTGACCTTGGTTCTCTGGCGTATTACCGTATTACGGATCATATCGCGCAAAGAAACTCCGAGCATAGCTCTTTCCATTGCACGCTGAGTGACCCTGAGTTTATTTATGAGGCCCACATTTAGCGGCCAAGTCTCTGATCCATAAGTCATCACTGGCAACACACACTGGTCGAAGACTTTCGACTTAAGGCTCTGCGGTATTTTGGACGAGAAGATCCGCTTTAGCTTTCTGAACGCTGCCCATCCGAGTTGGATTCGGTGATCGACCTCTTTCTTGAAGTTGGATTTACCAAGTTGGACAGTTTGTCCCAGGTATACGTACTGATCAACAACTTCAAGTTGAGAATTCCCCACGTGAACCGGTATTGGCAAAACGCGAACATTGGACATGACTTTCGTCTTGTCCAAGTTCATTTTCAGGCCCACCCGTTGGGAAACTCTATCGAGGTCTCCGAGCATCTTACTCAAGTCTTCTAGCGATTCTGCCATGACTACGATGTCGTCCGCGAATCGAAGGTGAGTGATGTACTCGCCGTTGATGTTGATGCCAAGTCCTTCCCAGTCCAGAAGCTTGAAGACATCTTCCAGTGCAGCGGTGAACAGTTTCGGAGATATGACATCTCCCTGTCTCACACCTTTCTGCAACTGAATCGGTTTCGAGCTCTGGTTCTGGAGCCGGACTGACATAGTGGCATTTTTGTACAAACACTTCAGCACTTCGATATATCGATAGTCGATGTGGCACCGCTGTAGTGACTCGAGCACCGCCCATGTCTCGACCGAATCAAAGGCCTTCTCATAGTCCACGAACGCTAGACATAAGGGCCGATTATACTCTTCGGTCTTCTGTATAATCTGGCGCAGCGTGTGAATGTGGTCTATGGTACTAAAGCCTTTCCGGAAACCGGCTTGTTCAGGAGGCTGGAAGTCGTCGAACCTGCGTGAGAGTCGATTTGTAATGACCCTTGAAAACAACTTATAAACGTGGCTCAGAAGTGAGATGGGTCGGTAGTTCTTCAATAAGGTTTTGTCGCCTTTCTTAAAGAACAAGACCACCACACTTCCGGTCCACACCTCTGGGACACCGCCATCGAGAATAACAGAGTTAAAGAGCTTCTGGAGGACTTTAAGTATCGGCATTCCACCCGCTCTCAGAAGCTCAGCCGTAACTCCGTCGTCCCCTGGCGCCTTATTGTTCTTCAGTTGCTTCAGGGCCATTCTGATCTCGTACAGGCTGACGTCCGGGATGTCTTCGGTGTAATGTCGGGTGAGTTTGGCTCTGGGATCTGTAGCCAAACTTTCAACGGGTCGAGTTGATTTGTACAGCTGTCCGTAGAACTTCTCAACCTCACCCAAAATCTCGGCCTTGGACGAAATTACGGTGCCATTTTCGGTCTTCAGTTTCATCAACTGGGTCTGCCCAACAGACAAATCCCTAGCGAACACCTTAGAGCCCTTGTTTCGCTCGATAGCATCTTTAATACGCGAAGTATTAAAGGTGCGCAGGTCTGTCCGTAATGACTTAGAGACTTGTCTGTTAAGCCCCCTGTACTTCTGCATGTCCACTGAAGACTGCAGCCGCATTTCATTCCGTTCGTCCATGATCTTAAGAGTGTGGTCTGAGAGTTTTTGGGTTCTTTTCTGGCTGTGGGTCTTAAAGAACTTCGACCCAGCAGCTTGGACAGCCTGTACAAACCCGTTATTCAGATCGTCCGTAGACTCGCATTCTGCTAGGCATTCGAAGCGATTTTGGAGTTCGAGCTGGAAGGTTTCGGGGTTTTGGCATTGGACTGGGGTTGGACGGAGCGTAGACTTCATCAGTCGTGACCTTTCAAGCCTTGTGTTGATATTCAATGTGCCTCTCACGATTCGGTGATCACTGCCAGTCTTTAGCCTATTGATCACAGAGACATCATTGAATATGTGGCGTTTGGTAGACAAGATGAAGTCTATCTCATTTTTTGTCGACCCGTCCGGGCTAATCCAGGTCCATTTACGTTGTGGCTTCTTTCTGAAGAAGGAATTCATCATAAAGAGTCCTTCCCTCTCCAAGAATTCAGCCAACCGCTGGCCCCTGGGATTTCGCCTGCCAACACCAAAGTGTCCCACTCTCAGCTCATTACCTTCTCTCATGCCCAACTTCGCGTTGAAGTCGCCCATCACCACCGTGTAGTGCGTTTTAGAGGTCTGGATGGCTTTCGGGATGTCCTCGTACATTGCCTCCACCTTATCGTCAGAATGCGTCGAAGTCGGGGCGTAAACCTGGATGACCTTCAGCGAATACCGTTTGGTAATTCTGAGTATCAGGTCCGCCACCCTTGTCGACACACTCCCGATCGACTCCACGTTGTTGACGAGCGACTTACGGACGATAAACCCGACACCGCCCTGTGACAGGGCGTCACCTTCCCGGTAGTAGAACAAGTTACCGGACTTTAGGATCATCGAGTCCTCTCCCTGTCTTCGGACTTCAGATAACCCTAAGATATCCCATCGTAACTTGTCCAAACATTCTTCCATTTCTAGGATCTTCTCGTCAGTCCTGAGCGTGCGGCAGTTGTGTGTCACCAGGGCCAGATTCGTTTGGTGGTGGTAGCCAGATCTCTGCCGGAGATTCTTAGCACCCCCTGCTCCGCCGTTACCGAACCCGCTACCTTGGGCCGGGCTAGCGGAGCCGCCGGGGACTAGGGGCCGTGGTTTTTTGGTGTACACCATAGGGGGGGGTTAGTGCCATAATCCCCACGCTTGGCGAGCGTGTTGGGGATCGCAGTGGGGGCGGAAGTATATCGGAAGTATATTTTTCTCCTAACGCAGAGGTTTTTAAGCACTCTGGCGTAGCTACCGAAAGGCTAGGTGGGGCAGTGTCCCAGGGCCCCCAAGCTAAGGGGTCCCTAAAAACCTGATTTGCAAACCTCTTGCACTAGCTAGCTAACAAGCTGATGATACTTCATTATGATTATTTATGATAAAGTGGCTTTGCATTTTTAAAATAGGTATTAATTTGAAACAGTTTAGGCCCTTGGTCACCAATCTTCGCCACTGTTTTTAAGAAAAGCGTCTCAAAGTTTTGTCGAGACGGCAACGCATGACTAACACCCAGAGCCTCGACGCATCTACGTTAGCGATTTCCGAAAATCGACCAAATGTATAGGAAAAGTAATAAAGTAAGAGCAGTATCATGAGTCTTTTTTTTATGTGTATGAGGAGGCAGACGAGCAAACGAGCCACCAGATGGTAATAAGTGATCATCGCGACCCATAAACACCCGCAACACCAGAGGAATCGCAGTCACGCTGCCGGAATTAGAGAAAAGTAGGAGTCTAGTTCTAGACTCATGATATTGCCGTGATAGCAAAGAAGGTGGTTAACTGCATAGTAATAGTATAAGCATTTTAAATTTAATGTTGTTACCAACAGAGTATAGAATACCTTGACTTCCTGGCTGAGGCTTGTATAGTGCTGTTCTCCAACAATGCGAGAAAATATAACACAATTGTAAATAATATTAAACAGAGTCCCAAAGTTTCGTTGAAAAAAAAACTTTGTCGCCATCATTGTCAACGTAGCCGTTAATTTTATTTAAAAAAATTTTTTTTTTTTATTTATATTTTCAAAACGTAGATTCCAATCAGCACACTCCTTAAGATACCGAACCACACAATGTGAAGTGCGTCCTCGGTCGTGTTATTCTCCAAATTAAAACCCACCTTCGCACGCATAATTGACTGAATAAATACTTGTTCGAACTATCGTAACTAGAACGAAGCTCGAATGTCATGAAAATCATTCGTTTCAATACAACTATGTGAACTAATCGGTGAAAGCTTTCGACATTTTCAGCTGCCGATAGTAGTGAACGTGTTTAGGTCGACACAGCGATAATGACGTGAGATATTTTTTAAACTAAATGGTGTTGCCAACTTTTAACACAATACTTAATAGATAAATTCTGAAACGGGAATTTAACAGGGAACAAAATACTCGATTTTAAAAGGAACCTTAGTAATAATTTAAGGCAAAGGTTAATGAAATAACATAAAATTCGACATCCAACTCATTATCGTTCATTTACAGTACTTGATCTCGAAACAAACTCACCTCGTTCTAAAACCGAACGAACTTTGCCGGTCAATCGCCGGACAAAAGGTTCGAAAATTGATTCGCATTTAAAATGTAAATTCGGTTAACTTTCGAACATGGAGCCTTCGTGATGTTCATTCGTCCTTTTTTGTTCGCAGGGAAACAATAGAGACACACGCTGTTGATTTTATCTAATAACTCGCAATTCAATGTGATTTTTTGTTATTATGCTCGTACAATTTTGTAATACGTGACTTGGAATAAATTAACTGTTACAATAGGGATTTAATGCTGAAATCATTGTTTGTATTGTTAAAAATATTTCAATTATGATAATATTTGGATAGGTACTTGTGATTAATAAACATGTATTGATATCTTGATGACACAACAATAAAACATTACATACACAGTGTGCAGGTTAATTTTGTTTTGTGTAAGATGATAATATATATATACTCTTCTTCCCTATTTCATATTCTGTGACATTTTAAACCATACCAAGCTGATTTATATTGCTAGCATATTCACATGATTTATTTGTCATTTTCTTAGCGTCTTACTCCAACACCTAATAAGTCATAACCTATCGAGGCAAAGTAATTTTCTTCTTAGACTTCCAAGTTGACAAAAAGCCAAGGAAAACCTTGTTTCCTTTCAAAATTATTACTTCATTATGAAAACCAATAATGAACCTTAAACATTATACACAAGCTCACTCCTTCAGGGCCATAATCCCCAAAATATAGAAGCCACTAAATCTGGAAAACTTCGCCCTTCCCATACTTCCGTATTGCCGCAACGGGGTCCCATTTATACCAATCGACATAAGAGACGGTTTTTTTATAATGATCAATCGACGTAAAGTTTGTTCCTAACTGTATAAAGCCACAGTGCAGTAAGTTATGGGACTTGACGAAATCCGTTGCGTACAGAAACTTTACTGGTTGGTTACTAGTAATTGAATGTGATGCCTTAACTCAGTCAACCTTAGACTGAGTTGGACATCTTTTCCAACGCTTTTACGCTGTAAAAAAAACAAGAAATAAAAGTGTTAATTTGGAGAACATATATCTTATCGATATCATTTTGGTGTCTCTTATAAACATGTCAATGAAGGTAAAGAAAACGATAATTATGGTTAAAAACAGAGAGAAATAAAATCCTGTAGTATGGTTATTCACGCAATCACATCACAATTAGATGATTGTGTTGTTGAGATTCACGATACAGTTTCCAGTTCTTATTACAGACACTACTGGACTATTTGATGCATTCTATTTAAAATATTACTAATAAAATTGCAATCTGTAATAGCGAGAAAGTTATCGTTCGAAAGGTATCGATATAGGATTGACGTACCCTGCCAGACGGTCGCATAAAGCGCTTATTCCAGACGTTTTGTCAGTTTTTGAAAATTATTTACGTTTGCGTTATGCATCTTATAGGGCCACTGGTGGGCGAAGCGCTACATTGTAGGTATGCAAGGGACACAGTGTAGCGCTTCGCGGCACGACAACCTAACTATCAAAAAACAACATCGCATCGCACCCGTCTCGTGCCGCACGAGCCTCTCGTAGGTACTTACATTTGCATAAAGCCGTCCTCTCAGAGCCGGCCCTCTTATTAAATTTCTCATGACCTCCGCGCCACGGTTAAAATACGACCGCAAACTTTATTTTCATTTACTAAGGATTTTCTGCAGAACTTTTGTACGCTGAACCGGGTTAAATAGGTAAACGAAGACCTTATTTAAGAGATCGTTAATATAAAACTCAGTTCTATCTTGTCTGAAAACATGAACGCGAATAACTATTAAATACATAAGTAAGTATTACGTAGGTATCGTAGTATGGTGGTGGGGTTCTTGATACAAACAATGTTGAGTACTTAAGCCAAACTTCGAACGTTATTATATTCCTAAAAAAATATATATAATTATTAAAAGACGCTATCCTGCCCTGTCACCTGCTTTCTGGCAAAATTAAACCTCTATAGGTTAGGTTATACTTGTAACCATCACAAGATAACCTGAAATCAACACGCCTTCAGCAGAAAATTGCTTTCTATGAAACGAAAATTCTGCAATGTGATACGTTCTATGAAATGAGCGTCGGTGAATTAAAGGGTAAACCGATGACTTCCTGTTATTCCTCATCATGGTCCAGAATGACTTTCCAATGTTCACGATCTGGCAATTCTCGGTTAAGGCCGACAAACTTTTAAAAATCTACAAATGTAGTCATTATGGTTTTCATAAATAAAAGTGTTTCCTTGGCGTAGAATTGGCTAAGTCTAATATTTCGGGTAGGTGCCGTGCATGTGGCTTACGTTTTTTCCACCCTGTACTCGTATAGGTGACTTAGATATCATTGACGAATATGTCTTTGTTCCGTTACAGAATAACGTAGCAGAGGTCAGAGCAGGTAGATCAGGGGATTATGGAGGCCATGATAATGGTCCACTTAATTATAAAACCTTTTGTCCTGGCTCACTTAAGACCCGGATTAAGCTTTTGTTCGTAACGTTTACTTTGTATCGAGTTGTCCATGGAATCGATTAGGACGACTCGACATTATGCAGGAGCGAATAATTACAATGATGGTAACTCAACGTAACTACTCAGTTGTTGTCGTAAACGTCACGAATCCTATCACATTAGGTATTAATTTCATTTGCCTTAGAGGTCTTTAGGTTATTCTCTAACCGAAGTAGCCCTGTTATATTAATCATGATATATCGATGAAATTTTGTATGTATGTAAAGTATACATTGTTTTCAAAATTTTATAACACATTCAGAAAATGGAATGTCAGTTTATATACAAAAATTTAATATTACTTCTACACAAACTACTTATCTAAAGTAAGTAAAGTATCATATTACTTATGTAAAGTATCTAGAATAATGCAAAACTTGTATTTCTTTGATATTTTATACTATATGTAACACATGTACGCAACCTTATGTTAAGGAAACAAAATATTCTTAGGATATATTTAACACACTTGATGTGCATTTATATCATTAATCAATTTGGTTTGCTGTTTTTTTCAAAAGATTATTAAAACCTAGTCCAAATTTAATTTGTGATAAGTATTTATAAAGCAAATAGTAACTATTTCAAAAACCAAGTTGAAAGTAATTTTGTTAAGTAAATACTTTAACTACAAAAAAAAAATGAAATTCTCGTCATTGTAGTCAACAAATTAAATATTTAATCTTTTACACAACAAGTAGGTATTGGATTCCTCCTGTAACTCCAATATCTCGCTAGCAAAAGCAAATCCTTTGTGTCCACTTTGAAAGAAATTTCTAAAATCTTACAAACTTTAATTTAGTTTGAGCTGATTTCAAAGCAACGGAGGAATTCACCGAAGCTTCTGTTACAGGTTAGGACGCAGCTGAAATGCAGCTTTCAGTTGAATTTGAGCTTTCAGTCGCATCGATAACGTTTCTAGTTCCCTGACTCCACGATAAGTTTTATCGCGCAGTATCGCTGCGTATCTCCTGGCCAAACAATCCCATAACCATAATTTAGTTAAAAAACTATTGAATGTTTAAAAAAAAACGATTTCAAATAATTAAGGAGTTCCGTTGACTTTCTATAGATCACATGAGTAGATATGATCTTGATTCAATTAAATTGGAACCACTTCTGAGATACCTACCCTGCTGGTAGAAAAATCGTAAACATACAACATCTGTGGCTGAAAGTAGAAAATGAATAGGATTAACGTAAGCTGTCGGACGGTCGCGCCGAGCACCTATGACCATTCGATATATTTTGGCCAATCCTTTTCGTTTGCATTAAGCATATTTGACTAGGGTCACCGTATATGTATATGTATTATAATATAATATGTAGACGCATGGATTCGTGTCTTCTGTAAATTCTAAAGGATCGCTACTATCATTTTACCCTTTAACCTGATGCTAACCAAACGTTTTCCCTCTATTACATTCTTGTAGAAAGTTAAGACAAATGTGGAAATAACTTGCAAAGAGGCATTCTGTCTTTAGGCGCATTTGCAGTCTGCTGGGTAGTGATTCTGTAAACAACGCCGGTCGTGCGGACTGTCGAGTGATATTCAAGCGGCGAGATTAAGTAGTCCCGTCAGTGCGAACAAAACACATTGTAGCGCGTGCATTTTCAATTTAGCAGCACGATGGGTCGAACGTATAAGGCTGCTTAATTGCAAATGCACGCGCTACAATGTGTTTTGTTCGCACTGACGGGACTACTTAAATCTCGCCGCTTGGATATCACTCGACAGTCCGCACGACCGTCGTTGTTTACAGAATCACTACCCAGATAGTTCACGGTTTACCTTCAGGTGGCCTGTGGGCTCGTTTGCTTTCTCCATGCCATAAATGAATAAAATACACCAACCATACGAATACACCTTATGGTAGATAAGATTGTACCACATTGTACTATATAATACGTATCTCGAATAATTTAAAAGTTCTTAAGACAAAAACGATAAGCATAAACTGTAAAGTAGATGGAACATATTTTATTCAAAAATGTCTAAAGAACAAAAATAGCGAGGGATATTTCCGTAAAGCGTGTATATAAGCGAGACTTATTGCCACTAAATAAAGTATCGCATGATAGCGCCCCGCCGCAGTTGTGACACAAGCTTTAAAGAATGTACGAGTATGAAAGACGTAGCTAAAGACGTATTCTGGCTCCCTAAGTCGGATGCCGAACGGGGCTTTTGTGATAAAATTAATTGCATTCCCCCCTATGCACTGTGCACGCACACACATATTATTGGTTTGTCTGTACAACTTCTAAACTACTCAGATTGAAAATTCTTACAAAAATCTCGGTGGCAATGAAATTTCCGTAGCGATAGTTTAAATTGCTGCAAAGTAAAGACGTGCCAGCATCTTGAGATACCTAACTTATCCTAGGTGCGTATCCGGCAAGCAAGAACAGCTGTTTACCACTATCCGCGATATTAACAATACAATTGTACTAAATTGCAATATTTGTATCCGAACCAAAAAGTTAGGTGTTCATGTGCTTCCTAACTATTTCTCACGGATTATCTGAAATAACGAATCGGAACTTTTCTTTGATATAAGTATCTATAGTCGCTAAAAAATCTATAAAATTCCCAATTGTAGCTCTTGACTCTCCCAAAAAAACATTCACAGGAGTTTTTCTCTGTATTTACTTTACTCATTAAACATTGCAATTTAACATATTTAAAGTACCTAAGAATCAAAGATTTTTGTGATTTAAAAATAAACGATCAAAACGTCTGGGTCCTAAATCCCCAGACTGTGTACACTCACACGCAAAAGTCCCAACAGCGGTATTTTTCCTCCAAGTATTTCGCTGTAACTGCGGAAGTCCCATCCATTCGCCGACGTTATCCGGTAACTACCGGCTACTGGGATTAGTGCTGCAGCTAATAACTGTATTGTGTGCTATGATTGCTATTTGTGATAGAATTCAATTGGAAAATGCAGTATTTTCATTGCACGCTACGGGGCCACGGGCGTCGAGTTAGGGTATTTATTTTAGTTAATATTTATATTTTTTACTTTATGTGAAGGTTTTTGAGACATACTTATTTCGGGTTTTGACTGGTTGCTTATCTCTACTACGAACTAAAAGATTTCCACTTTGAGACACTTGTTTTACTCGTAAGTTATAGGTACTTGTATATTTGTGCATCGCTGTGTCTGTGTATCGAAGGGCAAAGATGTTCTATAAAAAAAGTAATTTTTTGGTTTGTCTTAAAAAATATTCTATTTTGATTTTCATTAAATTACTTTTTTTTTTCATTAATTAATAAATAAATTTCTGCTAATCGGTAAAGAGCTTAAACTCCGCATGGTCTTTTTTACGTCACAGCTAGTGCTACGTAACGCGGTTACAACCAAAATGACGTCATTCCGACCAAATGCGGCGTAGCCAACACAGATAATTTTCAGTAAGTACGTTTTTTTAGGTTTTAATAAGCAAAAAAAAAATAAAAATAAAAAAAACTTAATTAAAAATTGGTTTTTATAAATAAATAAATATACCAACGAGAGATTATGATAATCATCATAATAAGCAACTTTGTTTTTTCAGTACACCTTTTAAAAAAATCCTGTTACCAATTGTTTTTGTCTACATTTGATGGATACCTATCGGTTGGACCGTTTTAGTAGCAGCTTTAAAAATAGGGGCACGATGATATCGGGCCTTTTATCTTTTACAATACAACAATACATTTACTAAACACGTGTTCAACGATTGTCTGAGTTTGTTAGTAAATAATTTGGTTAACTTGATTATTTTTAGAACGAGCGAAATAACAGCGTTTTCAGTTTACGAAGATCCGTTTCACTACCTTTATGTTGTGTCTTTGTGAAAAAGACGTGTCTTCACATTTACAACTTATTTGAAAGGAATAGGGTCCAAAAACGTTGATATAACGTTTTTGTAGTTGACAGTACAATGAAGCAATTGTGCCACGTCACATTATTTTCTCAATATTATTTTCTCTTTTTGAAAATGAATAAGATTTGGGAAACAAAATCATACGGTTAATACTTTTAACTGTTACTAGCGTATCAATCACATTTATGTCCATATGTTACAGAAGTAATGCTCCCTTCGAACATTCCTATTCAAACATTTAAAAAAGACCTGTAAAAATATATCCAGTATCTAATAACGTATCATCTATCTGTTGATCAAACATTGCGAAATACCGCCTAGCATTAATATCCGATGATATGGGAGTTTTTTATAACCAAGCAATCATTCAGTCTATAAATATGACATAGATTAGCATGTGTTCAATACTAACATACATTTACTTATCAAAAACCCTTATTACACTTGCGTAAAGTTCATTATGTGTGAAACCATGGATATAAAAAGGTGCTGGGATAGTAACAGATGTTGTAACACACCCCATATTTGGAGGGCACTTGAGAATTGATTACGATGTAAGCTAGTAAGCGGATTTCTTTTTAATAGTTTTCCTTTTTAAGCCCAGGGGGATACTTAAAGATTCATTTGGTGCGGATGCGGTGGCTATGTGGTTCAAACGGACTTAACTACACAGTATGTTTCGCAAATAGCTTCATGCGTTTGCTTACATAAGCATGTACAATAATTGATAATCGCTACTGATATTCAATCTAGCACAAGTACCAAATGTGTCTGCTTTGTTACAATTTGTTACCGTAAAACTACTCAACTATGGTTATTATTCTAAAATATGATACCTTACTGCTATTATTGCTGGGTATATGTACTGTTTGGCCTAAAATTGACTGCTCTAAACTCTAGCTATTGCTAAATCTATCATATTTTTAGAATAATATGAAAAGTAAATTTGGACTATTGTTGTAGGCCAGGACCATAGTTGTGTAGTTTTACGGTATGTAATTTCACATTATATTTTTTTGTGTTTCAAATTTTGCACTTCTGAACGAGTACTTGTGAATGGAATCGGCATAATTTCGTGCGGAACCCATCTCGAACATATCTTATGGAGAGAATGTTGTTCGTGAATGATAGTCTGCAATTTTGAGTGATAGAAAAGAAAAACGTTAGCAGCGTTTGCATTTTGGCTACGGCCTCAGTTAATAACGATCAATTCGTTTCTTAGTAACAATTTTCATACACAAGTTTGACAAAGCAACGAGTTAATTCTAAAATGTCTCTGAGTACCTACGGCGTTAAAAGCTGAGGCCCTTACCAAGATACACAACGCTAACTAGCGTTTCTATTCGTTTAGTTTTGAATCCAATCGCGACACTGGTAGATGACGTTATACGAAAAGTCACGTGATCTACCAGTCACGTGATTGGTTTAAAAACGAAATGAATACGGTGTTGTGCATCTGTTGATGGATTCAAGATAAATTAGCGCTTGTGACCGTGCATACATTGCAAGTTAAATAAAAGCTTTTAAAAATACCTTGCGATTTTAATGTCATATGTGATCTCAAGGTGTAGTCTACCGTGTGGCTGAAAAAGACATCACTGTAATCCTAACGGTTACCGCTAGATGGAGATGATTGTAATAATTGATTTCTTCTGACGTTCGAAGAAACTTGCCGCGACAACGGCAGGCGGCGTCCAAAGATACAGACGTAAATGTAAAGTTAAATCGAATAGGTACTTTTATATTAAAATCGAAATAATTACGCAATTGCGTCTTAGTTTTATCAAAATATCTAGAGATACACTTTATCTTACTCTAAAATATCATAATTGTGTATACTGAAACACTCTAGTGTAAATAACACGTAAGACGTATGTTTTTTTTTTACTTCTTTTAGTGCTACTGTGCGTGCAAAATACAGATGGTTTTCTCTCAATTTATGGAAGATACTTTTTTAATTGCAACGACCGCAATTAAGTAAATCAGCTCGGTTTTTATACAATATGGAGCCATAACTGTTTTGTAGGCAGTATGTGTTAAACTCAGTGTACATCAAATGACTTGGACATGGACATGTGCCTCTGTATTGACGTTGTCTCGGCACTCAAACTAGATGACAGGACAATCAGTCATATCTATCTGACGTGTTAAGTGGTGTACTATCTGGCTTAATGTTAGCTTTTAGACTGTGTTTTACAAGCACAATAGCTTAGTTTGGCGTTGACTAGTTGATACAGGGGTGTTCTTTATAGTTGTCAGTATTCATAACGACAAAATATTTAGTAACACTTCGCGTTCAAATTTGATACATTTTTCTGTAGATGCTATAAAATTTTAAGGATCCGCGTTTTCTCTGATTTTTTTCTCGTATGCATCTCACTTTTTAATTGGTTGCTTAAGTATAACGGCTTTGTCGACGAAAATTAAAATAAACTAAACCGTTTATAAAAGCGAGTTTTCAAAGTAAATTAACTCGTTGAACATCGGGAACGAGTACATTATTTATATTTCATTCTCTGGTAAACTCGACAGGCAATCGTTGCTTGACCCGTGCGCTAGTAAACACGTGTGCTTCAGTAGATGCCAAACACTTTAGAAGCGCTGCCTCAACGTGAGCTTTGAATGACCGAGGTCAAAAGCACGATTTTCTTGTTTATACGGCTCGAGGGTATGTTCGTTGAAATGTATTACTATTACACCCCAGTAGACCGAATGTAACTGACCTATTATGGTCAAACCATGCAAAGGGAATTAAGTAGGTAACTTTGTATGAAAAAAATAGTTTTATTTTTGAGCGGCTGCGGTTGATTTTTACATAGTTATTTGGTGGACCTCTTTAGCCACCAAATAATATAAAGAGGCTATATTATATTATTTGGTGGACCTCTAAATACACATAGATAAATATAATTTATAGCGTTAAATAATATCGGAGCGAAGATATTAAAGATTTTAGTCCTAAAGTAAGTACCTACGCCCAGGTATGAATATTTAAATATCTTGGCTCCGATGCACTTAAGAGTATTACATTAAATACAAGTAACAAAAACTATTTTTTTTGAATAATTCTATCATAATTTACCACTCTTACGAATGGCCGCTCACCTTGTAAATGTATGACTTTTACACATGACAACACTTTTACCCAAACCCCTTTTCATGCGTGATTGACGGACAATCATCCAAGCGTTTACGTTATTACATTCCCAAGTAGCACACTGGGTGGGAAATAGCTCGTATATCATATCTATTTAGATACTTAAGTGAAATATATAGCCATGACTAAGTTCTATATAGGTGTAAAGAACCCTTAGGCAACCAATATAGAACCACGGGGAGAAAAATTGCAGCCTATTTTTGGTTCTATATTGAATCCATAAGAGATCTCACGATTACCTTAAGCGGCAATTAGAACTATGGGTGAAAGTTATGCGCAGTGAACGACGATTTTTATTGAACGATTTTTGGTTCTAAATTGAATCCATAACAGATCTCACGATTACCTTAAGCGGCAATTAGATCTATGGGTGAAGGTCATGCGCAGTGAACGACGAATATTGAACGAATGAATAATAATATTTCAGTTCGGTCAATAAGTGATAAATAGGACGCCAAAGTTCCTTTGAGTGACATGGCAACAATTAAGTCGGTATAAGTTGTGTTTTTTTAAAGTGAATGCGATCTGCCATTTTAATTTTGGATTTAAGTATACATGTTTGGTAAGTGATTAAAATTCACGTTCAAGCATTGAAATGAGCACGAAATTCTTGCGAAAGTTTTGTTACTGTGAAACTATAGTATGGTTTCTTTGTAAATTTCGATGCGCCTTTGATTTGATCAGGCATATTTAAAAAGAGAGTGTTAAATCATATAAGGAATTGATACTGATAAGAACTAAAACTGTAAAAACCTGACTTAATGATTGTAGGTTACGTACAATGTTAAAGTAACATCGTCACAACTATCAAAAGTCTGTGATTATGCGTCAGTGTGATAAAATTCTGTTTAAAATAAATCATTTTCAAGGACTCCAATTTGTAAACATGGCGAAACAAAAAAGATCTTACAGTGTTTATTTCCACTTATTTGTTCTCTATTTGAAACTATCAGGTCTGAAAATCACTTATTTGTATCATGCGAGTGGCAAAGCAGTGAATGCTATTACGAATACTAATTATTTTCTCTTTTGTAGATCGCCCAGTGCTCGTGAATTAGGAGTCCTCAACACTGCTCCGAAATCCCAAGTTGTTGTTGTAAGCAAATCTATGTGAGCTTACATATTTTGATAACTTTACTAAATTGCAACCGCGGGCGGGACTCGAACCCATGACCTCTCCATTCGGGCCGCGGTAACATTTTCGTGTTTTTTTTACCAAATCAGTAGGTATTCTGTTTTTAAAATAAGTACATAGAACATGTTTAAGTACCTAAACAACATTTATTAGGCAGTGTAGTCTTTTTTTAATTGTCTCCGACCCGACCTGGGTGCTCTGGGTAGAAGGAACCCCAAGATGAGATGCTTTGTTGCCCAATTCTTATAGGTAGTATACCTACAGTGAATACTAATTACCCGACTGCGTCAGAAGGAGGGTCATGTTTTTCGAGAGTATGTATGTATATATGTATGTATGTATGTATGTATGTATGTATGTATGTATGTATGTATGTATGTATGTATGTATGTATGTATGTATGTATGTATATTATGTCTATTTCTGGACACGCTCTGCAGCCTAAACGGCTTGACGTATTTTAACATGCGAGGTGTCATTCGATTCGTCTTAATTGCCGGAGTGACATAGGGTATATAATATTTCAATATGGCGTCCGCGAAAAAAATAAGGAAACAAAAATCCCGACTGCAGTAAAAAAATAAACTGGAAAGCGAAAAATAAGCTATAAATATATATAGTCTATAGAAAATTGTAAGAGCAATGTACTTATAGATATTTATAATAACAATTTAAATTTAACTTGAATATTGTTAAAGGTATTGCAGGCGGGGACAAGCAATGCTTATTATTAATATATTATTTATTATTACTAATATATTATTTCTTAAAAAAAAAATGGGTTAGCTTGTCCCCGTCTGGAATACCTTTTCCAATATTCAACTTAAATTAAAATTCTTATAAACATCAATAAGTACAATTTTCTATAGATTATATATACTTATAGCTTATTTTTCGCTTTTCAGTTTATTTTTTTATTGCAGTCGGGTTTTTTTGTTTATTTTTAATTGGTTTCTTTGTTTACAACATTTAAGTAGTTCAATTTTATTAAAATAAAACCCATTTTACTCCTACAATTTGATTAACCTTCTAGAAATGCTTGTAGTGTACTTAGTACCTTTACCCGCCTATCCGATGATGATGATGATACGATCATTAGTTATCAATTTGCATAAAAAACTAATGTCAAGTTACGGAAAATACAAGTAAACAAATCACTTTTGTATGCGGAACCCTTGAATTTGTTATCAATTATTCTTGACACAATTTTATTATAACCTAATTCAAATGATTTATTTTGTATCGTACCCTTATTTGGATCTTTTAATTCCAAATGACTAGTATAATAGAGTAGTATGTCACCATTAGTGGCTAAAGAGATAATTTTACGACCCTTCTAGGCCTTAAAGTTGCAATTACTTTATATTCCAAAAGGGCCGTAAAATTATCTCTTTAGCCACTATAGGTGATACACTACTACTATTATACTAGTCATTTGGAATTAAAAGTTCCAAATAAGGGTATGTTCCCACTTATATATAAAAGTGGCTCATAAGTAACTTTAGGGCCTTATATATCACTATTGCTTCTTAATCAGTGACAATTACAACCTGAATGCAACTTTAAGTAGCAAAATCGACTTTACCCAACTATAAGTAATAAAGTAGAAACAAAAAACGTTTCTAAGCAACTATAAGTGACAGGATGAACTCGTAGGTATACAAGTTTGAGTTGTGTTTAAAGCTATAAGTGTAGTCAAATACTGTTAAACCACTCATTTAGAACATGAAGCTATAAGATAAGCTGCAAAATTCACTAATGTGCTGCTTGCGAGTTTATTGTCTAGAATTTTATATCAACAGAAACAAATGTTCAAAACAAATTTATATCAACAGAGTGACGCATGACGAATATATTTTGATGCAGGCAATATGAACAATAAATATTTATGTTCTAAATTTGGAACTGTTAGATATATAGTGGTTTGAAATAAGTGAAAATAACTGCTTTTGGTTTTCAAGAACCTATTGAGACTTAATTATGCGTTGGAGTGGCAATAAGAGCCCAAGCAGTACATTAGTGAATTTAGCAGCTTATCTTATAGCTATATGTTCTAAATAAGTGTTTTAACATTGTTTGACAACACTTATAGCTTAAAACACAACTCAAAATTGGGTATGAGTTCATCTTGTCACTTGTAGTTGCTTAGGAACGTTTTTTGTTTCCACTTTATTACTTATGGTTGGGTAAAGTCGATTTTGCTACTTAAAGTTGCATGCAGGTTTTAATTTTCACTGAATAAGAAGCAATAGTGCTGTATAAGGCCCTAAAGTTACTTATAAGCAACTTTTACATATAAGTGGGAGCATACCCTTATTTGGATCTTTTAATTCCAAATGACTAGTATAATAGAGTAGTATATCACCAATAGTGGCTAAAGAGATAATTTTACGACCCTTCTAGGCCTTAAAGTTGCAATTACTTTAGATTCCAAAAGGGCCGTAAAATTATCTCTTTAGCCACTATTGGTGATACACTACTCTATTATACTAGTCATTTGGAATTAAAAGTTCCAAATAAGGGTATGTTCCCACTTATATATAAAAGTGGCTAATAAGTAACTTTAGGGCCTTATATATCACTATTGCTTCTTAATCAGTGACAATTACAACCTGAATGCAACTTTAAGTAGCAAAATCGACTTTACCCAACTATAAGTAATAAAGTAGAAACAAAAAACGTTCCTAAGCAACTATAAGTGACAGGATGAACTCGTATACAAGTTTGAGTTGTGTTTAAAGCTATAAGTGTAGTCAAACACTGTTAAACCACTCATTTAGAACATAAAGCTATAAGATAAGCTGCAAAATTCACTAATGTGCTGCTTGGGTTAATAATATCGGTAGGATTAGCAAATTCCATTCACGACACACGACACGAACAGGCCGTATATAATAGTTAGGCCGCGGCCTCAGTGTGAAGCTTCTGGGAAAGTGTTGACAGACCTCCCGCAAGGTGTGATCTGATGAAGTTACAATAATAATTATTTATCATCCAAAAGATAACAGCGGTTAAGTATCTGGGGCCTTGGATTGAAGTTACTATTTATACTGTATCAATTTAAAATTATGGGAAACCGATCCATGCAAGTAGCACTTTTATAGATAGACTTTTTGTGTTATTCGTTTTTGTTTTATGTTTTTGGTTAAATCCATCTCTAGTAAGTTTTATTAATAATTAACATTGATAAAAAAATTGGGTCTTAAGAAAAGCTACAGGATATGTTTTTTCATGATTTCATTCGACGAACCTAGTGGTGTTTAAATTACCCAACACGATGGTTACATGTATGACGATTGCTTTTAGTAAGTAACGTTATAAATTAGCACAGCTGACAGCGAAATTATGCTACGAGGTTTATCGAGTCGACAGTGCCATCTTTTAACCCATTACAACAAGTTTATCCATCTATTACCCATAATAACTGTGTCAATAGTAAACAGATCTGTAACCGCAGTTTGTCGTGTTTCGCCGGATGTTACATTACTACTAAGCCACAATGTAAACACGTATGTTACAGCACGGTATCCGTTAAAGTGAAATGTGTTTATCGATCACCGTCAATATGTTTCATCGATAGTTTTTTTTAATAATGATCAGATTAGATACAATAAAATTCTGAAGTAAGTATAATAAATGTTGGCTTCCGGTTTTTAAGGTTTCAGTTGTTTTCTTGTAAAATAAAAAATCCTGGTTAATAATGAAGAGGTTTCTTAGATTTGTACGTCACGTTATGAATGGGAATATAAATGTACAGTTTACTAAAGGTACTTTTATTAAAATGCCAGTCTTAACGCATTTATGACGAAGCGAATATTGTGCTATACAAACAAAAGGTTTTTAAGGGACAAGCACTCAAGGCAAAAGTAAGGGCCATCAACAGTGAATTATTATAGAACTGTCTGCATATATGTTTGGTTTTATATATTTAAAACTAATGTCAGTCGGTGTGTCTATCCGTCTGTTAGTCATCATTTACTAAGATTAAATGCCCGACTTTTAAGAATTTTATTGTATTACGCTTGGGTTATTATTACACCTTTGACGCAAATGTTTTTTTTTATTAATTTTCTTCGACACGTCTCATAAACTATTTACTAACGTCAACCATTCTCCCTACACCCACATAATGATATTATGAAATACAAAACCGTCCTCTACTTAATCACAGCCGAGCAAAAAGGTCAAGAGATCCCTTAACAGCTGAACAACGGATGCGGCGCGGGCGCAGATTCGCTACACGCATTTCATTGCTAATGCCGTGTCGTCTTTCACCACGTAACTAACAAAAGCCATAAGACCCAAAATCGTAAGAGCGTCAGTGATAGAAAATAACCGTTGCTAAGCATTTTTTTTTAAAAAGCGGTAGAATTTGCAACCTTATACGCGTTGCTAGTTATGCAAACAACACAGAGTTCGCCATATTGAGTAGGCGGACCATATTTAAAGCTCGTTATGAAATTAAGCATTTATGGACACGTTTTTTTGTGCCCTTTGTAGGGCAGTTGCTGATTCATCTGTTAGGATTGAATAAGTTTTTATTATCATGCTGTATCTAAGTAAGTATGAAGAAAGTTCAAATAATTATCCCAAGATGAATGCCAAATGTTTAAAACTTCCTATTGATATAGAGATGCATAGTATAGAACTGGCCTAAGATTCTACACATTAAACCATTATTTTACGTCTTTTTTAAACGTCTTGATAGCTGATATTGACTTGACAGTAATGTTGGTCGAGTTCAAAACAATACAATAACACAAGAGGTGAAATGCTGGGCGCGTGTTGGCACAGATTTTGGCAAACGTGAAGAACCTCAAGATGTTTCACAATGTTTTAAAGTTTTGAAAACGGCCTGTTTCTTAAATTGACCCCGTTTTAGAGCAATAAATCTTACTCAATTTCATGAAAGCTAAGATCCATTTCTAGAAAATCACCTGTCACATACAAAAACCACATTGAAATTAGTTCTTCCGTTTAAGCTTGGACGATATCAGACAGACCGACGACTGGCCATGGTTTAAACACGTAATTATTACCCTTTCTAGGGTTTCATAGTCAAATTCGGAACTCTTATAGTTTCGCCATGTCCGTCCATCTGTTCATCCGTCCGCAGCCTATCTCAAAGACTCTTAGTACTACCAGTAAATTGGCACAAAATATTAAGATTTAAAGCGCTAATTTTTGTTAGAGTCAAGCGTCCCCCCCTCCCCCCTACAGCCAAAACTAAAAATACAAAAAAATCAGAAAATATCTTCAATAAACGCACATTATAACGAAGAATTTAAAAAGAACACTATCACGACTAGGTTTACTTCATTAGTTCCTGAGATACAGGCGACTTAAATGTGTATACCTACTAAAAATCACCTAAGGCAGCAGCCAATGTGGTTGACCCGTGACCCGTGTGGTTGCCGGGTTAGAATAGTGCCACTCCATATCTTCCCGTGGATGTCGTAAGAGACGGCTAAGGGAATAAAGGCGTATAGTATTGTTAGGTGATGGGCTTGCAACCTGTCACTAATACACTGGTAAACATCTTAGCCTAAGTGTGCAAAATGTGGTTACAGAATTATCAACAAGTTTTAAGAGTTGTTGGTAATTCTGTAGCTCTGCCTACCCCACTCTGGGAATAAAGGCGTGAGATTATGTATGTATGTATATAATGTATGCAGCAGCCAATAACTTTTAATAGAAAATTAGTTCATACATGTTGATTTTTAAGATGTTTTTTTATGTTTGCCGTAACGGCTTCGGAACCCTACACTAAGCACGGTCTGATATGATCTTCCCCGGTTACCGTACCGGTATTGGTAGTGATCACTTTCTTTTACAACCTAGTCTATAAAAATATGAAAACAACTGTGATTATTTTCAAGTAATGTGTCACTAAATGTCATGACTTTGGCTTCGTGCACCAGGCATCCCTTTTAGGACACGGATTGAAAATATTTCACGAACTTCTGTCTGAACTTTGGCTGCTGTAAAACCAAGTTATGAAACCGAAAGGCAATACCTTATCTCGCTACACATAAGCTTGTTTTCAGTTCAAGTTGTAAGTAAATACATATTGGTTTGACAACTGTTTTTAAAATCACTCATTGAGCTCTTATCTCACCTAAATAAGGTTTACTTTGCGATAATATACGTGCATGTAAGTCGAGGTTTGTACAGGGTGTGTTTATAAATAAATCCGATATTCTCCCGTTTAAATTCCGTTATTTTTACTCAACTGTTTGATGTGACACATGAAATTGTTTTGTTTGATTTCAAAAGTAAATTGTTGTGTTTAAAATAAACATTTATTTTTAGAACTAAGCTTCTGTACAGTATTCGTTTTAAAGTTGGTAATTTTACAAGGTTTTATTTACTTTACCTTCAATTTTAAGTCAATATTGAACCATCACCACCTCCAGTGTTAGGTCCTTATTAATCAATACATTAAATAATTAAAAAAACTACCCAGAGCCAGTGTTCAGTGCTGCGAAGACACACTCACTACTCTTTTTATTACTACTTTCGGTTGTAACATTTTTTTGTGTGTAGTGAATAAATATATTTTACTTTCTTTTTTTTTACTAAAAACACACCCAATGATTATTTTAGAAACGTCAATTTAATAGTCCCGGCACTTTACAAGGTCAAAGACGATTTTAGTTTATCTAAAACTAAAGGTAATCAAAAGGGACTTCCTCTTATACAACAGACTTAATGACAGATGCCAGTAAATACACGTCGAAGCCGAGCTGTACGCAAGAACGGTTAGGACTGACGTAATCCCATACAAACACCAGGTTAAAGTACAATTAAACGGGAGTTCACTCGGTAGAGTAAAGTGTGGAAACATACGAGCTGGAAATGTAGACGTGCTCGCCGGAATCTGATACATTTAAATATAGGTACGCTGAGGAAATCCTATTTGTGCTTGATTTAAGGGTTCCTTTCCAAAATCTGGTAAACAAATGGTGAATTTGCTATCCGTCTGTCCGTCTAAAACTTCAGACAGAGGGTGAGACAGAGAGCGTCGAATTTATCTATCATAAATTTGCATGTTAATGCGATCATAACTTTGTGCTGAATGATAGTCTGCAATAGTGTAGATCGAATGCTCAGTTCTTGGTCAAGCTCTACACATGGGATCCGTTGGTATTTACGAATATGTTTTCGACAGCTTGATTGTTTTCTTGAGTAACGACGGTAAACGGCCAACCTGATCTTGCCTCATCTTTAATGGTTCCCGTCCTGTAGCACTTAACAATTAGAGTTACCAAAACTTGTGGCTAAAAGAATAAAAGATAATTGCGTTTCTTGAACTTTACTATAACAATATATCATAACATGCAAAATCACGTACTTGTTGCAAACAAATTCCCTTCAGTTGAGGTATTTCCGAAGTTTTTTTTTACTATTATTGAACGACAACATCTCACAAATAAATCTCTTAGGAAATAACCTGCCTTTAGAACGGTGTGTAACTTGCCAGTATCATTAAATGAATATTGAGTAGCTAATTTCTTTTGGCAAGAGCCTCGTTTCAAAAATCTTTTTCTTTTTCCCTGCAGAGCTATAGTTTAGAAATTCAAAATATTCCCAAATATTAAAAGCATCAAATTAGTCAATTCTGATATCCTTTGTTCCTGAGTATGAAAATTTATTAACGTGAATCGAGAGATTGACAAGTAATTAAACACTGGTTAAATAACGCTAAGAATCAATGTAATACGCAACGATGGAAATAAAAAAATATTTAAATTTACAAACAAGTTAAAAATATGTTTTAAATTGACGCTGCGTTTCAGCATGTGATTAATCTCCGTATAACCAACACTTTAAAGGTGTTTCCTGTAATCCTGCGGATCCCTATTAATTCGTTTAAGTGACGTGCGCTTAATCCGGCCTGACGTTTTTAATGCGAACTTAATTAACTTTTATTAATGAGGCCAAGAATTACAGGAATTGATTCGCCTCTTTAATTTACAGTAACTGCGATTCATTTTGATCTTGACGTTACGTTATGTTAGTACGTAGAGTCTATAATATTATATTTTCGGCTTTACCTTAAAGCCTTAATTTAGCCCATGTCCGAGAATAAGCCACTTATATTACTTAAGCTTTTCAATCTACAGATAACAGTAGAGTGGTACCAGTCAGATAAAAGTAGAGTTTATAATTGCATATTTTCGGCTTTACCTTAAAGGCCAAATTTAGCCCATGGTTGAGAACAAGCCGCTTATATTACTTAAGGTTTTCATTCTACAGATAACAGTACCAGTCAGATAAAAGTAAAATAATATTTTTAACTGCCAGAGGGGTTATTGCCTAACGCACTTGCAATCGCAACCGTTTTTATTTTGAAAATCGAAGGCTGGTCTGCATACAAAATGAAAACAATTGTTCCTCTTTGAAGTCGATTCCGATTGCGAGTGCGTCAGGCAATAGCGACACAGATTCTAAACTAGGGAATCGGCCCCTTGGTTAATAAAACTGATACATTGAAGACACTTATAAAAGGCGCTACGTTTTTATAACAATCACTTGTATAGGCGTAAAACCAAGATAATACTTACTTTGGTTGCGATATCATCAAAAATACATTTGTACTTGTAGCTAAGAATGATCCGAAGAATACATTTCAATGTACAAAATATGATTCACATTTATGCAAAAAGAGAAACGCGATGTGAGGGTACATAACGTATTTATGACAATGCTATGTACCTAAAAGAAGCATGTACTGACATAGAGTAGACCAGGCTGGCGACTATCAGTAAAACCGTCACGTTTGTCGCGTTTGAGTGAATGCCTAACTAGTAGGTACCTACAGAGTACGCAAAACATAAAATGTTTCTAGAAAATTACCGGAGGTTTGTAGGATAACTTTAGTTTTATTTTGATTGTTTGCGATAACAATATTACAGTACTGTCGCCATCAAATTGAATTAAGCATACAAAGTGTTAAAATTAAGTGTTAAGATTCGAAACCTAAAAATGTTTTGTAATTTATTACATACTCATATTTAATAAGGTTCGATTTGCCGTGCTGTGTATATGTGTTTACATGCAATAAAAAGGGTATGTCTGTCTCTCTGACCGTTTGTTAGTATTTATAACGCAATCATTACATTTAAAACCATTAAGATCATAAAGTTAAACCTTAGTACAAATATGACAATAATAAAATATGTAAATACCTAATATACACATTTTGGAAAATATGCGGACACTTTCTCAGTCCAGCTAAAACAAAATATAACAAAAATTGCAACTTTGTATTCCAATTGTTTGTAGTTGCAGCTACGGCGTTTTTAGGCTTAAGCGGTCTAGCCGCGACCACGAGTGCTCTGCGCACTCACTGGCACGCTTTGACTGTGACATGCATTGTTAGCAAAGTTGCCGGCTTCGGAATCCGCTACAAGAGTTCAACGGAAATTCTTTGTTATTTTTATACGAGCAATTTTCACGTGGGCCGGAAACGTGGAAATGACATGCGGATACACGTCCCGCGTATTTATGTTGATGATGTAATTCTTGGAACCGCTCTATTTTGAAACAAAAACCTGAGGGGATATTGTTTAATGCACTCGCAATTGTTTTCATTTTGAAAATCGAAGGCTTTTCTGCATACAAAATGAAAATAATTGTTCCGCTTTGAAGGCAATTGAGATTGCGAGTGCGTTAGGCAATAGCGACCCGGACTGCTCTGGAATTAGGTGATAAAGAATTAAAGAAATATAAGGGTTTTCATGCATTTCTATCGTGTTTGATTTGACCTTCCACATCCCCAATACCAAAAGTTAGGGAGAAAGAGCCTTATTTATTTTTTCTTACTCTATGAGTTGAAAAAATGGCCATCTCTTTTGTTTATTGAGGACATAATGGTTTTTTTTTGTTGAGAATTATAGTTTCTCACCAAAAAGTGCAATCAATATCGAGCGGTCACAGGTCAGTTCACAGTATATGTGGCAAGAGCAATGTTTACAATCTCCCTGTATCGGATTAAAAATATTGCAATATGTATTTTATGGGTGCGTCAAAGTGCATATAGGGTAAATAGTCACCAGTGGTCAGCCAGAGACCTGTAGTCGGCCTCTGCCTATACTTCGAATGAGTGGGAAGAGTACGAAAGATATATTTCCCATTCTCCGCACTCATATAAGTTCGACCACTGGTCTCTGGCTGACTACTCGTGACTTTACCCTAATCATTTTTAGTCCGAATGTATTGTTACTATGAGTGTTTTTTTCTGAAACGGTTTTAATTTCAGGATTTTTGAAACATCAAGCTGGTAAATGAGGTTAGGTTAGGTTAGATTTATTTTATAAAAACCCTGAAATAAAAACCGTTTCAGAAAAAAACACTTTATGAGTTGTAACAATACACTCGGACTATAAATTTTACATGAGCCAATATGGACCCGTATTTTATGCACGCTGTCGTCTGGAATCCGTTTTCGACCCTGAGTGGCGACCAGAGAAAGCAGAACTTCTTACTGTCATCGTAAGAAATGCTCGTATAACAATAAGACCTAATTTAAACTGTGAACTTCCCTAAAACGTAAAAACAAAGTTTTCAACTATCGACGTGCATCAAAAGGTCCTTTTCAAAACGAATGATGATTTTAATGATTTGGTTTTATAAGTAAATTTAGGGATATTTAAGGGGACACCATGTATAACATTCATAGTGATTATTATGTCCTTTCAAAACGCTAAATCAGAACATTTTTCAAATAAAGTCCTCAAACGCTCAGCTACAGGGTTTACTAGATTGTCGGATAATATCTGCAATACGGGAGAAATGAACGAGGTTGGCACCAAACCAAAAAGGGAAGACGTGGTAAATCTGTATTATCAGACAAGGAACATCACGTATTAAAGACTTCCCTCTCTTTCCAAGTAGAATACTTTGAAAGAGATGCACATAGCTTTGAATGACTATAAGTAGGTAACTAGCCAAAAGACAAAAACATGTCTGGGTTTGTAGAAAGAGCAAAAGGTATACGTATAGTTTCGAAATGTTTTATGAAAGCGATGCTCCTTCTTTGATAATGTTACTGGTTTAAGATCTATAGTCATCTTGGTAGAGCAGAATCGGTACCAAATAAATTTCTTGTGACGATTTATATTTGTATATGCTCCTAAATCGGCAAAGAACATGGACACTCGAGGCACCATGACTCATCCGGCTACTGGGTATCTCCAATGTCACCGTACTTTGAGGTTGCTTTACGTCTCTGGCTACTCCACTACATTATTATAAGCTTTTGTTTTAACATGCTTCGTTCGTATAATCAGTAATTCTGGAACTAGCTTCATCTGAGCCATCTGTTTCCGAATTTGTTTAGTTAAGAGAATTTGAAAAAGTTTGCTGCCCCTGATTATTCTTTTGTAAAACGTTGTGGACTTGATAAGTTCGTATGTCTGATAATTATAAATCCCTTACCGTAATCGCATTGGGCTGAAATTTGGTATTCATAAGTAAACCCGAGAACAATGCAATTTATATACAAGCAGGCGTTTTATTCTCTTAAAAACAACGTTTGGTCAGTAGAATGCACGCGCTAAAACGTGTTTTGTACGCTCTGACGGGACTACTAAAACTTGCCGGTTTATATTAGCTCACTCGTTCACTTGTTCGACCGTCCAAAGGGCGTTTTTAAGAGAATAACACCCGTCTGATGACGGAGTCAAAAGGTGAAAACAGGCTCCCCGATGTACTTTTACGTAGATACACCGATTTGGGAATTCAGTTTCATTTTGATGAGCAGATGATGTTTGTGCAAGTCGGCAACAAAAGCTTGTCTCAAAAATATTATTTTGACAGTAACTATAAGTAGTTAAACACATTAACTACTTTGGCTTAGCATGCTAAAGAAGCCATGTTCTACAGTGAAAGGTGATCGAACCATATTACATATAATTATCGTCTATTCACAAACAAACCTCACTAATTTATTAGCAAGTTACATTATTATGGTATGTACCTACTGACTTTTTTCTAGATAGACAAATATCACCCTGTTTTATGACCGTCTTGTTTGTACCATTTTGCATTTTTTTCAACTTTTTGACGTATTGTATTTTTTTTACCAATCTCTCTCTCTTTTTTTAGGGTTCCGTACTCATTTTGAGTGTTTTTCTTGATGCAGTAGAACCCCGCACTGAGCCTCCTCCCTCCCCTCCAAGTTCTCGCTTGAGGTCATAATTACTAAACATAAGGCTCCCTATAGGAAAATTTATAAAGTTGTAATTACAATCATACTAGTGACATCATAACAAAAGTTGTAACGGATATCCTAAGTATGAGTGACTGTTTGTACGATAGTACTTATATTTAGTGGGGTCAAGCAGATGTAGCGGGACTTACTTATCTTACGGCTCAGCTATATTTAAACATGCGCTTGTATCTGATGAGCATATAAGCGAATGTTTTATATCAACTACGTGCTTAAGGGCTAAAAAAATCAAGGATATAAAGAAAGAAGAAGAAGAAAAGAAAAAGAAAAATACATTTATTCACTACAGACACAAGACACACAGAAAAAAAGTAAAAACAGAAAACAGCAATAAACAAGTAGTTAATGTGTCTTCGCGGCAGTGGACACTGGCTCAGCATAATGCTGAGGTGTTAAACACCTGCAGCGCTGATTTTCAGCCAGCTCCGTTTGTGACAGACGGACGGTACGCTAAACGAATAAATAGTGTAATACAAAAATATATAATCGGAATCGCGGACCGAGGGTTCCGTACCGTTGCACAGTAGGTATTATTATGTTTTGATTAGAAGTCGAAAAAATTTGTACGAAAATCTCAATCCGCTCTCTCTTACGGTAACAGTTAGGAAAGATGGCAGGACGGACGGACGGACAGCGTAGGCTTAGTAATAAGGTCCCGTTTGACAACGTTCGGGCACGGAACCGTAAAAATATTCTTTATCCATTCACTTAGCGGGGTGGTATCTCTTCTCAAGTAGGTACTCAAGATAGACTAAGATGATAAGAGACATGCTTTTCCGTGACATATGACATATGTCACCACATTTATTTATGTAGTTTTTGTCTTAAATCAATAATTAAAGTATTGAAACTACGTACAGTGAAAAAGTTATGAGGGTTAGCTAGTATCAGTGCTTAAATAAAATACTTATTAATAACAATCAAAGCAATCAAATGACGCCATAGCCAATACCAATTTATTATTGACGAGCTTTTTACTTCAACATTATTTTGTTCGTACACTATGTTCAATGTTTAATTATATTCTTTGTTCAGTTCGACAACATTTCAATTAAGTTAGGTATAGGATAGGATCTTGTACATGTACATTTAATAACAAAGTTACACGAAACCGCAGCATCTAACTAGTGCGATATGAGCGTGATAATCCAAAAGCCTATTAGTTTTATCGCTTTTCGCTATCGCGGTTCGCGCTTGACTAACCACGCGTCAACAGATTTCGCCTTTATGCCGTCAGGACCTTTTATTATGATATTTTGCTAGTTATTTGTTGGAGCATCCGACCCGATTATTTTCTTTTAATGATGTGGTTAGACTGGTAGGGTAAAGTCACCAGTGGTCAACCAGAGACCTATAGTCGGCTTTTGCCTATAGTTTGTATAAGTGGGAAAAGTACGAAAGATATATTATTATTTTCCATTCTTCACTCATATAAGGTCAACTACTAGTTTCTGGTTAGCCACTGGTGACTTTACCCTATGTAATAGACCCAGCCTACGGAACTAGCGGCCTCGGGTTTGATGCCCGGTAATGAAAGGCTATAATAATATATCATACTAACATAACCCGAACCGAAGCGAGGGCGGGTCGCTAGTATTGATATAAAATATCATAATCGGCCCGGCGAACCTTGATCCCTATGACAGTTCATGTTAGTGATGGGTCGTGTCGATGTACCTAACTTAACTTTTTTGTAGGCAAAAGCGTGACTTGCATTCAGCCACGTTGGTAAACATGGTTTTAAAAATATAATCTGCATTTCTAATGTTTGTTATGTTGTTGTAATGATGTCATTTATATATATTTTATCATGAAAATAGAATGATAATAGAGAATGTACTAAAACCTAAGTATGAAAAAATTAATGTCACTCATATTTTATTACTTAATTATGTCACACATGAAAACTGATACTAATAAAACCTAATAAAACAATAACTGGTGTCCCCAGAAATATCCATAATTTGAGGGAATTAAAACAATTTAATTTAACTTTTTTAACATTCAGCACCTATAATTTAAATGATTATAAATCGGACACTGAAAGCGTACTATGTTAATGTATTTTATACACTCGTTTCTATTATCGACATTTGTTTACCGATACTTTTCCGCACTAGTCGATATCTTCCAAACGAAGCAACTTTTGCACGACGTAAACGTAAAGTCTGATTGAGATAATTTCTTGTAAGTGTGAATTGTTATAATTCCAACGGAATTTCATTGTAATGGCATATATCTACCTAAAATTAATTAGTGTCATTTTTAGACGCCTCCAATTCGATTCTAATGTAACGGTGACGCCACTACAAGGTTGTGTCGTGGGAATAACTGTCAGTATCATAGGGATCGTTCGTCGAGCTGATTTATAGTTGTATTTGAGTACCTACAAGTTTTTTATACCGATCAGTAACATTCGTTTTTTAAGGTTCGTCCCCAAAAGGTACCGGGACTCTATTACCGTCCGTCTGATAGTGGCCTGTTGACAGTTGAAAATTTCACAAAGTATGTATTTCTATAATATAAAAAAAACTACTAAATTAATATTAAAAATTACAGGGTGTGTATGAGGGCCCATACAAGAATTGTACGGAACCCTTCGTGTGCGAGTGCGAGATGAATGAACGTTCAAGCTACCTTCATCATTATCAGCCTAAACCAGCTAAACGTAGATAAATACAAAACATAACAAATATAAATAGTCTTTCGAGGCCCATGCACCAATGGTTTACATGGCACTAAAAAAGGGGGCGCATTTATCCGAACTCCATTACGGGTATGTAGTTGTAATGGACATTGCGTGTCCGAGTTAACCGGATAATGAATCCGGTTATAGCCCGAAAATAACCGAGTATTCTCATTTATATCGCAGTGTTAGTAGGTATATGGTTCAGATATTTAGTGAAGAAAACGTAAAAAATCTTGTTTTTTCTTAAGTACCTAAGTACCTAATACATTAACGTTTAGGTATTTTAAGTGAATGAAAAGAAAATCGATTGTTGTTCGATTGTAGAAAGCAATACTTAGGTATTTAATATATATAATAATGTTATAGTCGTGCCGTTTTAAGGCCCACTTGCGTGGACCAGAGTTAGCGTCTTAACCCGAGGTTAGGCGGCAAACCACGTACAAAAGTAGACGCTTAACTCTGGTCCGCGCAAGTCCGCCTTAGAGGTTCAATTTGACAGCTGCCAATGCAGTACAAAATATAACCTCAAACATAATCCTAATTTTAATGAATGGATTTCACTCCTGTTATGGTGTATTTCGCCAAAGTTGAGTTATTTATAGACACTTCAAAGGACTTATTGAGAAATAAGTCCATGGATATCACACACTTGGCAATTGTTCGGTAAAAGAGTATTTTTTCATGGACTAGACAGAAGCACGCGTATGGGGTTATCTCCACGCGCTTCTACCAAGTCAATTCAAACACACATTTCTCAAACACATATTTTTTACTAACTTGACAGCTGTCAAATTGGTGCTTTACAACGGTGCGACTATAGTAGTACCTAATAACATTTTTATAGTAACCTCATTAGTTCAAATATGTTATGAGATTTCTGTAGGAAATCTTAAGAAATGTTGTGCAGACGCCGATTTAATCCGGTAAATTAAAACCCAAGTACTTTTTAAGCAAATATCTTAAACGTGGCGACGTTTAACATACAAAATGTACTTTTGTTTTCATGGTCATGGTCAATAAAAAATATAGTACCTACCTATCTGTATCGAAAATTACCAGGATGACAGCACCAGTGTTAGACAGTTTTAGCTAACAGGCACCCATAATAGACACTCTCTTAATTTAAAGATCATACGGTCATAAATTCTGTGTCGCACAACAAATCAATAACCTAGATATTCTGTAAAAATTTATTCTTATTTAATAAGAATCAAGTGTCCAGCATTGGTCCATGTCCATTGATAATTACATCACACGTGCCGCTTAAAAATTAAAACCAAAATACGTTTGCATGAGAATGCGAGCATCCTGGCGACACTGAATCCGTAGAATCAGAATAAAATACAAAAGTACCATGTTAATAACTGCGTGGAGCGTTTGGAGGTATTCTAGGAGCGGAAATATCGGTAACAACTAGCGTGTTTCGGGCACGCCGCCGGAAACAAGCCAAACAAATCCGGTCGTCACGGAGCTTTACGTGACGCACGGGCAGGCGCGACGACTAGCACTTGAGACTCCAAAAACCTCATCAGCCTTATTAATAAACGTGGAGTAACAGTGAGTAGCCAAGCAATGCTTTGACCTTGGGGCCTAGCCTAGATGCAAACACTACCAACATTTTTCTTTTCTATTGCTGAAAATGTATGACGATAAATGGTCAACTGCCATTGTGCCATTTGGTTTTCGACGTTTTCGTCAAATATGGACAAAACATGGCTTTACTTCCACGGTTAATTCACGTTTATCTTTAAGAGCATTTCGGTTTGTAAGTATGGCGGTCAAAATTGAAGTCATTTCAACTTAGACGAGTTTTAATAAATACGGTATTCGATCCAATATTCTACATTGTATAAGCCCATCTTACCTTTATACCGTAATGACCTCTCTCTTTAACTCAAGCAAGAAAAGCCAATTTAAAGTAGAATTAAGGCAACAGACAGTTATCTTTCAATACAATATGTTGGATTTTATGAAATGGGAATTGAAGTATACAGTTCATGAATTGAATAAAAAGAATACAGTCCTTTAATTTTTTTTTGTCCTTAACTACATGATTTATTAAAAAAAAAAAACATTATGTTCTTTCACGTTTGTCAATCCACCGACCTGTGTGTAGCTCTCGACACGAACGCGGCCTAGCCCAATAACACGGAAAATGCGAACAGCTGCACGGCGCGTGTCTAGTGTGTACGTCTTAGTTTCCCTTATTCTTTCCCGATGTTTGCAACTCAATACCCAGCTATCGATACTAGGTTTATTAATATCTACTAGGTCATATTAAAACAATAAATCAGGATTAAATCACGTAATAAATAAACATGTATAGTTTACGTAGGAACCTGTAATTACGTAGGAACAGTAATTTATGATGGAACCAGTAATTGACACCCAATGTGGACAGTTGATTCTTATTTTACAGAAGATAAGAGTTATGAATGAATTAATGAATTACTTAATGATATTTATTTTCCAAAGTAAGTCACAGTATACACTGTCAAAAGTACAAGAAATGACATTGGAGTTGTTCATTCTTTTTGCAAAAAAAACTATTTATGACCGTATGATCTTTGAATCAAGAGTTGTGTCCATTATTGGTGCATGTCAGCTTGAAGTCTCCAATACTGGTACTATCAACCTATGTGTGATAATCGTGTTAGTTTGAAACAATGTAGGCAACCTGATTCCTAGGCCATCATGGACTATGTCAACGTGATTTTGCAAACCAAATCATAAAAAGTCTCTTATGTTTTGGTTGACAACGTCGCGTTAACATAGTCCACAGTGGCCTAGCAACTAAATTGGTTGACTACCATGTACCGTCTAGGTCATTGAACGAAGATAGCGGGGAAATGGGGCATAAAATTATAAAATATAATTGTAGGTCATGTGGTGCCAGCTGGTTGATGAATTGCTTTCTGTAATTGTTTCAAATTATTCGGTACTTGAAATAGGTTGTTAACCTAGTATCGGAGTGGCATTTCGCAATTGATATTTTCATTTTACTCGCGTCGAGATAACCTCATTGTGCTTTCGTTTGGTCTACAAGAGAAAATACTCTTTTATCTAACAAATGGTCCGCGCGTGAGATATCCTTGGACTAATCTGATAAGTCCGGTGTTAAATAAGAAACTTAGGAATATTTCATTTTTAGGCTGCTTTATTGAAAATGCACGCGCTAAAATGTGTTTTGTTCGCTCTGACGGGACTACTTAAACTCGCCGCTGCCATTTCGCTCGTTCGTCCGACAGTCCGTTGTTTTTGAAAGAACAACACCCCTGATAATTACGATCACAATAAAAAAAACGGTTGAGCCATTCTCGAGTTAAAGCGTGACAAAGTGAAACAGGGATTTATTTATATATATAGATATGGGTACATACCTACACTAAACATAACGATCCTTCGTCCTTCTGACGCGGTTAAGTGAAAACAGCAATTTTGTTTATAATCAATTCAAGTTTTTTTTAAAGTAGGCAATCATTCCTATAATAACTACCGTAAAACGGGTGAGTAGAAACACAACCTAAAATGGCGCGTGTGTTACTAATTATAAGACTGAAATTATTTCCAATAGACGTAACGTTATTATCCATTTAGATTCATCTAAAATAAGTTATGACTTATTTTAGGTAGTGTCCATACTCACCCCGTTTTACGGTACGTACCTACTAACGTACGTAACGTTTAACGAAAAGTCTCTATTACATTATGAGTTACCTAGGCTACGCGCCTTTTAATGTTCCAACACTTCCCTCAACATTTTCTGCTAGATATTGTGTTCGTGCATTTTATGAGTCATGAAAGCGTGACAAATATTTATGATGTGTGGAAACTTCCTGTGTCATTTCGACCAAAGAACGGCGAGAGGCTTAGAACATAGTTTAACAGTAAATTGGCAAGCGTGCCGCGTGAAACAATCGATTAAGTAGAATGTACCGAAAGTGTAACGCGAACAATGTGGTTCAAGAATGTTGACTGCGCCTGTTGAATTCTAACAAGTACTTACGCTAGAGCGATGCTAGAAATTAATGATTACATTTTGCATGGATGACTTTTTTTATGTAGAATCAATACCTAAGTATCTCCACTTGTGAAGGTTCGGAAGAGATCACTTACAAGTAAAATATTAACAATGAATGAGATCTTTTATATTCCACACATTTGATGTCCTGATTAATTGTTTAATGGGAAATACTCATAGAAGGCAAACCATATGCATATTAATGCATAGGCTGCAAATGCATTGCCAACCCTGAGGACATAATATGAAAGCCTCTTTGTTAGCCATTTCTCCTGCTATCTTACTCCTGCACCGGAACACAACAATGTGAACACTGCCGTGCAAAAGTTACTTTACTATAGTCCTTATCCTTGCTTATATCTTGAATGCGTGCGTTTGTTTTTTAAACAAGAGTAAGCAAACGAACGAACCGTTTGTTAAATATGTTTTTGTTACAAAATGAAAATATCACATTGTCCTGTTTGTGCGGTCAGTGTTATAAATGAACACTTTGGTGCTTTGTCATTTTAACGCCATATTTGAACTGCTGCGCTAATCTGTCAAAGGCATTAAAACGACAAGGTACTAAAGTGTGCAGCTACTATAAGGCCGACTGTACCTTCATATCCCTCCATTATATTACCTACAACAATTGTGTTTACGTTTTAGTTGTTTGTCTACTTCGCCGTACCCACCGTCAGATACTACTTAGTTTCCAAGCCACAACAATATGTTTCTAGGATCCGCTTGCGTTTAACCACTTCCCTGATTGCTGCACGAATATTTAACCCGTGGATGCCGCCGCTAAGTAATAGTTGCAAATAACGTAACGTGAGTGGTTTTAGAAATCCATCCGTTTTAACTAAAAGCTACAAAGTGGAATTGAGTGTAAATATTTAATACAATCTAAGCTTGTTTTTAGTTAAATCCTTTTGAAATAAAACCGGCCATGGGCATGTTGGAGCATTCTCAGTGTAGGGATCCGAAGCAGTTACTACAAAAACAAAAAAGTGCACCAGCAAAACAGCGTATCTTCATGAAACTTACGTCTTTATGTTCCGAAGCGAAGTTATTCGACAATAAATCAAAAACGGTGTATGCGATCACGTTGAAAAAACTTTTTGTTGAAAGTTAACTTTGTAATTTTTGTATTTTTTCGACTTAATACGGTTTATAAGATAAGGGGGGGACACAATGTATGCAACTCTCGGAGCAAATATTTCGAAAAATATTCACTAAATAAAAACAGTTGCTTGGAAACCTTAAATATTTTTTAAACAAATGTCAAAATATGTGCCATACGTTAGGGTCCGTTAAAAAAAACCGCTTCTTTACCATGTATGGAGCAAATAAAAAAACGTTCCGTACCGTTTTTGTATGGGGCCTTATTATTTTAATTACATGCCACCTAAACAATTTTACACAGGGTTTTTTTTTTATGTGTGCACTATGCTAAACTTACTCTATAACTGTATAATTACCTACTGTTAATTCCTATTGGTCACTTGTCTATCGCATTAGGTAACAGCCTGTAATGATAGATTTGAGTTATTTAATAATTAAATAAATAATTAATAAATTTAATGTAACTTTTATATATTTTATATTAGCTATAGTGGCAATATAAAGACACGCTCTATGAAAAAATAAAATCGAAACATATCACTTTGTCATATAAATTGAAATAGCGGCACAAGACTTTGGCCGTTATTGAGGTGAGAAAAGTTATACAAACTTCACGAATAATTCTAACTCAGAGCTTTAGACGGAAAATCGATATGCATATTCAACATGCGACCAACTGTAAAGTTTATACAATGCAAATGTAAAACCGTTAAAGTACAGTAACATATAGCTTTATTTCTCTTTTATAATTTACTTACACATTCAAATGCAAAGTAAAGATTGAACATAGGTGGTCACATTATTAGAAACACATGTTTTTTTGAAATAAAATTATCTACAATTATCCATTACCGAATTAAACCACCTAGTTATGAATAAGTTGTGTTAAAAAAGTACCTCATTTGTTTATAGGAAGTTAATCATTACAAAAAGAAAACTACGCTACCAATAGAGATAAAATGATTTATATAAAATATATGTATATTTAAAATCAAGAGCTATTGCTATTATTATTTTGCGTGGAATGTAGGGAATAGAGCGTAAGGTGTAAGTAAGTGAAAATATAATGTAAATTATTATTTTTTATTTTCATTAACGAACAAATTAAAAGCCTATTTTGGTTATTTTTGGGATCCGTAAGATATATATTTATTTATTGAGGAAACCAACGTTATAACCATATATAAACCATAGTACAATCATTATAAACTTAAAATACGCCAATAATTAGGTTTCCCTATAATTTACAGAACATTATACACTGAGAGTACGGACTAAATTAGAAAACAAAAAATACTGTAGAATATTAACTCAAAAAAGTCACTAAAATAAGAGTCTAATCTAGTTTCAAAAGTATTCCATCGCTATTAAAGATTGTAAAACGCTGATCTACACAATCAACAACACATTTCATTGACTTTTAATAGCATCTGTCGCACGCGTATATTTTTTACTAAACATTTTAAAAACTCTATAAGGTTTCTTGAATCGATATAGTGTGCCAGTATCGAGTGTCATGTCGGCGAAGAACATATTTGACACTGGCCACAGGTGTTGCGTGACGAATTAGAAAAAAAATGTGATGAAATTAATACCTGTTTGGTGCAAGTGTCAAAACACCGAAGTAACTTACATACTGGGGTTCTATTCAACTTGGAAAAACCATTATTGCTTTTGACATGTTATCAAATTGTTAATCGGCCGCCATTACTGTCAAGTAAGTAAGAGCAATCACAACGTTGAGGATATACGATAACATGTCAAAAGCAATTTGATTTTACCATGTAGAATAAACCCTTCTTGGATGAAAAACAAGGCCTTTGCCTTGCTTTTGACATGTTATCAAATTGTTAATCGGCCGCCATTACTGTCAAGTAAGTAAGAGCAATCACAACGTTGACAATATACGATAACATGTCAAAAGCAATTTGGTTTTACCATGTAGAATAAACCCTAATTGGATGAAAAACAAGGCAAAGGTATATTGTTATAATTCTTAAAAATAGTAATTTATTTAGTTCATAATTTTCTTACTTTAAATACATAGGTAAATTCATTGTAGGTCGTCGCTCGTCGCTTTTCACTTTGAGTAAAAACTTACATTTTTATGAACTTTGAAAGCTATCGGGTTACTCAAGTGTAATTATTACCTTGGATATCGATATTTTGATTGTTTTTTCAGTTACGATCATGATTTTGTTTTATAATATGGCTGTGGCGGCCTTATACATAAAAAGCAAATTCGAATTCGGGTACCTATAGAGACGCAGTTAAACAATGACTGACTGTTGAGGTCCTTGCGGCATTTCTTCTCAGCATAGGTCTCCTCTTGGAAAGCGCTGGTAGATTTTTGACATGCAAAAGTGCTCGTGCTTACTGAATAAACATCCTTTCCTTTTTTTTTAGTTTAACACTTCCTTTCCTAACCTAACAAAGGTGATATTTCAATAAACAACAATTAAGGTCTTTATAGATTATTACGTAAAAGGATTTCCCATTTTTTTTACATATACCATTTTACTAACTTCAAGTCCTTAAAATTAAGTGTAAGATTTGGGTCGCTTTTTAGAGTGTTCAAATAGAGAAACAATAAGTTGTATATTCCTTTTTTTCTTGAATTAAACTTTAAAATTACGAGCATTTTACAGAAATTATTCCCACTTTTATCATTGTCGAATCAATATAACTTTTCATACCTTTCCCTTCCCTACAACCTTATAGGATATAAATGTTTTAATATTCTATTCACATTTTCACATAAATTAAATTTATCACCCATAAAATTCCTAACATAACACCCTAATCAAAGCTGAAGTAACAGAAAGATTGAACCTGCAATGAATTGCGGAGGCAAAAGGTTAAAAGATTAAAAGGGTTAAACCGGTTTAAATCAATGATAGGGTTCCGTAACAATGCAGGCTGACCGCGGCGGTCCCCGTAACGTTTATTGGAAAAGTTTGTGTACATCACGCGTCGCAAGTGACAAGATTATTCTTCACCTTACATACATACATGGGGTAGGCAGAGCTACATAATTCCCAAAAACTATTCTTTACCTTATGGTAAAGAAAGATGTCTACAGCGTGATGACCTCAAATACATACTCTTGAATTTCTTTATGGTACAAATATTACTAATCTTCTTTTTAACCTTCATCTTCTTTAAAAATGAGGTTGGGTCACTAGACTTTTTGCTTAGCTTTCAACATAAACAAATGTTAATGTTAATGTAGGTAGCACATACTTAGCACAAAAAGTTTTACAGACTTTAGTTGGACCAAAAATATTTAACGGTAAGAAAGAAAGCCTTTAAAGTTCTCGATGAGACGGGTCATTCGACGTTATTAAGGTGACACAGAAGACCCATCTAAAGTAAATGGTTTCAATTCTGTCATGAGAAAAAAGAGATCGCGTTATACTGAACTCTTTACAAAGTAACCCGATATATTTGCTCGCCAGTTTACTTATAACATCTATCTAGAGTGTAATAAAAATTTCAATTTATTTACCAATTCTTTACCGTCTTTTTAAATGTTGGATTGTGAAACGTGAATTAGGAATCAAAATCAATCGAAACCGCCGCAGCTTTTGCTTCTGCACCACACTTCGGCACGCAAGGAATGGTCTAAGCCGCATATATTTGTACCTGCATTCACTTGTGCAATTTAAACTTATTGTCCAACCGCTAATCGTTTACATACTTTAAGCTTTTGTAACCGCTACACGTTTGCACAAACAGAAATTTCGGGGTTTTGGCAGTAATTTAAATGTCCAGAAAACGATTAAGGTTTGATTTGGTAAGTTATGTGGGATCCTTTCAAAGTTCGGCTTTAATTTTAAATTCTCTGTTGAAAAGGTGTTCACCCAGTGGTTACTGTCAAAGTATATATAGAAGTATATTCGCCTCCGAACCTTCACGAGTTTATTTTACCTATTGCCGCTTTGGCGATAGGGTTGCGTCTAACTAGCTACGAGTAGCTCGGTCTGTGCCTTGAGTGTAAGTTGCTGTTTACGCGGCAAACCGTCTTGAACGCGAAAGTGACTATGTTTTTCAAGCGAGAAACGCAAGCGCGATCGAGATGTTTTTGTGTATGTAAAAATACACTGGAGGCTGTAGAGGTGTGTCCTGTTGAATTTGCTTGTGGTGGCTCTATCCTATGTTGCTGTGCTCTTGCAGGGCGTCACATTCAAACCTCCCATTATGTACCACCTATAACTATGTTAATGTGACATGCAATAAAAAAAACAGTTGAACATACCTTACACACACACATGCAACATACCTTGGTTTGAAGACGAACTACTGTTCATCCTGTGTTACTGTGTTGGATCTACTTGCGTAAATATTGTGTGTGCATCTGCTTACTTTGCAAAACCGTTTCATTACTGATTAACAAACATCGTGCAGTCTAAGGGCCATATTAATAAACTCATCTTGGCTGAGATGCCTGTCACAAGATACGTCAAGGTAAACGTCAAACCATAGAACACTGTAATTTTTGACGCTTCTTGTGACGAGCATTACAGTCGAGATCAGTTTATTAATACGGGCCTAAGACGGACTTGCACGAAAATTTTAACCCTGTGTTAAGACACTAACTCGAGTTAGTAAACGTCAGATTCATACTAAAGCTATCATTTTAACTTGAGATAGTGTTTAACCTAGGGTCAAACTTTTCGTGCAAGTGGCCCTAAGAGCTGATAACGTTTTCTCTTTAAAAACATCTGTTTACTTTCTCATTGATGGCAGCTACTTACCTAATACATCAAAAAATGCTTCTTTAGACCATACTGACAACAGCGGTCTTGTGAAGGTACAAATTTAAATTTAAAAAAATGGAATTTATTCCTATGATGACATAATTATCTGAGGTCATCGGCGAGCTCGTTCGCGCAGAATTACCCACTACTCCCTCTTTTTCATCCCGGGGGTAATTTCGGGACACCCCCAGGGTACCCAAGGAATACTCCGTTTAAATTTCAAATCCCTAGGTCCTGCGGTTTGGCTGTGCGTCGATCGATCAGTTATTCATTTTCTCCTTTTAATATATGTATTTATAGAAAGATTGATCAAAATTGGTTAAGTATAATAATATATAAATCAGCCTTTAACGAAAAATACACCTGTTTCGTCATCTCACACCATGCTCTGCATGCCTCCGACACTTTAATTTTCATTGCCAAAGCGGCCCCGTACAATTTCACTGACGTAAGCAAAATCTCGCAGCACAGTTCCTAAATGAAACATTTTACTTTCCACTTTAAATTTAGCGTTATGCTAATGCACAGTGTTACACAGTTCCTTAGTTGGGAAACTGCCAAATGGCTCTTGACACGGCGCTATTTTGAGAACGATTTAACAGCGATAAAAGGTTTTTATTTTGTTTTGACAAATAACAAACGTCTCTATATTTTAAAGGGCTACCTGTTGAAAATAACGTAATAGGTTACGGCTTTATTAATCAAAGATTCTATCATAAGTCACAAGTTTTTGTCTTAACCAGTTATTCACTGGTGACTGAGTATGTACGAGTTATCCCTATTTATCGACGATATCATGCTAATAAATTTTCACTCTGTTCCAGTATTAGCAATATACGCGTACGCGTACCTATGGAACTTGAGAAGTATCCTATTATGATGTTAAAGAGCTGAACTGACCTGGAAGGTGGTCATAGGATCTCAGCTGAAGTAAACGTAGACCCACTTAGTTTAAATCATTAGGTTAGTTTCAAAGTGAATTTAAGGGCATTTCAAGATAAACTCCAGCTCCTATTAATACAAATCTGCCTCGCAAAATCCAAAAAAATACCAACCAATTAATGCCTTTTCCGTTTTTATCCCGAAAATCATGATAATCGCATTTCAACAACTTCCAGAATCAATTAAAAATTAATTAAATGCTCTTGTTAGCGTCCTAGTTTGGCTCATCGAGTATTCTTGGCACTCGCCGCCGCGTCCCGGAGGCTATAATCGAAGATATACTCGTAAACCGTAAAAGAAAATAAATCGAGCCTACTGAATTTTATAGATGCATTCACCTTTTTTAGGCTAGAGGAGGCCAAGGAGCCAGCGAGTCAGCTGATGAAGTAGTCATCACCCCGCAGCATTAAGAAAAAAATATCGCAGATTGTGTTCCGGTGTCAATCACTAGCATAGAGGTACATCTTAGTCTTTAGAGTGTTCAAAATTCAAAATTCAAAATATTTATTCAGTAAAGAGGCCACATGAGGGCTATTTTACACGTCGGTCGGTTGTCTTGATAAGCATACTTATGACAGCTAGTGTGACCATGGCCACCACCACCGCCTCAGTGCATGGCAATCTACCACTATGTGTTTTGGCGTATTTTATTACTACGCACGTCAGAATTGTGAAACCTGTTTATTTACTGTGATGTTTAGTTAAAGGAATGAAAATGTCACATTAACAGTCTATTTTCTAGGTTAACCCATAGGGTAGTTTTCATCCTGTAAAATCGTATAAGTAGTTGTATAAGAATTATGTTTACTTAATTTTCGTAATTTAGATTAAGTTTTAAGATTGATCAAATGTTTACCTGTCTTTATTTTACTCTTAGAAATAGCATCAAGATTGAAGGTTAGCTCAAATAGATTCCTTAATCAGATAATGCCTTCTTTCGATGCCTATATTTCTTTTTATTTTCATCATGGTGTCAGAGAAACTAAAATACTTTTAAACACTATCGCTCACTCAAAACCCCATCAAGACAATCTACGTACACCCAGGGCCAATAAAAAGTGTGAACACACGGAATCGCGGCTGTAAAACACACGCCCGGCACTTGCCGCCATTACATGGACTGGCGACGCCATTACGCGCTAGAATAGCAGTTTTGTTGTCCCCAAGTGTACGGTCGCGCTATTCCGATGACAAATGAAGGAAGTAGATTTTGAATGTGTTTTTCGGGGTTTTGTGTGGGAATTTATGAAGTAAATTTACACTTACGAGAAGTGCTTCGCAAATGTAACTTATGATTGCGTACGTTACGAGACGGCCGCGTTTGATCTTTTTTCGTTGCTTCAGCATCAAGGGACCACTGCCTGTAATATCAGAGGACTATCTTACACAAATTGACCTAGTCCCAAACTAAACTCTAGGCTTATACTATGGGTACTAAACAACATACTAATATAGAAAGATACATACTTTACATAGAAAACATCCAAGACTCAGACTCAAAATATTCAAATATTTCCGGAAATAACGTATCGCCAAATTGGCGAGATGGGTACCGTTAGCTTTGTATCAACCGTTACTAGGTACCAACTAAAACGCCAATGTAACCACCCTAACGTATGCATTGTATGGTACACTACGTAAATTGCTCGTCTCTAGGATCGGATTCCCTACTGTCTTTTTACCTAGATATTTCCCTAGGTCCCACAAGGATGCTGCAGTTCTATGCGTATACTATAAAAATGCACGTATGTGTTGACAGCACTGTGAAAGTCAGGAAAACTCACGTAACGTGTGTTGGCAGATAATAGTATAATTATGTGGTAGTAGTAAAGAATCCATTAAGGTTTTCAGAAGTTCTGTTTTCTCGTTTGTCGCTCAGTGCTTCTCTATCGTTACAGTCGTCAACAACTCGCAGACCGCTTATGCTAGCCCTCCAGGTTGTGTAGGGCGGGCGAATATTTGATTTGTTTGTGTTTTGTTTTTTTTTCTTGTATAATACATAAAAACGTACATTTACATACATACACATTTTGAAATAATGCATTCGTATTATTTAAATAGGCAACAAAATTCATCTTGACACACTTACTCCTTTACTTATAAACGTGGAATAAGCTTGGAATAGTTTACGCCATGCTTTGTCACTTTCTGTCAGATGCCAATGTCACAATTACAGATAAGGACAAAGCATGGCATAAACTATACCGAGCTTATTCCACATTTATAAGTAAGGGGGTTAGAAGCTACAACACATTTTGTACTTGAAATAATACCTTCTTGTTATTTAGCTTCACCTTCAGGCGCGTAATAATAATATTTTCTTAAAATGTCCACATTCTACAAAAGAGGCGTTATTTTATTAACTTCAAAGAACACTGAAGGCATGCGATCCCGTAGCTCCATACACGGCGGTAGCGACGAAAAAGCCTTTATTTCGCAAGAATGCGTTGAGCTCGCGGGGACAAAATGTGCTCAGTGCACGCTACAATACATCCATATAAGAACACTAAAAGATTAAAACACACAGCTTAGAAACTCTCCTTACAAAACATCGTGCTAAACTGCAGTCTCCAAACACTCGCAACGGAACTTTGTTCAACCTAAGGCAAAATGTGCTAAGATTTTGTTAAGAAAACACTCGAAATTTCTTAACGCGCTGTTTTATACACGACGTGATCCTGGAGTGTTACACCGTTTTGCTTTTAGTTAATAATCTTGCGAAAGGACGTTTGGCGTGGCCCAATGTGTACCTACAACCCGTGTTGACAGAACATAGTGATAATAATGTAATATTAAGACACATAAGTACCTACTTCAATCTATTGAGAGAATTACAATAACAATTATTAACAAGTATATCTATGCATGCACCTTTGCATCCATAATTTAATTTCGTATTTTAGTTGTCAGGTTTAGTTCAGCTGCCGTAGTGTAAAAAGGGAACCAAAAAGTAAATAATATGCAGCTAAAACAGGAAAATGAAACCTATGGCTAATGAAAGATAGGTACTTTTATTTACTAATAGTGACGTTTACAAGGTGTTAAATCTTTAATACATCCAATTTAGGAACGAAGAGTAGACGATTATTGTAGTAATTTTATAGCTTTTTTAAAAATCGAATAAATGTAATTTATCGATTTGTCATAGATAAAGCAGATGTTACAAAAGACAGCGTGATGAAAATATGGTGTGTTAAAATTAAGAAGCCTAACGATATCGCATAATTGACGTCAAGTTGCAGAAAACTTGCCTGCTATAACCTATATTTATAGCAGGTTACCATAACCAAGAGAACAAGATTTTCCGGTAAGTCGGACCTACGAGATTCTTTTTCATATAGTAACCAGTAAACCCGTGGACATATAACTGAAATACGTACCTAAAAGCTACACTGGGAACAATTCCAGTGTACTGCGGCGTACCCACCAATTACCACACCGCGGCAATTTGAATAACAACGGACGCTAAATTAGGTTCCGTGTCGAAGAAAAATAGGGAAATGGAGGTATAGTGCCATTTAAAAAAACGTTTCTAGCTAAAATAAAACCCAGGCGGTTTACATTTTTTTTGTACATTCTACATCACTTCCATAATATTTTTTTGTCAAACTTTACGCCCGCTAAACTAAAACAAACATCTGCCTTGCCATCTTGGACTAAGACAGCCGATAAAATGAATGTAAGTACTTATTTTACAACGCTAAAATAGGTAGGTACATTCATTACATTCAATATGTAGTTAATTGACGTTATTACAACTTCATTACATCATTATCAAATCAATTACTTACTGTTCTAAATATTATTTACCCCGTGTGGTTGCCGGGTAAGAATAGTGCCACTCGTAACTCGTACTTGTGGAATTCGTAAGAGGCTTTTAAGGGAATAAAGGCTTGTAGTACTGTTAGGCGATGGGCTTGCAACCTGTCACTAAATAATACGCTGGTAAACATTTCAGCCTAATTGTGCAAAATGTGGTTTCAGAATTATCAATATTTTTTTGAGCTTTTGGTAATTCTGTAGCTATGAATGTAGGTATATAATATTTACTAGCAACCCGCCTTCGCTTCGCTTCGGTTTATGTGAGTATGATATGAAGCCTTTCTCGATAAATTGGCTATCTAATACTGAAAGAATTTTTCAAATCGGACCATTAAGCAGTTCCTGAGATTAGCGCGTTCAAGCAAACCAACAAACAAACAAACTCTTCAGCTTTATAATATTAGTATAGATAGCATATAGTATAGATATGAATGGGTATGCGCACCAGTTGTTTTAGTAGTTTTAATATAGTCCAGTTTCTAAGTAAAGAATTTTCAATTTTGAGATGAGCCTAAGATACAGCTCACTCATACATTGGTACACGTGGCCAGTGTGCTCTTTGACTTTGTCATACATAAAAAAAACCCTTACAACTTACAAAATAAATATCAGGGGATAATCTCACACAAATAGACCTAGTCCCATACAGTTTACTAAGCTCTAGGCTTGGAGTTAGAAAACATCCAAGACATAATACAAATACTCACGCTCATCACATAAATATATTACCGCCGTGTAAAAGAACCCTCATGTGGCCAATTTACTTAAAAAAGAAAAATGTTTTTTTTTGCTATCTTTACTAATAATAAAATAATAATAAAATCTGTTTATTTCAATATTTGTGTTGAGTTTACAATTTTTACTTAGCTAAAATCTTTATCTATGTATGTAAATGAAGTCTAGTTTTACTTCATTTATAACCTCTCTGTGTCGGTTTGGAGTGATCTGTGGCAGCGCTATGACAAGTGACAGTCGACAGAGAAAAGTTTCTGCCGTTATAAAAAATGGAATTTACTTAAGATAGGATTAGAAGAACAAGTGAAATAATAGCTTTAATGTTGTTTCTCATTTCAGGTAAGATATTTTTGTAATTTTAGCCCATAAGATTTGTCAAGTATGCTTAAATTGAAGTATAAATAAATAATGAAAAACCGTTCTCATTTCAGAGCAACTCATACAGTTTTATTTCACAAATACCCTGAGTGTATAAAAACGCACATTATAAAACAACATTAAAGCTATTATTTCACTTGTTCTTCTAATCCTATCTTAAGTAAATTCCATTTTTTATAACGGCAGAAACTTTTCTCTGTCGACTGTCACTTGTCATAGCGCTGCCACAGATCACTCCAAACCGACACAGAGAGGTTATAAATGAAGTAAAACTAGACTTCATTTACATCTCCCCCCCCCAATTTGGATTTATAAAACAACATTTCCTGCTATTTTATGGACAAAGATGGAAAAACTAAAATTCGAATTTGTGGTCAAAGCAAGTAGTGAAGACCCAAAAACCAATATAATCTGCATAACCTCCATCACAAATGTTGAGAACCATGTTTTTATAATACCGGACCAATACCAGCCTGTGAGATTGCATGATGCAATAATAAGGATTCAAGCATTTCAGAAAGTGAAAAACACTTTACAAAGAAGACATGACAAGAGGCAAGTGTGGATCTCAGTTACGCCTGACATAAAAGGTAAATCTATATAGATGAAGATGGCAATATGCAATTCCAAGGATATTTGTTGGAAAAATTGTCACCGAAGACGCAACAACAGGCTCCAGTGGCTGGAATTTCCGAAGAGGCTTTATCAAAAATCCTAGAAAAATTTTCTCAAATAAAGAGTGAAAAATCTACTACTCAAGGCTTGAAAAATATCAAGGAAAGATTTGTAATTGAGACATTCACAAGAAAGACATCAAATGTATCACAGTGGATTATGACTTTTGAAGCTGAGTGTACTGCCGTCCATTAACTAAAAGGCGGCTAAAGGCTCTTACGACCTTTTTGAGTTATATATACAGGGCGACTCAGCTACTTATTAGCTATCGATCTATCTAGGTTTGGTTTCAATACCTTTAAAAACAACCGAGATACAGCCTTCAGAAAAGCGGCTAAATTCAGATTTTTTGGGATATTACTACCAAAAAGGCGGTTATTTAACACTTACCTATCTTAAAGGCGATTAAAAGTCGATAACTGCCAATTTTTAAACGTAACACGTGTTACGGTACAAGACTTAAAAGCAGCTATTTTATTTTCCACAACTTAAAAGCGGCTATTAGACTTTAGCCATCTTATAGCTTAAGAACGTAATATTCAACTACAAAAGAGGTCCTAGATTAAAAAGCGGTCTATCCGTGTTTACATAAGAAATAAGCGGTTAAAATCCAATAGCCGCCTTATTGTATGTAAATTTTATTATTTTTTATCAAAATACATACCTTAAAGGCCGTGACGGTTTTATAATCTAGAAACCAAAGTAATAAAAATCAATTCTTGCTTCATTAAATGGCGGCTATACGACATTGCCTAACTAAAAGGCGGCAACTCATTCCCCGCGCAGCAGTCGCCCTATCCCCTGTCTCGCCTGTCGGGCTGACGGCGTCGGCCGAAGTCAGTCGCCGGAGTGCTTATCTAAAGAGCTGAGGGCCCAGACAAGATGCACTACGCTAGCTAGCGTTTCTCTTCGTTTAGTTTTTAAACCGATCGCGTCACTGGTAGATGACGTGATACGAAAAGTCACGTGATGTGCCCATGTGCCAGTGACGCGTGGTTTAAAAACTAAACGAATAGAAACGATAGTTAGCGCAATGCATCTTGTCTGGGCCCTCTGGTCGCTTCGCAAGCGCCGCGGGCGTCGATTTCCGCCAATTCCACCATGCCGCTGCCTCCAAGAAAAACGTCTACGTAAAGTTAAAATTTCTCAAAAGGCAGTTAGGTCTAGCTAGTACCTACTATCAAGTAAACTTTCGTTACTATAGCTTGGTCCCCCACTCGCTTTATAGTAGGGGAGCCCATGAAACTAAACCTAGTCCGATAATACTACCGGATGAGATATTATTATTATATATTTAGACGCGTCGTTAATGGGAGAACACGAAATGGCGGGTCCATATTGGCTCATATAAAATTGGTCTTTCGATTTTTTATACAAATAACGATTTGTGACTATACTTATCATAACTCTGAAAAAAATTTGCTCATACTTTTTGTTCATACTTTTTTAAGTCATAATTATCGCAACTCATAAAGCAGTTTTTCAAAAAGCTGTTACATTTTAGATTTTTATAAATCTAACCAACCTAACTTAATTTAATCTACACGTAAGATATTTAAGAAATTGTGAAAAGTGTATCGATGAATATTGGCGTTATAAGTTCAGATGATTATAAGTTTCGATCATTTCTACTAAAAAAAATATGAATAGTATGAAGAGTGATCATTAGGTTGTAAAATTCTATGAGATACCTAACTTGCAATTTTATATGAACTTTGGCGCTCCTGAAACAAACCAAAAAAATGCCCAGGCCGCGGTATTAAAAAAAATTCAAAGAAATTTTTAGAATCGGGTTTTTGGTATGATAAGACTCCCAAAATTCGTTTGTTCCTCGAAACAGGGGAGGTGTAGGACTATACGATAATGCAATGCTGCAAACCCTCATAATTGGCCTTATCAGTGCCAAGAGCATGACAAAGACGCCTCGTACTTAGAAATCTAGTACGATCGACCTCCTCAAAAAACAAATGCTCATCAGAAAGAGCATGAATTTCTGTGTCAGGAAAACCACTGCTGCATTTTCCAAACACTGGAGAAAGAGGTAGCTGCAGCGATTGAAGGTCATCCTTTGCGCAGCTGTATTCGATCAGACTACCGGATCAGATTATATTAGGTCCTTACCTATGAAATTGGCGTTTTCTATGGATAATTTTATGAAAACTGTGGTTTTCATACATTTCATTTAGTGGATTATTTTGTAACGTCAAATACAAATCAAACAAAATTCTGTCAGGAATATTTGACACTTCTAAGTTAGATTATACATATTATACATATCTTAATTACTTAAAAATATTTGGCTTCATAAAACTCTGCGTAATTGAAACACTTGAACTCGCAGCACATGAAAAGAGTTGAGTACACACTTAAATTTTAAACATTAAGTTAGAAATTTAACCATATTATTTGTATCTATAACCTTTGTAACATAGTGTATTAATGAAATTAAAAAAGATCTTGAAAGTTAAATTTAAAAAAAACGCCAATTTCATAGGTAAGGACCTAATATATATTTAGACGCTTCGTTAATGGGAGTACACGAAATGGCGATGGCTGCTATGCAAAAAACCTGGCAACGGTATTGAAAAAAAAACCCAAAAGAAACGGTTTTCTATTTAAGATAAGAGGTGTATTGACTATGCGATAATGCAGTGCTGCAAGCCCTCATCATTGTTCTTATCAGTGGCAGCACGATCTACCTTCTCAAAAAACCTCTAGTCTAAACCAAGACTTGTTTGACTTTTTTATAACGAGTCTGTTATAAGTGATACAAGTACAGTTGGTAAAAATAAAGCGTGTCACAAAGACGTTTTTTTAAACCCTGACGCACAAAAGAGGGGTGTTATAAGTGTGACGTGTAAGTCTGTGAGTGTGTGTGTGTCTGTCTGTGGCACTGTAGCTCGTAAAGGGGTGAACCGATTCGGATGCGGTTATTTTTATTTGAAAGCAGGTTCATTGGCGGTTTTCATAAAACCTAGCTTAAAAACCAGCTTTCAAAAAAATCTGTTTGGGAGCTACGATGCCACAAACAAACACCCAAATACATAGACATAGAGATACACGTTATCAACGAACACCCCTCTTTTTATTTATTAGTTATTGGATGTCTGTTAACCGCAGAAGGTTTCGGTTTTATTTTGAGATTAAGTTTGATATTCTACTTGTTAAAGTTCCAAGTGTTTTTACTGATGACAGCCTTCTATTTTAAGAATGAGTTATTGATCTCTTTTTGTTTTTATAAGTTTAAAGAAAGGTATTATTTAGTAGCTAAGCAATAGAAAGTTACGCGTTTAAACTGTGATGTTATCAGTGTACCTTTGCAATTTGTTCCTTTATTACACAGATTTTTATATTTTGTATGAATGAATTTGATTTCAACATAGTAAATGGTGTTTTTCTTAAGTTTAATTTCGCTGTGTTTTTAGCAACTACCCGAAGTCATTGGATGTAGTAACATACTTCGATTGCAATCCATAGCAAAAAAGCAGTTATTTTAATTTGTTCTTCAATTAACTGCCTTTTTCTCTAGCATTGATGATACAAAACGTATATTAGATTCTGCCATATGCACTCATTTTAAACTAGAAGGCCGTTAAAGTCGTATGGCCGTCTTATAGTCATGTCTGTTTGCACAGGATTAACTAGGCATACATAGCTAAAAAGCGGCTATATCATGTAACCGCCTTTTAGTTATGTTTTTCATATAACTTTTTTGTATTTGTACAATCTATGGTGGATAACCTAAATTACTGAACTAGAAGGCGGCTAAACATACTTTAACCGCCATTAAGCTATGTAACGTAATTCATAAAATTCTACGGTATCATAGCTAAAAAGGAAAATCGAAGATTTCAGCTATAAAAACAAGGAAAACCATATCAAATTTATATGTATAAAATAGAGCAAGTCTCGAATATTAGTATACAAAAAAAAGTACAGGGATATCGCTCACCAGTTTTCAGAGACATGGTTTCCCATGTTTTTTGGCCATAACTCAAAATGACCCTCTTGTATTTAGCCGCCTTTTAGATAATGGACGGCAGTGTACCCGTTTAGGAATAGAAGAGGACACAAAACGGATTGAAGTTCTTAGGCTGTTTATAGAGGAATCCTGCCTGGACTGGTACAGTTCTATGCTCATAAAGCATACAGTTGCTTCGGAGTGGTCTCTGTGGAAAAAATATTTTTGTGAGACTTATGCGGATAAGGGTTGGTCGCCGATCAGGTATGCCATTTTGTATAAGTATAGACAGGGCTCGCTATTAGATTATGCTTTGAAGAAAGAAAGACTTCTATTAGAGATGAATAAAAACATTGATAAACAAACTTTAATAGATTTGATCGCTACGGGGTTGCCAAATTATGTGACTGATAAAATTGAAAGGGATACTTTACAAGTAACGGAGGACTTATTTAGTAATATTCGAGGTTTAGAACATTTAGTAGAGAAAAAGACTTGGGAAAAAAAGAATGTAAGTTTTGAAAATAAAATAAAAGAGAAAAATGTCAAGGAGCAGCCATGTCAAATTTGTGAAAAGGAAAATAAAGGGAAACGGTATCATCCCGAGACTCTATGCTGGTTTAGAAATAAAAATAATGATCGATTCAAACGGGAGCAAATAAGGAGTGTCAATAATTCAGAGTTAGAGACAGAGTTAAATGAGGTGGACCAAAAAAACTTGTAATCCCGCCATTGATCAAGATTAAATTATTAATTAATGATACCTTGCAAGTGTTAGGAGTTTATGATTCAGGATCAAATGTATCTTTGATAAATTCGAGATTATTGTCCTTGAAAAATAACTCTAGCAATAACAGAATAAAAAGTGCGGGTCTAAAAACGATTAATGGCGTAAAAAAATCCATCGGAATGGTAACCTTAAAACTTAAAATATTAGAGATGGAAAAACATGTTAATGTGTTTGTAATAGATGAAGAAAATTTCGATTATGACTTTCTAGTTGGATTAGATTGCATCGAAAATTTTCACTTGATTCAAAATGAAAACTTGGTAATTTCACAAAACATTCCCATCCTAACAACACAGGTGCAAAAACCAGTGTCGAATCAGAAAAATGCTAATTTAATTCCTGGCTTTACAGGTAGCAAAATTGAAACAAACAAAAATTGTGAGAATAAGGATGAGAGTATTTTGAAAAAAATAAAACAAAATTGTGAAATAAATTTTAATGAACACTTAAAAGTTGAAAACTTTAACATATCTGTAAATCACCTGAACCTACATGAACAGTCAAAAATAGATGAATTGATTTGCAAACATACATCACTTTTTGCAAGGGACAAGTATGATGTAGGGACTGTAAAGGACTATGAGGCTCATGTTGATTTGATAGTTGATAAATATTGCAGTAAAAGACCTTATAGGTGCACTATCGAGGATAGAAAGGAAATAGAACAACAAATATCAATGTTATTAAAGAAAAACTTAATTGAAGAGTCTTATAGTCCTTTCGCAGCCCCAGTAACATTGGCCTATAAGAAAGAGGAAGGAAGAAAAACCAGGTTATGCATAGATTTTCGTGATTTAAATAAAAATGTAGTCCCTCAATCACAACCATTTCCGTTGATTGAGGATTTAATGATTAAGACAAGAAATTGTAGGTTCTTTTCCACACTGGACATAAACTCGGCGTTCTGGTCAATCCCACTAAAAATTGAAGACAGGAAAAAGGTAGCTTTCGTTACACAGGAGGGCCACTTTCAGTGGACATGTTTACCATTCGGTTTAAAAACCTCACCTGCAATTTTCCAGAGGATATTAAGTAGTATTATTAGAAAACATGGACTGTCACATTTTTCCGTGAATTATATTGACGATATATTAATATTTTCTGAAACTTTCGCAGACCATATTTTATTAAACATTTATCGTTATTATTAGAAGCGATCTCAAAGGAGGGATTTAGACTAAAGTTCTCGAAATGTAACTTTGCTCAGGACTCTGTAAAGTATTTGGGCCACATCATTAAAAATAACACAATCACTCCATTAAAGGACAACTTGATTGCTATAAAGGAGTTCCCTGTACCAAAAACACAGAAAAATGTCCGCCAGTTCTTAGGTAAGATAAATTTCTATGGAAAATATATTCCTAATAGTTCGATAATATTAGATCCTTTACATAACTTGTTAAGGAAAGGACAAAAATTTGATTGGTCAGATAAATGCCAGGAAACATTTGAGACCATAAAAAAACTATTGTGCCTAAAACCTATTCTGGCTATATTTGATCCAAACTTACCAATACACATTTATACAGACGCAAGTATTCAAGGGATAGGCGCGATTTTAAAACAACCACAAAATAACGGAGAAGAGAAACCTTGTGCTTACTTTTCAAGGAAATTAAATGATTCACAAAAAAAGAAAAAAGCCATATATCTTGAGTGTTTGGCAATCAAAGAAGCCGTTAAATATTGGCAATATTGGCTCCTAGGTAAAAAATTTACAGTTTTTTCTGATCACAAACCGTTAGAAAAAATGAACATAAAGTCAAGAACGGATGAGGAATTAGGAGACTTGACGTATTATTTATCTCAATTTAATTTTGAAGTCATTTATTCTCCAGGAAAGTATAATGTGGAGGCAGATTCGTTAAGTAGAAATCCTGTATTAGATCCGAATGATAGTCAAGAAGAAAGTCTAAAATGTGTTAACTTAATTAAACTCAAAGATATACAAAATGATCAGGAAAATAACGAAGATATAAAACAAAATAGAAATAAACTTCAACTAAAAGATACACTGTATTACAAAAATAATGGTAAAAAAGGAAAAATATTAATAACTGAAGAATTTAGTAAAAAACTTATAAAAAAAATACACGATTATTACTGTCATTTAGGATCACAACAACTAATAAGCAAAATTAAACCGTTTTATACCGCGAAAAATTTAACAAGTAACATTAAGATGATCTGTGGTCACTGTGAAATCTGCATTAAAAATAAGTCTAGGGGAAAATATAAGTTTGGGTTAATGTCCCACTTAGGTCCAGCAACTTACCCTTTTGAAATAATGTCCATAGACACCATTGGAGGTTTTGGGGGTTCACGATCTACAAAAACGTATCTACATTTACTTGTGGATCACTTTACTAGGTATGCTTATATTTCGACCTCTAAAACTCAAAGTTCTAGTGACTTTATAAAGCTTGTTAAAAACGTGACTCAGGGAAATAAAATTGGCATGATATTGTCGGATCAGTATCCGGGTATAAATTCAAGAGATTTTAAAAACTTTCTAGATACAGAGAATATACCAATCATATTCACTGCGATCAATGCTCCATTTTCTAATGGTCTAAATGAGAGATTGAATCAAACATTGGTTAACAAAATAAGGTGTAAAATAAATGAGAGGAAGGAAAAATTGGCTTGGACTACCATTGCTCACCTGTGCACTCAAAGGTATAATGAAACAGAACATACAGTGACAGGGTTTTCTCCAAAATATTTGTTAGAAGGAAAAACATTTGATATCTTACCAAATGAATTAAAACAGGAAAGAACGTTTAATGAATTAATTCAAGACCGAAAAATCGCATTAGTTAACTCTATAAACTCACACAATAGCAATAAGAAACGGTTCGACAGAAACAGAAAAGAGTGCGAGATAAAAGTAGGAGATTTAGTTTATGTGGAAAACGGAAACCGTCTAAACAGGAAAAAGTTACACGAATTAAAAATTGGACCGTATAGAGTATTAGAGAAAATATCAAACTCAATTTATAGGATAGACACAGGCCATAAGAAATCAGAATCAAACCTGTTTCATATCACAAAACTTGTCCCTTTGCTGGAAGTTATGTAAAGTTATAGTATAAATTAAATATTTAATTTTATTCACAAATTGGGGGGGGGAGATGTAAATGAAGTCTAGTTTTACTTCATTTATAACCTCTCTGTGTCGGTTTGGAGTGATCTGTGGCAGCGCTATGACAAGTGACAGTCGACAGAGAAAAGTTTCTGCCGTTATAAAAAATGGAATTTACTTAAGATAGGATTAGAAGAACAAGTGAAATAATAGCTTTAATGTTGTTTCTCATTTCAGGTAAGATATTTTTTGTAATTTTAGCCCATAAGATTTGTCAAGTATGCTTAAATTGAAGTATAAATAAATAATGAAAAACCGTTCTCATTTCAGAGCAACTCATACAGTTTTATTTCACAAATACCCTGAGTGTATAAAAACGCACATTATATCTATTTAAGTACTGGCACGGTTGCTACCAAACAAGGCTCACGCCGTCTTACCACTAAATATGCGATAGGTATACTAACAAATTAAGACGCCTCTCCGACGTTGTTTGGACTAATTTGTACAAAGACCCCTGTCCTACAACTTATGACTTGTTGTCAAAACTTGACTAGTCTCCCAAGATTGATATGACGAGTTGTATGTTTCGTCTCAATTTGTAACTGCCAATGATTAAAGTTTGTTCGGGAACCTTACCATGCCATGCTTATTTTTGCTTTTGCAAAGAAGATATGGAAGGAAACTTGTTGAGATTTTTTAAATTCTAGAGTTATTCTAAGTCCAGAATAGCTAGCCCCGCTTTAACTTTATGATAACGCTTTTTTATTAATATGAACATAAAATTTCATCATTACATATTTCACCATCTGAATTAATACAATGATCAATAAACGATCTTCACGCTTAATATTACAGCACTTAATAAAGTCTTTTACGGGCAACAATCCCCTATTAAATTAACCGCCGTTGTCTTCTAGTTCAAACCGCCAGTTTAATTTAAACATTGTAAAGAACTTATCAAGTGCTTCAAGATCGAAATTAAATTTCTAACAGTTCTCAACTGCAAAAGGCTCCGAGAACAAAGCCGGCTCGCATCAATCACCCGAACCATTGTGTGACGCGTCTGAAGAGAACTTCTCAAGCCCTTTGAAAGTAATAAATCGATGTTACTAAGAAATTGTAACTTCATCTGGAAGTTCTTCAAGTCCGATGAAGGCTTTTTTGAAGTCTAATTAGTTTTTAGTTTACCTGCCGCTGATTGGAAGTTGAGTGGAGTTTAAAGTTGAAGTCAGAGGAAATTCCGAGATGAAAGTGCTGGGCAGAAGATAGGTAATATAAAGTCGTCTACTGGTCAGATAAAAACAAAAATCTGTATTATAAACCGTGCAGAATTTTATCTTTAAGTTGCGGACCTTTTTGTATTAAAATCAGGATTATTAATTAAGATCCAGAATATCACAAACGCTAACGGACATAATAACCATCTGAAACTAATAGTTTTATTTACGACAAAGTGATTCGCCATGATGCTATTAATACCTTTGCTGGCAGTAACAATTCATTAACCTAACACTAGTCAACTTTACTTTCCCCAGCTTTTCTAAATGTTCGATACATAATTGAACCCTTTGAACCCTTTCTCCGAAGTACATTTTACAGGAGGGTTATAGTTACCAATACCGCAAGCCATAACTCCTGCTTTCTGGGAAGACATTACTATGCACTTCCATGAGTCATGACGGCGTTACGGCAAATTTAATGGTGTGTGAATAATAAATTAACATTTCTCTTATCTAAATGCGCTCACTTCCTATGGGTTAGCGATGCTTTAATTTTAAGCTGATCGAAACGTAACCGGAGATACCATTAACACGGGGTGGATTGGGGCGTTGGCTAATGTATAAGTTGTAGATCGAGTTTATAATGAAGCGAACAATAAATGTATGGTTCCTAATAAACTTTGGTTTACGTATACACCAACTTTAAATTTTATAAACAATTTAAAACAATATTGAATCCTGTAAGAAAGTACTTTTCAGAAGCCTTAAGCTGCTTTAAGATAAACGTAACATGTTTGTCTCTTAAATAATTTTAATAACCATTGACTCACTTGTACATAATTATGTACATGTAGTATTCGTTGATTTTTTTTTCTTATTTGAAGCATTAAAATTTTGTCGTGTCAATAAAGTATTAATAATGCAGTGTCTTTATTTTTTTTACCCCACTATTTTACTAAAACATGAATAAAACTTACTATTAAAAACATTACTTCTGTAAAAGTAAGCCAATTTGATTAAAAAACCTAATCTGGCCTTGTAAACTGACCGCAATATTTGCCTAAGCCGATTGTAATCTAACTAGGAACAACCACTACAACCAGGTCAAACAATTAATAGAGGAAAGGGGTGCCGACAAATCACAACGAACGACACAAGTTAGCCGACTTTACACACGTTTGTATTATGTCACGATTACAAGAATAGGCCCCGTGCGCGTGCCCATTCTTCAGGAACAACTATGGGCAAAATTGTTCTAATGTTATTCAACTCAATAACCGTTACACATTCAGATTAGAATAACTTAGGTTTCTTTGAGGGCATAAGTATCTTGACAGAAGGCACAGTAATTTTACGGAAGGCCAACTTTGTAAAATTGCTGTTATACTACAATTTGACGGGTGCGTATCTGCTCACGTAAGTTTTTAAGTCCTTTTATCGGAAGTCCGAAAATGTTTCTCATACCATTTTACGTCATAATGATCTGATCTGAATTTTTTTTACTAACGTTGGAACTCATAATCATCTGAATTCATAACGCCAATATTAATGAAGCCGTACACTTTCACAATTTCTTAAATATCTTACGTGATCACAATTACTTAAATAAGGGTAGGGTAAGTTAGATTTTTAAAAAATCTCAAAAATTAACAGTTTCTTTAAAAAAAATGCATTATCTCCAGAAATATCGTCTCTTCGTTACCTATGGAGCCGCGTCCCCACGTCGCAACTTCAGCATGTTTTAAACGGTCCCGTGAACTTGGCTCGTAACTCGCCGCTAGGTCACGTACGAAACCCTAAATTTAAGGAAAACACTCCGATAACTCGCACGCTGGAACACACGTCTGAGATTAGACGTTTTGTTTTGGGGAAAGGCGGAATTTTGAAAATTTCGCTGTAAAATTCTAGCTCTGTAATTTTTGATAGAAGACGTTTTTTTTTTAAAAGATTTAGATAACGCGGAACATTTTTTTCACCCATGACAAAATAATAACCGGTGTACTATAACTTTAATGTATGTACTTGTGTGTGTCTGTTTGTCTGTCTATCTGTGGCATTAGTTCACAAACGGTTGGAACGATTTGGGTGCAGTTTTTTTTTATAGAAAGCTTGTTTAATCGGGGTCGTTCTTAGCTAGGTTTCATAAAATTCCTTTTGGCCGTTTCAGAGATAGCTCTGTAAGAAAGAGACCCTACAATATCGTTACCAGTGCACACACACAGTGTTAGCAATTTTTGGCCAACTTAAAGGCTAAATGGTTGGGCAATATAAAAAAAAACCCTGAACTCGATGTGCTGCAGTGAAATATTTTTGGCTCTAGGGTTGCACTTAATCTACTGACTGAAGCAATTACATCTTCAGGGAATTAAAAGACCCACAGGCGCATTGCAGTTTCATTGATCGATAGCCCGCATGCTTTTCGTGATACATTGCGTCGCTGCAATAGCTCCCGGCTCGATTATTGCAAAACAAGTCGTCAATGGATCGCTAAATCTCTGGGATACAGACTCTGTATCAAATGTTGTGATAGAACAGACAAACAAACTGCCGCATTAATAATATAAGTAAGGATAATGAATATATTTTTGGCCGAGGGTTATCGTGTTGCGATTGCGAGGCCGCTGGCTAGCTGACACCGCGAAAGTGTATTAGTCATGTTATTTTTAAGTTATATATTTTTATATAATGATGTTATTCTGTAAGGTATTTGTAAATATAGGACTTGTAGCCTGAAATAAAGTTATTCTATTCTATTCTATAAATACAAGTTTTTCCCTAAGACTCTGTCCGCGTAGAAGTCGTATATCACAGGTAAAAAGTACCCTTGCATAACAGACAGACAGAGGTACTTTTAGATTTATATTATTAAAAATATTGAATTGCAGTTCCTAGATCACTGCGTGAAAAAAATACTTTAAAACCGCTTTACGTAAATAATCAGCAAGAATCAAAACAAATTAAACCAACTTTCAATAAAGAGGCCAAAGGTTTAACAACTTATAAATTTCAAAGGGCGGGCATCTGTAAAGGAAACAAAGTGGTCCATAAATTTGGAATAATTCCACCTTTTACTGAGGGCCCGGCTAATGCTGCCCGTCGCCGATGTTTCCACTGGAATTTAAAGGTAAAACACGATTTTACCTTACACTTATTTGTTTTTAGAAGATGACATTTTCAATTAGCATTCCATCAAGAAGTAACAAGGATTTTTTTCTAGACGATAATAGGCAGCTGCCTATACTTACATGGATGATTGATTACAATCAAATTATTGATTTTTTGCAGTCTAAATTATTTCAAACTCGGAAATATAAAACTATTTTTTTTAAGATCTACACATACGAGTATCTAACTACAAAAACTGTAAATAAACTAGCATAAAAAACCACGTCCGAATAGGTCCTTCAAGACTACTTCCACAGATATAGGATATATCCAAGGTCAGGAATTAATGAGACTTGTGAATATGAATATATCCCTTCACATCACTAGACCGAACCGCGGTACGAATTCAGGTCAAACGTAAATAAATTTAGTTTGCTTTGTCCGTTTTAAGTACAGTTTTGTTTAGGAATTTTCTGGAAATACCTATTGTCGGTTCTTGTGGTTTTGTTTGATTCAGTTGCGGTACTTAAAGTTCTTGTTATGTGGGTTCCGTTTGATTTGGTTTGAAGTAAATTTTGAACAAAGGCCGTTGTCGAGAAACAAATTGAGTTGAGTAAACGATCAACCCGGAGCCGGAGGTTAGAATCATTGCTCTATTTGATTTTCTATTTTCGTATTGTTTTAAAATGGTTCATAATATAATCAGTTAGCTATTTTGTTTCATGGCAAAATAAGAAATTATGTTTATAAGATTGTCTAGAATTTATTTGTTATAATTATGTGCTATTTTAAACGTTATTTAGACTTTATTTACTGTGTTTGTTTCTCACACGCGGAGCTGGCTGAAAATAAGCTAGTGTCCGATTCACTGCCGTGAAGATACACTCGCTACTATTTTTATTGCTGTTTTCTGTTGTTACTTTTTTTTGTCTTATGTGTACATAAATTACACTACAGTGAAAAAGGCATTTTTCTTTTTCTTTTTTTCTTTCTCTAATCTTTAACGGCGATACGAAGTAACATAAATCTCTAAAGCCCAACCGTTGAATAAAATCATGTCTTAATCGAACTACCCGTTCTGTTTAGGTAAAGGCGGCAAAGTTTACGTTGCGGCTTAAAACGTCATATTGTAGTATTTTTTATTATATAGTATTCTACAAATACCCATTATTTTTCATTATCAAGTAATTCCGCAACCTAGAATGCAAACAGGACGTGCCTGAACACCAAGTGTAATATTTTAAGTCCCATGTCAGATTTTCACGTTGCTATAAAATATCATAATTTTTCTGGTAAATCTCTACCTAGAAGGGTAAGATTTAGCTTGTCATCAGGCAACGTTGCAGTTTCCAGCCACCCCTACCAATGTAGCTAGGCTAAAATTCTTCTCACATTCTTCCCTTTACTAGCGTGAGTATCCACCAGCGGCTAAAAGATTGTAGTCTTTTTTTTGGCTCTTGTTAAATCTTTGCATGTAGTTGGTGTACCGATAAATGCAGTAGGTTTATTTCTACGCGAAATAGGCACATATTTAAGTCCTTGAGTTGCAGAAAAAAGCCCGCCACAACCTATTACCTACTGCACCGACGTCGGTAGGCACATCAATTATGTGTAAAGTTTTAACAAAAGCCAAAAAAAGACAACAAATTTTATTGTATGACGTATCTTTGCCCAAGTTAAATGTGTCGGTGTCATCAAAGAATACTTAATAAGTCAGTGCGTTTAATTCAGTGTAGTCTTATAGATGTTTGCTTGCTAACTACTAACTAAAAGAAACCCTTTGCACATATATTTTTCTTAAATATGAGTTAGAAGTGACTTACGAATGAGTTTTAAGACTACGTTCCTCATAATCCCGCCGGCGCGCGGTACCCGGGAACTCATTAAGGCCGAATAAAAAGGTTTTATTACATAATATTTTTTGTTTGAGGACGGTCGACGTAAACTAGAATTTAACGGTCCTTCAGAAATTAAAGGAACGCTGTTAATTTGATGCAGCGAAATTAAATTGACGTCGTTGCTCGGTGTCGTCGAAATATCTCCACAAAAATAGTTAACCGAGAACTAACTGATTTTCAGACCTAGAAGCTAAAAATGGTTTTTGTTGCTGTCCAAAAGTTAATGAAAATACATTTATCTATTTGTAATATTTGTGTAACTTTTCTTCACCAAATATGTTCTGTAATTTACGATGATAATATACTCTGGTATGAACTATAATTTTGGTAAATCAAAGCAATTTAAGACTACGAGAAATTAAGTTTATAGAACAAATAATAAAAAAAACGCAGACCTGAAATCAGAGCGTGAAAATACCTACTGATTCAACCGATACTTCGGTTTTCAATATTTAATTTTTAGCAGATTGTCATATAAAATAAAACTCAAACCCGTAAAAAAGAAATCAAGCTTTCAAATGCGTTTAATCAACGCAATTAAAGAACCCTTATTAATGCCGGAGTCTGCGAGCCTTGTTTGATTAAAAATAAATCGCTTGTCTATGCCCAATGAGTTCCACAGCTGGAATCATTCCACGATTCGAAAATTTTAAAATATGGAGGGAATGATTGGAAAACGCAATACGACTTGTTTACAGATTTTAGCTTATCGAACCTTTTTGTAAAATGATGGATGAGTAACTGAATATTAAAATTGATTGACTGAATATAAATAACTACGAGTTTCACATAATTTACCAAGTCCCAAACTAAGCTCTTATTCTGTAGGTACCTACATACTTTATGGATACTAGACAGCGATAAACTTATACATATAGGTACTGAAAAATACACACTTAAATATATAGAAAACATCCAAGACCGGAACGAATACTTACTCACAACTTTACTATATGCTCTTACCGGGATTTGAATCCAGGACCACTAGTTTCGTAGGCAAGGCTAACGTAAATTGTGTTTTAAGGTTAAGAGAAGGGAGGTTACGCTATTGATACAAAATACTTTATTCACCACTTCACAAGTATTCAAAGAAAAAACTATTATCTGTAGGTAATAATTCAATACTATTATGAAATGTGAAAGTAACTTTGTCTTTTTGTTACGCTTTCACTGTTAAACCGCTGAACCGATTTTGACGAATTTTGTCATAGAGATAGTTTTAACTCCGAGGAAGGACCAAAGGTGATCTTTCCCGCAAAGAGGTAGCTATATAAAGATAAACGACTTCTACGCAGACAGAGTTGCAGACAATGCTACTTATTTATAGTTATGTAACCTTTGAACGTATCTCATAAATAAAATAGGACCTCGAAGTAGTAAAGGTTGCGGTATTTAAGTCCGTGGTAAAGCAGTATATTAATGATTCAGAACAAACTTACGCTTCACGGTGCTTTGTAAAATTTAATGTCAAGGGTCCTAGACGCTAACGCAGATGATTCGTTTTTCAAATAAAGACGTTTATAACTAGAATTTGACAGTATAAGAGCAAGTGAGAGAGAAATACAAAGCATTCATACGTGCTAACTATACTTGACCATCTTATCCTTTAACCTACCGCCAACCAGCAGTGTTCGCATTGTTGTGTTTAAGATAACTGGTGAAATTAATAGCAGAGAAGCAGGGTTGGCAACGCATTGTAGTCTTAAGATTATAGTCATGAGAGTGAAAATGTCTATGAGTCACAGGTCCCACTTACCATCAATTGGCTTGTGTGCTCGTTTGCCTTTTCCATTCAATAAAAAAACTCACTAAATGTACAGTAATTTGACTGGTCTTACAAAAAGATATCCGTCAAGGTCATATATTTTTAAAAAATGCTTTACTTTGCTTGTTAACTACGGTGCTACAACCTTTATCGCCGATGCCACTGCCATTGTAAACTGAGAAGCTCTAAATATAAAATACGATCATTTCTTTACGCTGCTTTTATGCCGCGATCAAATTTTGATGGTCGGATTTTTAAAGATAGACTGTCTATAATATAAAATGCATTAAATTGTTAATCAGTGAAGGAATTTCTACCTTCACACAAACGGATAAGACACAAAGTAACATGTTGTTAAAGCTTTGACTTTATTCTGTTTTGTTTTAAGTCTGGAACAAGTAGCGACGCTTTGAGAAGACTTTTTAGCGTAATCATTTTGTGCTTTATTGCCTTTTGATAAAGTTCACAAAGTGACACTTGTTCGCCATGAACCGCATCGAAAATTTCACAGATTAATTCATGATGGCATAAAAATATTTCATAGCTTTAGTTGTATGCTGATATCTTTGCATAATGGAAATACAACTGCTTGCTGAATATAAATTTCAATCGGGTTTATATTTTTAGATTTCACAAGAAGACCGTTAAAACACTCATCAAAGTCAAGGCGAAGTTAAAAGTCACTGGAAAAAAACAGAACTCGCAACGCTCACAGAAAACGGGTAAGATGCCGTATAAAATTAATTTATTGTATTACTTAAATATTATTACATACGAGTACCTACCTAGGCTACCTCGTTATTAGTAAGTGACGTTCTTCAAGCGGGGCCTGGGGGCCTAATATGGCTGCGTATATCGCGTGAAAAAATGGATAAAACAACTGTCACTTTCTGACACGTAAATAAGTACGAGAGTGACGGATACTCTATCCAAATTTGACACGTGATTTAAACGCAACTTTACTAGGCCCGCTGGGTCGATAGTCGATAAATGAATAAACAAATAAAAAATAGTGATCCACGCACTCGTATAAAATATAATATTTAACAGTAAAGGATAGATAGATACAGTACAATAGCTCTTAAGAGTGTTTCAGGTTTCGGTAAAGTCAGTTGTAGGTACAAGCTTATGAGCGTATGAGAGCGAGTAAAAGAGATGTACAAACTCGGACGTCTTTTTAAGATCTTACACAGCATTTTTTTGTACGGTCACGAGCGTTAATTTGGGACCCATTTCAAGAAAAATATGCTTGAAGTCGTCAATGTCATTAGAGATGTCAAGTCATTTGTAACTTTTAGGAAACTCAACCTCATTGTTGTAGAATGTCAAATTGACTTAGGACCTAAGGTGGGTACCAAATTTAATCTCGTGACTGTACTATGGATTTTTGTAAAATAATTCGCTCGCTAAATGTAATGATTGTCAAGTGAAGGGACTCCTGGGTAGTGATTTTGTAAACAACGCCGGTCGTGCGGACTGTCGAGTGAATCCAAGCGGCGAGATTAAGTAGTCCCGTCAGTGCGAACAAAACACATTGTAGCGCGTGCATTTTCAATTAAGCAGCCTTATACGTTCGACCCATCGTGCTGCTAAATTGAAAATGCACGCGCTACAATGTGTTTTGTTCGCACTGACGACGGGACTACTTAATCTCCCCGCTTGGTATCACTCGACAGTCCGCACGACCGGCGTTGTTTACAGAATCACTACCCTGTGACTAAACCTCTGCACAAACAATAGCAAAAACCATCCATGAACGTACCTTACAGTCGGGAGACACTACCATTAAAGCCTTCGCATCCAGCAAGTATGAATACACCGAGTCCCATACAATTCCCAAGTTACTGGGACTGTCGCACTAAACACCTAGTGTAGTAGAGTTGCTGCCCTAGTTTCTGCTTCAACGCGACGGCCGAGATGCACTTTATATGGGCTAACTTTATCAACTTTATGTCACAACACGTCTAACACGGGAAGTGCATAGTGTAAAATAATGTAGGTAACACAATAGACAAGTAACATCCTGCGATATTTACTAGGTACTAAATGTTAACAACATCTGTTGTATGTATACCTTTACTTTTGAACTCTTCTTTAACTTGTTTTTGTTTAGTGGTGTTCAATAGAATATAAATATAGGATTAACGTAATTTGGGGGCCTAATGTTAGCGATTCTAGAAAATCGACAGAACGTCGTTGGACCGCTTAAAAATGTCAATTCGATACATTTCGAGTCGATAGAAAATAGAAACGTTAGCAGCGTTTGCTTATTGGCCACGCCCTCTGTAGTGCGTTATAAGGTTTGTTCAACTCTCCGTACATTTTGGCAGATTTATGCAATCGTTAGCATTTATAGAATGCGAGTTGGCTAGCCGCACTTTTTTAAAAGAAGTAAATTCTGTCAGGGGTAATAAACATTCCTATTCCCTATGTATGGTGTATTTTTGCTTAATTAACATATATTTAATTAACTTAATTAACAGTCTTCGAATAAGTAAGTTTAAAACCAGAATTTAGCTCTTGGCTTGCACTAAACATACTTATACAGAGAAATACCTCCAAGGGCAAGAGTCGGTCAGGAGCAAACCCATTATCAAAAACCGGGCAAGAGCATGTCGGACCATGCTCAGTATAGGGTTCCGAAGCCGTAAAGACAAACACAAAAAACTATCTCAAAAATCAACATGTATGAACCAATTTTCTATTTAAAGTTATTTGGCGCTGTCTTAGATGATTTTTAGTAGGTATAGTTTAGTACTCAACTCAAATCAATAATCTAATCGAAAATTTGTAAACTTTCAGATCGCAAATCGCAAACTTGTAGGTAGCATTCCGGGGCACGTCCGAACAGCATCTAGGCGCTCGCGCTTATATGAGCGCGGCTGTCGCTCGATTTGTTGCTTGGACAGTTCGACTCCCCCCGCGCGTCCTGCACGCCCCGTTAACAAATTTTTCTATCAAAGTTATCATAGGCGATTTTGATAGGTATAAACACTTTAGTCGCCTGTATCTCAGGAACTAATCATGTCTACTTAGCCGTGATAGTTTTTCTTTAAAATTCGTTATATGCGCTTTCGTTGAAGATTTTTTTCAGATTTTTAATATTTGTAGTTTTGGCTGTAGGGGGGGGGGGACACTTGACTCTAACAAAAAATAGCGCTTTAAAGCTTAATATTTCATAAACGGATCCCTGAATCGAAAAATTGTTTTCAAAAACCCGCAATATTTTTAAAAGACCTATCCAACGACACCCCACACTATGGGGTAGACAAGAAAAAAAAAAGTATCCCCACGTTACGTGTAGGGGAGGTGCATTAAAAAAAAATATTTTTCAAAATTTTATTTTACCACTTTGTTGGCGTGACTAATATGTATATTCATGCCAAATTACAGCTTTCTAGTACTATGAGTCTCTGAGCTAGACTGGGGACGGACGGACGGACGGACATGGCGAAACTATAAGGGTTCGTTTGACTACGGAACCCTAAAAAAAAAAACACGCTTTTTACACAATTAAATGCCCTGACCGGTAATCGTATCCAAAATCCTTAGCTTCGTAGGCAGATGTAGACGTAGTTAGTCTAGTTGCACTACCAACTAGGCTAACTCGGTCTAACTAGGTCGCCAAAATAAATACATTCCCACAGAAAATAAATCCAGATCGTAAAATATTCAGGCATAGCGCCGTGAGACTAACACTATCCAGTTTTAATTATCACCTGTCCCTCCCAATAGCCTGTCCCTTTGATGTTTGGTCTGCTCGTTCGCCTTTTATCCCTGCGGAAAATTCTGGGAATCCTAATAAATTGGGAGCAATTTTAGGTAAATGAGTTTTGTCCTGGATGCGGGCAGGCAGGCTCGGGCGTCTCAGAAGGCTTTGATAAAATATAACCAATATTAACTATGTTTTACTGGAAACAGGAATGGGGCCCGATTATAAATACCGACAATTACGTTCGCCATTTCTCTTTCGCCTTTGGTAGGTACCTATTAACTGTTTTAGCCAGATATACGAGGACTTGCGTCTGTTTATAATGTTTAATTAAATAGCGGACACTCTACCTTTATTTCTGTTGAACTTAATTTGTAGCTAATTTTTTTTTTTTAAACAAAATCTTCTCTAAATTCTGCCACTTTCATGACTCACAGAAAGTGTTTACCGATTTGCTTAAAAACATGTTCAAACCCTAGCATGTATTTATCTCTGTGTAGTAAAATTATTTGTCTGAGTTTTTAGTTATTATAAGTTTACACAATAAAGCCCCAGCCCCTAAACCTTCAGAAATAATTCACTAAGAGGCTCACCGCAACGGTTGGCAATTTGCGCAAAATCTTATAAAGTAGCACGAAAACTAATTTGTAAGGACGTACATACAACGAAATAAGGCTAGGGCACTAAAACTTGAGAACACGTGTACCTATGAACACCTGGGCAAATACAAAAAAGCAGTTGCAAGAATCAACACAGGTTCTTAATGTTGAGATAAATAGGGTGCAGTATTGCATGGTTCAGGTAAGAGAAAACGGCAAGTTTATCTTGGTAAGAGAGGCTGTGTAAGTCTTGAGGATGGGACACACTGCTGGGACGATTGCATGAAAGTTAAGAAAACGTGACTCAAACCCGTTTTCATTTTGCGTTAAACCATGTTTCTACAGAAACTATATGGCTTTTTTTACAATATGGTTGTGTTTACTGTCAAATTTGAAAGAGCTACGTTAAACAACATTATAACGATATAATCAAAAAATAAGTAGATAGCTTCTGCCACGACTTCGTCCGCGTTGACTAATCCACGGGAACAGGTCATATACACAGAACAGGTGTTAAGAGGAAGCCTATGTGTACAATATCTTGAATAACATTTATTAAGCTATCTCCCTTTCAATATTCTTCCAAATCCTGCCATTTTATCGTGAAGGAGTAACAAACGTACTTACTCACAAACTTTCTCTCTTCTCTCTTATAATAATATTATGATGTGATCTAGTTACGAGTAAAGTTACGGTTAATCAGGCTAAGGGCGGATTCTACCAAACAAGAATAAGATCTTATACCTAGACTAAACACAACATTTGCATAGACTCATCTCGGAATAAGTATTTTGAAGTATTATTATATTTTTATGATTGAAAAAATTACCTTCTGCTGTTGTTTCTTGCGGCGGCTTCTCCGAAGAGCTGGTAGACTCACTCTATATTACCGACGTGTAAAATAGCCCTCATGTGGCCTATTTACCTACTGAATAAATATTTTGAATTTTGAAATTAGAATTTCTTATTCTAGTTTGGTAAAATCGATGGTAACTCAAAGTAGCTGACAATGACAAACCTAATAAAAAGATTGCTCACCCATCTTTTCATTAGTTGCCTGTTCTCCCGAACCCTATGCACCTCTACAAGGCACGCCTAATTTGGGTTTACGAGGCCAACTAAGGGCAAGCCGAGTAACGCCGACCATACGAGTGAAACCGCCATGAAAGAGTAAACAGTTCAGTTTATGCCTCAGGAGATAGGTGTAGTCTAGTTTATGCATGCGGCGTATGACATAAAAAAGAAATGGGAATCGTGATGTAGAAACCCAGTGCTGTTTCTGAACTTCAAGAGTTATTCACCTAGGGTGTCTTCGTTTTGACTTAACTATAGTCTATACTTTTAGGTATTTCAAAAAATGTAAACATTCCAAATCACGTGACTTTGTTAAACAACCAATCAAAACTGTTTTATCGAGCTTTGACGTACGACGACTTTGACGGCAGCCAATAGAAGCAGAACACTGTCTACTTCTATTGGCTGACGAACTATATCACGTGGTTGTTTTGTTTACATTTTTTTAAATGGCTAAAAGTATACATTATAGTTAGTTACTTGAAGTCCGACGTAAGGCTCATAGACAAAACTATGCGGCGCCACGTCGCATCGCCAGAATATGCATGCGAGCTAGCGCTTCGCATAACTGGCATAACTACATTCGGCATTTGGCTTCTATAATCTTCTAATAATCGTCTAGACTATAAGGCGTTATTCCCAATTGTAAGCGTACGAGTGGCGGCCGCGGACCGGGAAGCAAAGTGTTGGCAGGCCTTCCACAAAGTGGATCGATGATCTAGTGAAGATCACGGGGAGCCGATGGATGCGAGTAGGACAAAACCGACCGCCGTAGATATCCTTGGGGTAGGCCTATGTCTAGCAGTGGACGTCGACTTTCGGTTAATATGATGACGATGCGTACGAGTATCGTGAGTCAATTCACAGGCAACCCTTTTGACTACCTTTCTTTATCATATTTTAAACCATCAGTCTCCAGTAAAGTTCAAATACATCAACAGCACTAAAAATATCTATACCTTTTTCTTCGTCCACTTACATTAAAGAACTAGCAATATCCACGTTCACCTCCGTTACGTAACATCTTTCCACCGGGTCCGACCCAAGTCGAAGGATATCTCACCCATCTCGCCTGATAGCGCCAGGAAATTGCGACCGCCTCGCTTCCTGTACTCGTGTTGCTAAGAAAATAATGTATTAAAAAAACAAGTCTATGTAAACCTTGACTGATGCTTGTAGTTAAAAACGTGATTAAAGGATGTTGGAGGCTTAGTATCAGCGTGGTAGTTTTATACATCGGTGCATTTAGCCAATGACCATGATACTCTTTTGATTATACTTTAATAGTCGTTTTAATAAGCGCGCAATAGTTAAAGTGTGCTGTAAATAAGCTCTGGCCTTAACTGCCGTTGCTATATTGAATTTGACAGAAGGGATAAGTAATACCTTAACTAAAATAGATTTGTTGTACGTTTATTAAAAAGAGGGTTAGAAATGTTAGAATTTAATTAGGTAGGTACCTGCTTTATATTCCTTAAATAATATTTAACTTTTAAGGATACTAAACCTTTTACCGGTAGTATCTGTTTTAGTATCATCGCTAATATGCCAATTGACAAAAAAAAATTAAGTGTTGAACTGCATGAAATATTTTCCTTCAAGTTTAATGCATTAAATATCTAGCTTGGCGTTATAAATCTTGCTAAGATGTTAAAAGCGATTAAAATGAAACACTTTAACTTAAGTTTAACTTTGGAAGTCTTCGTTTCAGTTGAACTTTCAAAATGTTTGCTTTTCTCAAGTTTAAGTTTTACTTGCATGTAAAAAAAGCGAATCTTTACAGATTCACAAGATTTTTTTGTAACTATTTTTTTAACGTCGTATAAAATAACTTAAGTTTCAGTTAGTTAAAAATCTTTAAGCATTTTTTAACGTCTGTAGTGTATATTTAACTAAGAAACATTTTTTACTAACAATACAAAGCCCGCATAACATCGCAATGAAACAATTCTTGAATAAATGAAACATTAATTTATCCCGACCCAAGACAGTGTCACCCTCCACGTCAGCGCGTCCGCGAAAATGACACTGACAAGCGTTGTCACCCTCGCGTGATGAATCGCGTGACACGATGGGTTACACGCCGCGTCACGGGTATCATTGCTGACATTAACGTTAACACTGCGTAAAAAAAACCTTTTTGCGAATTTTTCTACAATTCTGTACCAAGAGAGTAACATTAACGTAAAGCGCAATAGTTTTGCAAGGTATTTAAACGTTTGGTTTGTTCTAGAGGACCCCCCTAATTCTTCCCGTTGAGGGTCAATTTTCGACAATCCTTGTGCGCTATCTGTCAGTTGGTCGATATAATATGGTTGGTCGCTTCCTCTATATCACTATTTTATTTATGGTTTTGATATAAAAGCTAGAAGCCTAAACTGAATGAGAGCAGAGCCTTTTATAATGTTTTCGAAAAACTTGTACACTTACAAGCGGTGTTAAACTATTATTTCAGTAGTTATGTAGAACGTTTAATATAAAACCTAAGGTATATTAGTTTAAAACAGTCATTTTGTGTCAGAAAAATATATTATGGAATCAGAAAATAAGTTGAGCATCTTTAGCTCCATTTAAACAAAATCTTCCAACTTAATAATCATTACAAAAGCTACAATAATATTACTATTGTAATGACTTCCTAAACTAATTATTAAATTAATGAGTTTTATAACAAAACTTAACTTACTTAACTTAGTTGGCAACGCATTTGCAGTCTTAGGATTGCACTGCAGTCTTGTGAATGCGAATGTCTATGGGTCACAGTTTCCACTTACCATCAGGCGGCCTGTGTGCTCGTTTGTCTTCTCTATGCCATAAAAATAAAAAAAAAAAAAAAAAAAAGACTGTAATAAAATAGATAAGGTGCTATTCCGCGTCTTAGCAAAACGTTATCAAAAATACACAACCCATTCCAAACCCTATGCCGTTCCAACAGACTCGACATTCCTTTCAAAATTCCCGAACAACAAAGCAACTGCAAGTTTATTCTACTTGAGACCCGCTACTTTGTTCCTTGTCATTTCTCAACGTCTCATTTAAAATAAGTCTTCTGCAATTACTAGACGCTAAGTTCTTTATTAACATGCAAATTGGTTGCACCGACCGGCGACATTGCGATATCGCACGAAATAACGTCTTAGAAGTTAATTAACAAGGCGTTGCAGTTGTATGGTATTTTGTGGGGAAACTGTAGATATTTCTTACTAAAAACAGTAAAAGCTTATAGGTATTTCTGACATCCAAAAAGGCTTAACAGATCTTTTTAGTGTCTACGATTTCGTTATAACACTGTTAATTTATGTATTCAATTTTGTAGGATACCGCCAGGACACATATCATGACACAGTAATATAAGGTTTTTCATGGTAATAGACGACTTTACATACAATTACCGTGCAAATTGGAGTACTTTACTACTTTACATACATGGGAGTCAAATCATGTAGTTTAATATAAAGGAAATTTCAACTATCATATTAGTTATTATTTTTAATGTATCAACATATTCTACTATTTATAAAAACCTAAACTTTAATAAAATATAAAGCCTTTTTTTGTGAAGTTAAGGGACTGCAGTTTATTTTGAATTAATATTAAGTTTTTACAATTTATTTTGCTTACTTTAGTGAAATTAATAAAGTGCAAATGGCGAAAGCTATTGCTACACTGGACCGGTTGAGACTGCCTTAAGGCATTTAAATCCACCATTTTTACCTACTTTGTGTATTTTGCACTAAAGTTAAAACAAATGAATAATGATGTTCTGTGTCCAGAATATAAAATAATAAACTTTACCTCAACCACTTTTTTCCAAATTTCACGAGTTCCGACAGTTTGTGTGGCATGTTTCATTAAATTTGTGCTGCTGCAACAAAGGGCTTAAACTAGTAGAATTCCTACCCGGAGAGGTCAAGACTCATGCATAGCGTGCATTCTCTTCAATTTTCTTGACTTACGGACGCAACCTTATACAAATAGTATCCTTAAAATATCCAACCAAAACACCAAAATGTTTCCAAACATTACGCTTTAACGTTCAGTTTTATCCCATCATTACAACTGCGTTGAAAATTAACACCGCTCATTTATTCGCTCATTCAATAGCAAAGTCTTCATCGTTCTCAGGTAAGCGATAACACTGCTTAGCCCGTTTCGCTTTTCTGAATTACGACATCTAATTACATCTCCATTGTCGTTTTGGCGCTGCATTTAATATTGTTTGTACCGGTGTTGGGCGCGGCACAAGTTACAAGCGAAATAATTGATAATCCGTATGAATATCGATGTGGAAATGTATCTTATTTGGATGATATAGCCAAAATGATACTGTTTCTGCAATTAAAATGTCCTAGATTTTTTCGCTTAACATTCAAAGTAGGCAACATACTTATTAATAATGCAATGAATGAACGGAAATAATTATTCTCGTACAGGTCCAGCCACGGAAACGGAAATTTCTCATATTTAATTAAACGTGAGCTGTTTGTAATGTTTGTAAAGTTTATGTTTTCCTATTAGACATGTTACAATACGACAAAAAAAAGAGCCTATCTCAACAAAACAAAAACATACCAAAAACATATTAAGTTAATGTTAATTAGAGTACGCCCACGATTTCGTAAGCGTAGCATTCGCCTTCCGCTAATTACCCCGCTATCCCGTTATTTTCCTGTTAGGGGTTTATTTAAAAATAAATCTTAATGATCTTTACATTAACTACCTTAGGGTCAGAAGTAAAATTACATACATACATACATACATACATAAACTCACGCCTTTATTCCCAGAGTGGGGTAGGCAGAGCTACAGAATTTCCAACAACTATAAAAACTTTTTGATAATTCTGTAACCACATTTTGCACACTTAGGCCAAGATGTTTACCAGTGTATTAGTGACAGGTTGCAAGCCCATCGCGTAACAGTAAAATTATTAATCTTTATTTTAAATCTCTAGGTCCAGCTATTAAGGCTGTGTGTAGACCGTGTTTTTTTTTTATTATTCCTCCTTGTCCCTTTAACCTTGCACCAAACTGGCATTTTCGTTTAAATTAACGCGGGATTCAAGTGCTGCTAATAAATCCATCGCCTACTTGATAATATTGTCGGGTTTTATACGCAAAATTAATTAAAAATCTTTCCAGTAAACGTCAGTTAATTATGTCTCCCGTACGTGTTGATCAGAGCAGTTTAATTAAAGTTTTAATTAATTTAAATTGGTTCGTTTTGTAATTTTGTCTCATTACCTTTAAAAGCGTGAAAGGAGGTTGGCAGGCCCTCATTTTCTTGGAAAAAATCTATAACTCTGTCCATTCTAGGTACTCGATTTTATAATTGTTCATGCAATATCTCAAAAAATATTTTTATTATTATTTAGACTTTATTAAGTATAGGCTTCTTTATACAATTTAAAAACATAAGTAACCTAAACGTCTCACTACATATTAATGCGTAGCATAACTAAAACACTAGAATTTTTTAAAGAGTAAAGATTGTTTTAGAAAAGTAGAAATATTTTTTTAATTATACATACATAAACTCACGCCTTCATTCCCAAAGTGGGGTAGGCTACAGGTAGCGCTACAGAATTACCAACCACTTTAAAAACTTGTTGATAATTCTGTAACCCAATTTTGCACAAGGCTAAGATGTGTGTAAGACGAATTTTGAATTATCATACTAAATTGTAAGAATTCCATTTTTTATTATTTGGTACGGAGTTCAAAAAGTGAGATTAAGTGAGTCGTGCTAACAAAGGTACTACTGAACATTAAAAACACACAGTACCATAACCTGTACCAGTTATTAAAAAGTTGTATCTGTGACACTATGAGACTTGTATATTTTACGTGTGTTTCTAATCTTAAACTTATTGTTTCTTGGAACAACTTCAGCAGTGAGACATTCTCAACTACTCGAGGTAAGGAGACAAGCTTACTTTCAAGTATCTGTATCGAGACTGAAACTTGAAAGCTTACTTTTAACGGATCGCTTCGTAATTGCGATAAAAGTATCAAGTTAACTTTAACTCGCCGGTAACAGTTCCGTCGCTAACTAACTTGGAGCTCAAGCGAGCTCAAGTGTTCTCTTAATAAGGCTGGTTAGGTGATCCGGTTGCCACACAAACTTTTTTATAAAGTAGTCAATAGTTATGTACAGTAGGTACTACCATTTTCTTAGTAGCGATCGGAAATCTTCGTTTTACAATGAGAAATGTATTGTCAATTGCGAGTGTAAGCGTGACAGCGATAGCCAGCCGAACGCTATAATTAAGTACCTTGGAGTACTGTACGTGTTTCGCAACCGACTTTTCCTGAACCAGACAGATGTTTGAATGCCTTTTGCACACTGTAACTATATTACTGTATATTTTTTGGATTGCTTTGTATTTTTTCTGTGGATGAATTGGGATTGTTCATATTTTTACAATAACTCCAATTCGAAAACCAATAAAGGAATAGGGTTTTAAAGCCGTTCTGCATTATTAAGTTTTTGAAATATTTATCTATTTGGATATTTCGACAAAAGTATATTTAACCTTAGTTTGACTTTCGTTTTCGACTTGAAGCCGTCCTAGGTGTATCTTACGGGTTAGGCGAAATTAGTTTGAAATAGTATGTTTTAATACACTATTACAATCACTTTTTTTCATTGGATATCATTTAATTGTTGTAATTTATTAGAAAATGCCATCCCAAATTTAAAATACTCATGTCATCCATAAAATGTCTGCTAAATAAATAAACATATTTAAACAAAACTATTGGGTCAAATACAAAATTAATGAAATTGGTGTCTTAAAAATTCCTGTTCTTTCGAATTAGGAAGTAAAAGCCGTGAGTTATTTTATCTGGTCAATCCCAATTTATGGAGCTGGAAATATAAATTTATTATTATATTGACATTTATTAACCCTTGTATATTGACATCAGACGAGTGACCATTTATTAGATGTTTAATCGTTGTTTTTTTAATTATTAATTATGATTGTATTTACTGATTACTAGTATTTATGTTTGACGATCTCGATGCAATTTTGTATTTTTTGACATTCAATGCAATATAAACGAAACTAAACTATAAATTCAAAAAAATAGGTACTGGCAATCTTTACGTGAAGTACTTTTTAGTTAGTGTGGCAGCCGTTATTGAACCCCAGCCCTGCAGACGCTCTCAAAAACAGTGCATTGTGAGCACCTGCACTGCGCGATAATGGAGCTCATTCTCCAGAACTTGAATCAAGTCACTTCAGACAAAAAAGAAAGCATTTGTCTTTAAAAAGGTTCTAAATGAATTCGAATTCCTCTTGTTTCGAGAGGAATGAAGCTTCGAGAATAATTCACTTCATTTAATGGCCCAAAATATTTGCTATAACCGTAAAATGAAAATTGAATTGAATATGCAAGTCACAGTTAAAAAGCAACAAAATTGTCGGTAAAACATTATTCACGAATACAGAACGATATGATGAATAAAGAATACATATCACAACAACTCCTATTGAATATTCCACAAACAAAACAAGTCCACTCGACTTGTACCCTAATAATTAATCAACAACTGAAACAAAAACACGCCGCCAATTGTGAGCGCAGACAACGGTTTGCCGAACCGTTGCGGTCTGACTCGTGAAAATTTAACCAGCGCACAGTTTTATTTACACTAAGTGCACGCTCGGATAGAACGGTAGGGAGACAAGTGGAGCGAACCTATTTTTGGATTGATTTTCGTAACAATAGTGTTGTTATTGGTTTTAGGGGGTTCTCATGATATGTGCAGTTCGTTTTACGGCGAGCGTAAAGGACAGAGCTATACCAGTTCTATACTTTTCTGTTAGCGTAAACTGAATTGCATAGCTATGTCATAATAACACCCCTGTATGATTTGCACAAATTGAAGCAATTACTTCGACGTCGCTTAACCGATTAGCTTGGTGGTAGATACAGAGTAGCATCTCGTTTTCAATCCCCGGTGTAGATATTGCAACTCACCAGTGAGCTTGAATCAATTAAATTTCAACTGTAATCCTTTGTTATAGGAACTCCTACAGCAGCACTCGTGAGATGTAAAAACTACAATGGCAAACGAAGAAGGTAACCAGTGAATAATATAATAAATGTTGGCGACGGTCATGAGGTAAACATTTTTTCAGCGTAAAAGCTAGTTGCAGAATCACTCTCATTATTACCAACGATAGGAAGGTAATATAGTTATTTTGAAAAATATTCTTACTTAATGGTCTTAATATGCGTTATTTATTATCTATTAGAAGCAGTGCAAATAGGTATTAAGGTTATTAAAGTTTGCCTACAAAACTTTATTGTGCAACATTTCACCTGAAAATGTTCACTACAAATGGAGATCACAATTTGTAGCTAACACAAATCACTAGACAGTAAGTACCCGTCATTATAATCATTAAACCACGATAAACCAAAATAAATTAAATACGAGTCCACTCAACTACTGTCCAGTGTCCAGTGCCACCGCGGGCGTCAATTGTTTTCCCTCAAATTACACTGGGTTAAATAATGATCCAGTTTATTGATTTAAAACACGGCCGGCGGGTGACAGATCATTTCAATACTCAATAAGGCCTTTGTTTTTAATAAAAATGGTAATTGAGCTGTCGTTCAGGTAAATAATGAGAAATATTGGGAAGAACGGTTTTCATTAAAAAAACAATAGTTGATTTAAAATTCGAAGCTCCCGAAACAATGATCACTTTTTATCAACTATTCCGTGGATTGATGATTTTCGAATCGTTCATCACTGGAAACGACAAAAAGTAACAAAATATAAAATGTCGCTTGACATGGAAACTGAGGTGACATAATCAATATAGCTCTCGCATTGTTCAGGTATTGAATTTCCAAATAAATGAGTATTGTTTTAACGATCATTTTACCGGAGAAATGGTCTGTGAGTTTCCGCCCGGGATTTATTGTATTAATAACGTCAATGAAGCTATTGTGCGAAATATACGGCGTGAGGAATTTTGCTGTCCTGTTTGACCATTAAAACAAAAGGCTTTTAGAAAATGTAATGTAATAGTTTAATTATTGCATGCTGGACATTGGCTGATTGTGACAATATTCCCTGCCGTTACGACTTTTATTTACCTACTCGCTTTCTGCAATAAGTATTTTTCGTTATATACGAGTATATTTTTATTTAAAAAAAAAACCTCGTTTGTGTTTTCCCGTGTGGTTACCGGGTTAGAATAGTACCACTCCGTTGTGCCACACTGTGCAAAATGTGGTTACAAAATTATCAACAAATTGTTAGAACTCTAACAATTAGCAGGTAAATCTGTAGCACAGCCTTCACAGAGTGGGGACTCTGGGAATGACTCGTGAGCTTATGTATGTATGTATGTGTATGTATACTTTGTCTTAAATACATTCGTTTTTTTAGAAACGAGCTATGTATAGGTACTGTGTCGTTTCAAGCCTAACATTTATCTATACAAACTATAGTGACATGACAGTGACTTTTGAAGCAAATCCCCCGAATAAATATCTAAATACCTATCAAAACCCAATGCATCGGTGAAACTGCAAAACCGCGTAAGTAACATTTAAAATTAGGAGCCAAATGCACGTTCTTTCTAAAAGGTTAAGGTTTTTTTTGCTCCACACTAAATTTGTTGGTTACGCGGTTTTGCAGTATCACCGACGAATAGCAATGTAGCCGCAGAATTTCTACATTGGATTACGCCGTACCCGATGTCCCAAGATACGTAAGAATCGCTCCTGTCATTTCATATTTGAATTCAAATATCTCGGATTAATATTCCTTTGAAGATTTGCGAACTTTATACCGATGTAATACTATGATGAAAGTTACATTCTTGTTCAATAGATTGTTGAAAATAAAAACGTCTATGAATATAAATGTTCTCGTTTGTGATTTGATATTGTTGACTAATTAAAATAACTAAAGTTTAACTAATAGGAAATGATCACCGCCTTACACTGACAGTTAAAGTATCATGAATATTTCCTGAAATTGAGTACACATTTTAAAAATCTTAAATCCCTTCCCCCTTCCCTTCTTGAATTTTGCGACCCTCCTAATGAGACTGGAAATGATAAAAGAAATTGAAAATGTTTTGCAACTAGTACGTAAATTGTTACATGAAGTTACCTCCAATAGTCAAATTTGGTCAGATCTGGAGACCGCAAAAAAGTTGATGCAAAAAAACTGTAAGAAAAATATTTAAACATTTTATTATACACGTGAGTAAACTCCTCCATTTCCGCTTAAATCCACGTTCAAAAAACCTCCACATAGGAAATGATTATAAATTTCACTTTCACTCGCCTTATTGCTCGTTATTTATTTCTCCCTCTTTCACCTGCGCTCTGTAATCCAGTAATGGCGGGTGATATATACATATCATAATGGGAGAAAACAATGTTCGTGCGAGTATGTAGCTCGTCATGCAGTAAGTTGGGATTAATCGATACTTCAAAGTGCTCAATCCAAACGTTTTTCTAAGAACCAAAATGACGATTAAATCGTTCCTTATTGACGATTTTTCATACACAAGTTTGGGTTACAGGTTGTTCAATAGGGCCACCCGGGCTCCTACAGAACGCTCCCTCGACTTGCGCGGTTAATATCCTTTATAGTTTAGTTTATTTATTCATCAATGTAACATTACAATATTAATTGCATTGCATGTCAAAAAATACAAAATTACATTGAGATCGTCAAACATAAATACTAATAATCTTTGATTATTAGTATTTATGTTTGAAATAAAAAAAGTTTTTAAAAAATATATGGACTCTTATTGGACTGACGTTCCCTACATCAAATCCGTAGCGTCGCCGGATCGCCTCACCACGAGGCAAGGCCTTTGATAGGTATTTAGTGCTGAGGCCCTTGCCAAGATGCACTACGCTAACTATCGTTTCTATTCGTTTTGTTTTTCAACCAACCGCATCACTGGTAGACGACGTGATACGAAAAGTCACGTGATCTACCAGTGACGCGATTGGTTTCAAAACGAAATGACTAAGGCTAAGATATTTACTAGTGTATTAGTGACAGGTTGCAAACCCCTCCCCTAACTCCACCAACAAGCCTTTATTCCTTTAGTCGGCTCTTACGTCATCCACAGGAAGACATGGAGTGGAACTATTCTAACTCAGCAACCATATCGTCCTGATCATCATCATTATTGGTCCACCTTTTGTCTTCCAGTATTTGATCGCCACTCCCAAAACCATTTCACCCATACGGCAATCGTTTCTACAAGCAGTGTGCCCCGCCCACTGCCAAATAAGACAATATGATTGTTGTAATAATAATAAATTTGCTAACTATTTTACATATAAACCGGAGAAAAAAGGAAAAACGACCAAAGGTAATTTAAGTTGATTTTCAGTTATTTCGTTGGGTTTAACCGTTAGTTACAGTTTGCTGTGAACATTCGCGTGACCGCCTTAGAGGGCATCAAAATTATGGGCCACAAAGTTCAACGTTGCAACACGAGACTTAACCATCGCTAAGTAAAACTAACCAAACATAAACAACTGGACTAAGCCGGTCCATAGACAAATATTCATGTAAGCGCTTGTTATTTTCTACTCCAACGTCCATACTCTACAAATTACCACAGCATTCAAAATAAAACCTTCACGCGTCCTTACAAGGTTGTATACAGCAAGAGCTTCAACTTGAACACTCACAGAATCTTCTAGACGTTAATACGAATGTAACAAATGATCGGATCGTCTAGCGAGTGCTTTTAGATCTAGTGTTGCAGACGGAAAAATGTGGCATAGTCTGAAAAAGAGCATATTTGTGTAATTCTTACAGAGACTTGCGACCTTTTTGGATGTAAGCCGCCAAGCAGAATGGAACAATAAAGTTATAGGGCGATAAGAAAATGTGGGAAAAGCGATGCTTTCTGGATCCGAAAGTTGAACGCTTTTAGAGTTGCAGTTGAATTTAAAATGTTCTCTCGTATTTTACTAGCAATATTACGTCAAATAATATTAAATTTAGGTTTGAAGTTAGTATGTTCCACAAACAACAACTTGCAGTGACAAATTTAATAGTACTAATGAAGTCAACAAAAAATTGGCCTTGATGGATCAGGCCGTAAAATCCGTCCACGATTGCTAACAGTTTTCGAAAACTGTCTAAATGAATAGAACTGACAGAAGCTTACGTTAAAAAATTTAGAGCTGAGTTTGGTAATTTGATTTTTTTTTTTTTAATTATTAACATCTTGTCTACGCCCGTAGATCTGGGGGGTTATTATGACATGTCTATGCAGTTCATTTTACGGCGAGCGTAAAGAACAGGGGGGTTATTATGACATAGCTATGCAGTTCATTTTACGGTGAGCGAAAAGGACGGAGCTATAGCAGTTACATAACTCTGTCCCTTTCTCTCAGCGTAAAATGAATGGCATAGATAGGTCATAATAACCCCACTGTGGGGTTATTATGACATCGCTATGCAATTCTGTTTACTCTGAGAGAAAAGGACAGAGCTATATAACTGCTATAGCTCTGTAATGTACGCTTACCGTAAAATCTAACTCGAACTGCATAGCGATGTCATAATAACCCCCAAGAAAGGAGAAAAAAAAACAGAGCTATAGCCGTTATATAGCTCTGACTTTTTTCTCAGCATAAACTGAACTGCATAGTTATGTCATAATAACCTCTCTGGTGACCACTCTGCCCACTCCACGGTGTAACTGTCACCATGACATGTTCTAGTGCAAACCCTAAAGAAAAACCACAAATGATAACCAGCCAAGTATATGGTAGTACGAGTATGTTAGTACCTTACGCTTAGTTCAGGTTTCTTTAGTTTTCTTTCGCCAAAGTACCTAGCTACTCAGCGTACCTTTAAACCGCCACAAATCGGAGATGCATCGATTTCCCCTCGGGACACCGAAGCGGATATATTTAAAATGCTCCGAAGATATCCTTTACCTTAACTTTGTTTTCAACTGCTGAATAAAATGGGACAGTAAATTTCAGCATGCGAACTAAACGATGAATTCAAAAATCATATATTCTACTGGTTTTTAAATCAGCCGCAATTAATACCAAGTAAATGAAAGCTATAAAAACGTTCACAATACAAAAACACGTAAAAATCAACAATGTCAGGTCAGACCGATTTGTCCGAATTGCCATGGAAATTCCCCCTTTGATATTTGAGTACAGTCCCAGCAATAATTACCTCTCTTACGCCTCTCGTCATAGGAAATGTGTCTGATATTTTTGAGTCCAATGTTGGATAACATAATAATGGTAACATTATTGCCTGTGAGTATCCCCATTGAAGCCAGCTATTTACTTATTTGAGTATTCCATTGGATTTAAAAACCAGTCTCACCCCAGTTTAGGGTCCTTGAGATATATTCCTTGTTTGTAATAATATACCTTTTACAAACAAGACGACTTTTTTGAAGTCAGGAAATGGAGATTGAGCAAGTACGAGTATCATTCAAATTACAGTTTATTTCGCTGTTCCTATGTCTTATCAACGTCTCGCACTTTATTTTACTCTAAAAAGTCAAAAGAAATATGGTTTTACAGAGTAAAATGAGCCTCAGGGCCTGTAATGTTTCAAAGTAACTAACATGACACAAACAGGTGCTTAAATAAAAAGGTCCGAATAAATTAGCAATGTAGATTCATCGGGTGTCCATTAGAGTAATGGCGCTCACCCTGCGCCTGCGGCCTTATTCCGATGCAAACGAGGTAAAAAAATTTAGTCGAGAATAAATCTGAATAAAAACTCTTTTTGTTGCATTCACTAATAAATTAGTGAACTAGTTCGATGCAACCTGATTTTTGGGGTTCCGTACCCCAAGGAAGTATAATGGGACCATATTAATATATATGCCCACCCTGTCCGTCCGTCCGTCTCAACTTTAAAGAGCTATATCTTTTGAACAGTAATAGATAGCGTGTTGCTGTTTTTTCAAAATATTGTTACATTGTTAATATAACAAATAAAAAAATAAGAAAGTGAAATCATGAAGGTGGTCTCTATATAACAAACGTTTGTTTTTCGACGAACCTATTTTCATTATTGTTATTATCGTGAATAAGGTAAAACATACAAGCATCAAATTTGGTATGGTTATAGTACAAATCCTGAAGAAAACCAACAATTACACAAAAATGGTCAAATGTGTGTTGTGATTCGAAATGGAATTCAAAATGGAATACAATTATACCTACTGTGCGGCGGTACGAAACCCTTGGTGCGCAAACCCGACTCCCACTTGACCGCCTGATTTTTTAATACCATTGAGAAGGCAAATGACAACAATATACTTGTCTTTTGGCAATATCAAAAATGACACCGTAAGGCTGTAAACTTTTTAAATTTCACCGGTTATCCTATCCTCACACCACTTTACAATGCAATCATTGCTTGACAATTGGTTAAAAGATAAGACAGTGGTAACGATCAGAACATACCTTGTAGAAGGACCTACCACCACCAAGTACATTTTATATCCTTTGTTTCATCTGTCTAAGGTGTTTTTCGGAATGGTTTCATCATTATGAATGTAATCATCATTCAATTTTATCATTAAATTCTGCACACTAAATTGTAATTTACTTACTTTAGTGTTCACCATTTTAGCCGGGAACTAATTATAAATCATTAATTACAAATTAGCGTTTTAATGAAATAAAGGTTATTTTCGAATGTTATCATAAGAGGCACGGCAAATCATTAAATTATTAGAGCATTAAGTACGTCATTTGTACCTACTTCGTATCTGGTATAAACAAATTTAAATAAATGTATAAAATATGTATGTTTAACTGGAAGATAACCCATATGGGATAAGTTCGCTATGTACATTATTTAGGGCTGTTTTTTTTGTCATAAGAAAGATAAGGACAGAGCTACAATTTACCTGACAGATAGCGTTATTTGGAGATTGAAAGTTCAGCCCTCATAATGAAGCAAAAATGAGTTTGTAATTGTTTATGTGCAATAAAGAATTTACATACATAATATAAATACAATCTTAACATTAATAAAAATACGAATTAAAACATAAAAAAATATTCTCACCAATCGTTCGCACCACGTAGCACGTGCTACGGAGCCTACGCTGTAGCCCGAACGCGAACTCTGTAGAGGGTACTACGCATGATTGCTGATTGGTTACGAAGAGCAAACAATCACATTATGAATTGAAACTAAAACTAATATTATTAGCGAGAGACTTAATTAATTAAATATTGTTATAATACCAAGAGTTCTATTCAGCACGGTAGAACCATATGATTTTAACGTGTTTTGGAATTGTTTTTAACTCCACCACCATAACTGTCAAGTGAATCAGAGCTATCAAACATTGACAATACGATGACACATCAAAAGCGATATGGTGAAGAAAGAGGCACTGGGCCCCTATTATACTAGGTAAACCATATGCCTTTGACAATTTATCGTATTGTTTTTAACTTGGCCGCCGTTAGTGTCAAGTAACCTTGATTATACGATTCCATGTCAAAATCCATATGGTTTTACCTAATTGAATAGAGATCCTGTATTTTTAATATTGTGCCTGAAAAGTGATGTTAGTGATGGTAATATATTTTCCAGCGTCACTAAGACTCAGAAGTAAGGTACAGAGTTCCAGTCCCAGCGGTTGCCATGCACCAAGTTTTTTTTTTAATTTAGTGCATTACCGGTTGCTTCTAGGGCGAAGGAAAAATATCGTGACCAAACCTTCACATTCGGCGTTTAAACAACTGAATGTATAACCTTAAACCTTTGTATAAGGATCGTATTAATAAACTAATCTCAACTCTAATGCGCGTCTGGAGATATGTCAAAAATTACAGTGTTGTATGGTTTGACGTTTACTTGGACGTATCTTGTGACGGGCCTCTCAACCAAGATGTGTTTATTAATACGACCCTTAGAGTGGCAAATAATTACTAAAGAGTCGAAGTGTATCCAAACCAGCCCGTATATAATATGGATAAGATAAGATAAAATCCCAAGAATCTCCTCGGTCTCTCATTAAGTTCCTAATTTCTCTCCGGCTCGGAATATGGCTTCACATAATGAGAGAGAATGAGAGAACACATGGAATCAATCAGGTCGGAGGCGTATTCCTATTAATGCGTAATTGCTATCTGCCGAGGGTCATTGGAGCTGCGAAGATACGAAACATGTAGACGGCTGTGATTGCAGAGGATATAACCGATATAGCGGTTGGGATCCCTTTGTCACCCATAGACTAATTGTATCGAATTTTTGAAGTCGGAAATTGATGTCCAAAATTGATGTTCATAAGTATCAAAAATAATTAAAAATTTAAAGCATAATACTAATACTAATTGTAACGATAATTATTCATCATGTTAAAAATTATAGTACTCTAAAGTTAATTATGTCTGGTCAATGCGACTGACTCTGTTAGGTTAGATTCAGAAAGCTAAGGCGAGCTTCGCTACGCTCCCGTCTTAGCCTTCTATGTTAAGTTTTTTACATAGAAGGCTAAGACGAGAGCCCATAGAAATTTTAGTACTCACAACCTCCTTGATTGGTATTTAAATTGAATGTATAACAACTTTAGCCTTCATAATTGCTATAACAAGTGATATTTTTACTCATATTTTTATCTTTTTTTAGGACTTTTGACAAATATGGCTGGCGAAAACCGGAACTGCATTATACTTTCTAATATTCTGAGTTAGCGGTCCTGGGTTCAAATCTTGGTAAAGGTAGATATTTGTGTGATGAGCGCGAACAGTTGTTTTGTTTATATTTCTCACCTAGACACTATTACAAACCTAGAGCTTAGTATGGGACTAAGTCAATGGGTGTGACATTGTCCCCGTTTTTTTTAGGGTAATCGGACTCTGAAGCCTGATTCGACTTACCATCGATTTTACCAAACTGGAACAAGACTTACTCCGAGATCAGTCTTTACAAATTCAGCGTTTAATCTAGGTATAACACCTTATTCTCGTTTGGTCGAGTCCGCCCTTAGCCTAAGAAGACGAGATAATTTGATACGAAACCTTACAACACAAAAGTCCCTCATAATGTCCAGACATCAGATGATCAAAATAATAAAATACGGAGAAGAAATATACAACCACACAATTTCTTTTTCACGTCACTTGGACACAGACCCAAGGGAAATCCTGTACTCAATTTAAAATATATCCTATAGTGGTAGATGGGATAGGCAGAATGCAAAGCTCAAGACTTATTAAGTCAGCAAAATATCTCTTCATACAGGATTAAAATATAATATCTTAAATCCCTTCAAATACAGGATGTCCGACAAACGAGACGCAGACTCCGTGAAATAGGATTAATCAATGGATACAGGGTGCTGTATTAAATTTTCGATAGCGTCTTCCATCCGGAATTGCATTGGGTGCATCTGGCATGTGGAGCGGACTCGAACGGGGAATAGGTTTGTGATAAGGAATTTAAGGGTTCGTACGGGACGTGATTTGGATTGCATGTTGGAAAATGTTTTTTTTTGTAATACCTAGTTGATTTTAATACGACGAAACGAGACGATCCTCTAGTTATAAATAGCAAGCATGAGATTAAAATTTTACATAAATGTATAGGGTGTTGTTTGAGGTTGTGTCAAATGTTGTGTTTATTTTAGTGGTGGTGTGACCTTATACAGGGTTCATTCGAATCGCTAGCACCATATAAGGTGACCTTTAACATTTGCATTTCAGCCTTGTTCTCAGGGTTGAAACACATTTGGAGTCTTGGGGCTTAATTCAATCTCTAGATTGTAATCTTGAAAATTTCCATTTCTGTGGGCCTCGGCCACTTACAGGTAGCCTGTGAGCTTGTGTGTTTTCTCCTTGTCATAGAAAAATGCAAGCGTGTAGTATACATATAAGTACCTATTACTTGAATGCATTTGTACAGTCAAAGATACAAAGTTGCAAAAATATGTGTTAAGGAACAGTTAACCCTGTGATAATGACAGCGTTAAGTCACGAAAAAAAAAAAACTTCCTGCGACAAGGCTTTATGGAGGTTCAAAGATTTAAATTTATTGTAGAAATGAGAACTGTTTACATATTTTTTTACCTTTTAGGTGCGGCTTCACAGCCCACTTACCATCAGATGGTATGTGTGCTCGTTTCCCGTGTCCATGCTAGGGCCTAGGCTACTACAGGGATATTTTTGTAATTTGAGTTCAATTACCTTTGCTCTTAAACGCAATATTCAAATTATTCACGCCGCCAGATACGGTCCATCTTTCAGATACAGACAGACTTACATCCTTATTCAAAAACGCTCTACAAACCTTTTTAAATTAAATAATGCGTTATCCCTTTCTATCAAATAGAAATATCACAACGACAAAATAAGGACAAACCATACTTTAAGCACACTTTAGCTATTATGCGCTTATGAATTAGGGAATCGACGTCATACTATTAACTACTCTCTTTTTGCGTAATTTAAAAATACATTGTAAGAAAGCCAGTTTAGCCAAAATATACGCGTCGACTCGTATCCCAGTATATCTCAAGATAATCTGAAGGTATTGACGCATACATTGTTATTTTATGCACCCCTACTTTTATTTCGCGAATAAAACAACTTAAAGTAACTGAGCTCCTTAGTAAATCTTTTCCAAGTTGGTAAGCATTGTGTTACAAAGTATTTGCAGGAGATTTTGTGTCATAAATAATAATACGTTACTTTAGAAGTGTCACTAAAATGACACAAATTTTTATGCAATTTTATGAAGATACTTTAAGTCGTGTTGCTCGATCAGACTAATGCGAGACTAACACACAATAAATCTCAACATTATGCCTATCTGTAATTATAGCTTTACCTAAAAACATCTTTCTTGACATTATTTTTACAATACTAACTGACCCTTTTGCTCTCGTGAGACGTTGTCCCGTTTGTTTTTTTTTCTCGACAACAGTTCTCATCCTTTCTCTAAAATTTTAACGTATCAAAACTTTACTTATAATTTAAAACCAATAAGAATAACCATATTGGTCCAGCCGTTCTTAAGCAATGCGCTTAACAACAAATAGCATTTAATCCGTTTTTATATTAACTATGGAGTCCATACACCCTCTATACAAATATATTCTGAGTCGAGATTCTAGGTGGTAAAAACCTTGGGAGTTATCGTACCGTCAACCTTTTTATAACTCTTATTTACTTGACAGTAATGGCGGCCTAGTTAAAAACAATACATAACAGGTAAAAGAAGGTACATGTAGTTACATTTTAACCTCGCGTTTGGGTCTCCAGATTTGAACCTTTAAGCGGAAACACATAATAACCTCCCAAAATCAATACTATAGTATTGAACGATTAAACCCTCACTGATTTGTCATTAGCTCAAACACAATGGCATAGGAATGCCAATATCTGGCCATTGTACGGGACCCTCCGGAAGTGAGGGGAGACAATGGCGCTACGTAGGTATATGTTATATTGTATATGTTAATATGTGAAGGGGATGGTTGCGTGGGTTGTTTGTTGTTACGAGGTTGTGTAATATTTCAGTTTTAACTGCCTTATAGCCGGAGCCGACCGAAATAGACGCGACATTGAAGTATTGGCATTTAGGAACTACGAACCACGGTACGGTACCTCAAGCACAAACTCTACTTCCAATTGAATAAGTAACGTTAGCGGACATAAGTAACGTTTGCGGAATTTAACGTAAGTAACATTAAAAAAAATATCTACGGTGATGAAAAAATCATCCTGTATCTGTATTTAGTACATTTCATAGCGTAAGTATTATCATTGACTTTCGCTTCGTAATCGAGCAGTAAAGTTGAAGTATGTGTTTGAAGCGTTCGTACTACGGATAGAATCGAAACTCAAATTATATTCAAAGCCCAAAAGCTCTATATAACTTATGTTACTCATAATTTAGGCTAGTTCAATAAAGTGTATTCAATCCATGATAACGCGTACCACAACTTATTATGTACATTACCGCAACCGTTAGACGTCAATCAATTGAATAGGCTAAGAAAGCCGCAGTAGATTTAAAACACTGTTCTACCTTTTTAAAGGATTCAAGATTAATCTAGAAACATTAAGCCTCTTAATATGGTTAGTTAATTAATAGCATTACTTTAGCCTTTTATTTTTGAGCGCCGTTAAACCAAAAATATGATAATAAAGGCAATTTTAAAAGTGGATGCATTTAATGTAAAGCAAATCTTGATCGAGTCAACAATGCTTAATCTACAAAGACGTCAGACCCTAGAAAATTAAAAGTACTCTTTTACCCTCATTAGAAGAAAGCTTTGTCCGAATCTCTCTTCACGTCTTTAAACGCGGTTTTCTTTCGCATTTTTCTCTCTTGCTGTATTTCCTTTTAATTTAATCCGTTTGTTAGAACAGCTGTTCCTTAATAAGGCGTGTTGCGACAAAGGAAACAAAATTCGAGGCGTTTTTTGTTTGAGTATAATTTAAAGTTTTAATTAAATTTAAGTTATTATTATAGCAGTGAAAGTAGAAGAGTTACGTTAAATAAATATGTACTCGTAAGTGTAAGTGTACTTAAATAATCACGAACACAGCGCGAAAGATGTTGAAGTACTAAGTTACTAAGACTTTTAAACTAATAAACCAATAGACACTTCTAACAAAAAATTAAGGCATTTTTTAGTCTTTAATTTATATTTAGTTTTCACTAGCATCTGCCCGCCACTTCATCCGTGTATTTCGGTTTTGGTTATTCCCTCGAAACAAAAGTCATGTTTTACTGTCGTTTTATCCAAGCACCCCGAGTAACACCGTTTCATTTAAACTTTCATAGTTGCGGTTTTTTTGTGAGGCGTCTCTGCTATTTCTGAGAGAATTTTCTAAGCCAAACTAACTTCGCATTAAAAAATATTTTGATTTTGTTCAAAAGTTTCTACCTACATAACATAATAAAAAGGTTGAAATTTCATACAAAGTTGTGAATCTCTAAATGGGTGAGTATAGTTTTTCGAAGCGGTGTATTTTATATTTTATTTCGATAGGAATTATTTTATATAGATCTGAGAATAAAAATCCTATTATTTTTATCTTTTATAGTTTTTCCGAAATATTTTTTTAAAACAATGATGTGACAGTTAATAACTTACTATGCCTGTTTCCCTCTTACGCCTTGGTCTCCAATGAAAAAAAAAGAAATGAGAAAAAGTAATCGTTGACAGTTCTCATTTGTCAAACAATCCGTTACAATTTCACCTGGGGGCCTAATATGGCTGCGTTTATCGCGTGATAAATTTTGGATAAGGCATCCGTCACCTTCTGACAGGTAAATAAGTACACGTGTCAAAAACTGACGGATGCTTTATCTACAGTTGACACGCGATATAGACGCAGCCATACTAGGCCCGCTGTATTGATTATTTTGATTTCGTTTGCAAGTTTATTTCGACTGTCCTATGTCCGAGTTATATGCACGATTATATAATTCTTGTTTTTCCATCGCTATAAGTCGCTGAATCGTCCAAGAGGTTTGAACAAACCAATTTGTGTTTGTTTAGTCCAAAAAGAAAATCGTTATCAAAGTGCCGCAAATCATCGAGATAATAATCGATCGGTGTCCGAAATCCGTGCCAGGGTCATGGAGAGATGTAGAAAAGCCAGAGTCCAGGGTGCAAGCAAGAGTTGTCGTTAAAATACGGTCGAAACAAACTTGCAAACGAAATCTAAACAATCAAATACAGGTGTAATTGTTTAACAAACGAGAACTGTCAACGATTACTTTTTTTTTCATTGGAGACCAAGGCGTAAGAGGGAAACAGGCATAGAAAGTTATGAACTGTCACCTCAGTATTTTAAAAAATGATTTCGGAAAAACTATAAATATAAAAATTAAAGGAGTTTTATTCTCAGATCTATATAATAATTCCTATCGAAATAAAATATAAAATACACCACATCAAAAAACTATACTCACCCAATTAACAATAAGATTGCTCAAGAACTTTTTAATTGGTGGTCAAAGTTAAAGTCATAACTCTTTGTAGGCAAATGTCTAGGAAAGATCCAAGCGTCCGTCATTATGTGAGACCAACACTGTTTATAATACATGTGACACAAGACCCTCTTCCATAACTTATCATCATAATAACTTAAGATTTCTACATTTCTCGCTAAAAATTTGCAATGGTGGAAATTTATCATTCGTTACCGCTGCGTTACCCGCCTTCAAATAGGGAATACAATTTAACAGGTTAATAACCGTTTTTGTATGAATATAACCGGTTAAAACCGGTTATAACCGGTTATTTGCGTTCTCTACCTTCGAGCCGCCGCGCCACTCAAGCTTCAGTAATCTCGCACATAGACATATCACTACGCTATGCCCCAAGTTTTAATCTCAGCGGCGTCGGGAGGGCGATAAATCCGCGGAATGAATCCCGCCCGCGCGGTTATTAGCATGAATTTACAGCGAGTGATCCATCTGTGCGCGGTGCGCTGTGCTTTGTACTGGAATGAACAGTTGGGCTAAGACAGACCAAGTTTTTTTTTCCTAGTCGCGTACTATAAACCGCTAATGTACATATATATTGTTAACAATATTATGAAGACACTTATAGCGTAACCAAAGCGTGAAAACTGTTCTATAGTGAGCGTTGCCATAGTAAAAACATTGTTATTACCATGGTTACTTACAGTTGTTCTGAATATCACTCTCGGTATTTAGTGAATACTTGACATAATAATCTGTATATTAAAAATAATCATTATTAACAAAATTAAATATTCTAAATTAAAAACAAAATAAAATTTAAGACTAATTATTTATTTATTTCTTTAAAAAAACACACAGCATAACAGTATAACACTACATCACTGTGAATTACATACTAAATATAAATTAATAAGACAGTCAAATTAATAATAAAAACATAATATAGATACATCATCTGTTTAAAATTTCATTTTAATTAAATCACTATAAAAAGATGATTAATATTCATCGACTTGGTTATTCGGCTACCATGGGTAGGCTCAATATGGATATCAACAATGGCGTTTGGTTTGGCATTCCATACTTTATGATACATTATCAGAACTGTTTTAGTAACTATTGAAGTATTAAATTTTAAGTAGGCATACAAGAAATGGCTAAATTCATTGTTTATATTTGTCATCATCATTTAAAACTTGTAGAAAAACTTATGTCTGCAACGATATAATAAATTACCTTTAAAAATACTCCTGGCTGTAACCTAACCTAACCTAACCTAGCCTAACCTAACCTCGGAACTCGTACCTTTAGAGACTTCATTATATGGTATGGTACCCCAGTTGCATAAATAACTATTATATAAATCAGTTGATTCAATAAATGGTCTAAGGTTAAAGTTCGTTTGCACGCTTTACAACCATAAGATATTACTAATAAGATATGGCTTTAAATTTAAGTTTTGCTTTTTCATTTGACATGAATTTCATTCAACATTGAAAAACCGTGCATCCGTCGACGGTACAGTCGGCCTTATAGTAGTAATTTTATACCAAACGTAGAGTACGATTAATTGGACTTTGATACTCAGCAATTCTCGAAATTCATCGAGAGATATGAAGTGCTGCATACTCATAACACAGTGTAAAGAGTAACTAACAGTGGGCCGACGCCTTTGATGTTTGCGTAAATGCCGACGCCGCACAAGGCCACAGTAATTACCTAGGGTTGTCACAAACTACACAACTGCCCAAAAAAAGAGGGTAATGGTTTTAGGTTTAAAGTATGTATGTACGTTTCTTTGTTCCGCCATAAATAACTTAGGTATGATTTTAGATTCAAACACCCATACAATTTTGTTTAAATAAATTATATTCACCATCTTGGATTTCAATATGGATGTAATTTTGGTAATCAGCACCCCGAGGAACCTCGAAAATGACACCCATATCATTATATTTTAAAAAAAAACGTCCGCCATCTTGGATTCCAAAAATAATGTCATTTTCGTAATCGGCACCCCGAGGAACCTCGAAGATGACACCCATATCGATTTTTAAGAAAAAATTACGTCCGCCATCTTTGATTTCAACATGGATATCTTTTTCGTAATCAGCACCCCCATTATTATTTTATAAAAGTCATGTCCGCCATTTTAAATTTGAAAATGGATGTAATTTTTTTGTTTGAGAAAAGTTTAAATTTTTGCTGGCAGGCGTCACGCTTTTACATCCGCCATTTTGTTTACGTTGGCATGACATGACAAAAATGTTGTAAATTAAGCACTATAAAATAATATATTTACCTTTCTTCTGAGTGTGGAAATTGATAATATCGCAGATCTTTATTTGTGCGAGATGATGAATTGCATTCTCGCACAGCACATGTCGTATGCACCATTTTTTATTCTAAACACATCAAAATACAACACACGACACGCAGTAGCCCTGAAAGATATGTCCCGAGCTACTAACAATGGCGACGTATGCAGCTCGGGCTCGCCCTACCCACCCCTCGCCCCTCACACCCCGCACGATTGCCCTGTCTAGACGGCTTCGTCGAACGACTGTATTGGTTTATAGACTGTGCTCATAATATCATAGTGTGCACTTAAAAGTCTAAAACAGTACCTACCTAATGTAGATCACCTGCCACAATGACATTATTTTACAGTAGACCTATGAAGAACACAGATGTGGCTTGATGTAATTATCACACGAATTTTATTCCAAGCGAATTCCATTGATTATTAAAGCTAACCAAATTATGGCATAAAAAGTTGCTTATAGTCTAAATATTTTGAATGTTAATGAAGTTTCTATTCTTAGAGGTTTGAATATTGATTGTGAGTAAATTCTATTATTTTATATACTCTATGTAAAAACACGATCCTTTACGATCAAAACCGACATGTCCCGAGTGTCAAAGTGGAAATAATCATACTGTAGTTATGCATATAAAGACGATAACGAGGTCATACTCCATTTTTTTTTTTAAATGAAGTTAGTCCAATTACTCCAAACCAACTCGAGAAACAGAGTTGAAAACACATCCGCTACCTTTATCGGACGTTCAGCGTTCAATTCCCGCCTTTTTTCTAAATACCAACAAAAAAGTCTACCGAATAACCAGTACGCGATTCGATCAACGCAGCGACATTTCACTGCTCTATTTTTAGTTTCACAACTTTAAATTACAACTCAATGCAAACGGGGATCTGCTGCAACTTTAATAGCTTTCTGAAATGGCGGGACTATGGAAAAACAACGCTTCAATATTAAACACGTAACAAAACACATCGCCACCAACATTTCAAAAAAATCAACGTACATTGCTGCATTTTAAAAGTTCAACATTGACATATACATGTCAAAAGAAGCAGTGGATTGGTGTATTGAAGAAATATAGTTTATGAATGTTTAACGTGGTACGAAATGGCGTATATTTGTTTTATACGTTCATTCAATCAAGCCTCAGTGGATGTTGATTGGTAAATAAGGTGCCAGATATGTTGTTTTAGCGAACATTGATCGTGTGACAGTGTCAGCTGACGATAGCAGTGATAGTGTTGAATAATTCAAACACCATTACTTATATCTAAACCTATTTCAACGGTTTTTTAAGTAATGATTTCAGTTAATATTTCTAGTGTTTGGAATATTTCATCTTTAATCCGTACTTCGCTACCCAACTGTTTAATTTGCCTTATTTTCATAATTTATTTTTTCAGGGTTACTATGAAGCAAACCTAACATAACCTATAAGATTATGGTTAGTTTAGTGCATGTATTCATTAATGTAATTTTACAATATAAGTTGCATTGCATATAGAAAATACACGAAATTACATTGTTACTGTCAACATTAATACAAAAAATTAATTAACTAAAAATATCATTAATAAAGCCCTAGATATGGTCTACGCAGAATAGATGATTTTGAAACACCGGCTCAACAATATTTTGATAAATTAATCCTTCGAGCAACGAAATTTTGGGCTTATTCAAGAAATTTCCAATCCTATGCATTTTTTTAGGCGACAATGTTCGTAGAATGCACCTTGTTTAGGGTCACAAGGAAGTGCTCTAACAATTTTTAACACGTAGGTATAATGGACGTGTAGCTCACAGAGACACAAAAAAAACACATTTAACCAAACTACCTACTTCGATTATTTGAGTAATAACCAATTGGTAGATAGTGTTACTATAAAAAACGAAATAGGTAAAATCAACTTTATCTACTGATTTTGGTTAGCTTTTCAATAAGTTATGACTTTATGACAAAAAAGTGACTTGATAACTAATTCGGCTTCATTAAGCGAACTTTTTTTTAGTGTACGCCACACGTCATGTTACAATACAATACAAAACACTTTATCGTACACCAAACAAAAACATTACAGAGAAACAGTTAAAAACAACACAGGTAAACAACTACAACAGGTTAAGTTCTTATCTCTGACTAGCGATCTGTTCCAGACAACCTTAGTAGGGATAAGGTTCCGTCACATTTCGATATTTCGTCACGTTGCTTATGTAACGTAACGTCTTAGGATCGTTATGAGCATTTTGAAAGAATGAGAAAAGCCGGGAGTTTAACTGATGCCTACAAAGCATTCTGTAAGATTAAAGAAGCAACCTTTTTAAACAAATCGGATAAATTCAAAAAAACGCAACGTTAACGATCTTTCGCTAAATCGGGCACGTTAAGCTCCCACCACACAAGAACGGAAACGCCTTCAAGCGATTTTTTTTAACATATTTTCAACTTACTACCTTACGTATTAGGGTTCAGTATGACCAGGAGTATCGTAGAAAATCCACAAAGGGAAAAGGGCGTTTGATCTTCAAATAGAGAGATTTTCAATTTACATCGTTTCTTGAAAGGCTCGTGTGGTCGGGCCTTAGTTTTGGTGACGGAATTGACTTTCATACTTTTTACATACGCTTACTTTTTTTATCTTTGAGCATTGAGGTGAATCCGGTTTTAAGTTCCAAAATTCAAAATGAGACCCCAGCGTCCTAAATTTAGAATTTTGATTTAATAATTGTGGAGGCAATAAGTCTAACAAAATAATGTTTTTAATAGACATACTTACCTACCATTCAATGGTATGATGTGAATTTGGTTTAAGGTTCCAAAATTGAAAATGACACCCCAGTGTCCAAAATGTTGAAGTTTTGTTTTAATTATATAGGAGGAAAAGTCTAACAAGAGTTATTAAAAAATATACCTACCAACCAAATATTTTTGTATCCATAATTAATTCCAATACTTCTATGTTTTCTAGTCAAGGAAATGTTATGCGAAGTTTCTCGAATACCTTTTTAAAGAGTTTGTTTTTTAAGCGAATGGCAATGTCAAATATAAATATCTTGATGAAATAATAATACTTTAAACAACAACAACCCTTAATTGATCTACAAACTACTAAGCAAAGTGTAAACGGTACTTATGGTTGTAATATACGCTAGTTAGTTATGTTTAAGTTAACAAACTTCATCTTCTATAATTTTTAGGGTATTCCTAATATTTATTTGACACATACCTACACACATACACATACAAACCTTCACGCCTGTCTCCCAATAGGGTAGGCAAAGACTGTGGAACGCCAGAGGCTCTAGCCAAGATGCATTACGGAAAGTAGCGTTCTAGGCTATCTTGGCTAAGGTCATAGGTTCCGCAGTCTAAACATACAACTTTCGCTTCCTCTAAATTCATCATCCTCATGCATGTACTTTCATTTGTATTTGACCCGTCAATATTAATCACTGAATGGTAAAAAATAGATAAGGATACAATTGAAATAAAACGACACCCTATTTGTTATTCTATTATACGAATCGCCACATTTGGGTGGTTTTTTATTTAATTAACTTAATGATGTCCAATTTTTACCAATTCAACGGAATACCGCAACACTTGCCGCCAACGATGATTAATGATGGTTTCATTTGATTGAGTGGCTCTTTATTGAAATCATTACTATTATTGAATTCCACAATGACTACCGAAAGTAATATTGGACTAATAATAAGCTTTTAATATCTACAATGTTACTAATATTATACACTCTTTTACTACTTCTAATACTGGCGCAAAATCCTTCAGTAGGATGCATCTTATATAAAGGCCATAGACGGTTTACTGTTGACCAATTTGGTGAAGCAACCAAAACCAAAATGAAAATATCACAGTACCGCCGCTCAATATTTTCACTTCTACCGTCCAATTTGGCTGAACCGTGTTTTACCAGCATTAGCTTAGTGTTACTGCACCAATTCAATTTCAAAAGAACAAAAACAATCGCAAACTCCAACTTGTTCTATACCCAAAACTAGACTTCAAAAACTCCACCAATTTTTATCCCAGTTCATTTTTCCGTCGGAAATCTGAAAGGCAAGTTTTATTAGAACCGGTTTCCACCGGCTCTAGCCGGCTGTAACCTGATAAAAGGCAATTTCGCCGCGATTCTCGTCACGTGCTGCCTCTGAATTAGGCCATGCGAGTTGCCGGCAAAAGGGGACAAGAGGTTTCAGGTGCCTTTATATAGTCTAGGCAATCTAGGAAACAAAACGTTATAGCTAAAACACTGACAATTTTCGTTTACACACGTGCGAGAATGTGGAAGCAAGTATACAGCCTTGGCCAAAGGTGTTGAGCACCCATGCGTTTTTCATATAAAAGTCAAACTTTAAAAGATGCATTTATATCTTTCACTATAGAAAGTTCTCTCTTTCCGAAAGATTAGTCATATTTATAGACGTTAAGCGAAATTCGGTGAAAAAAAATACAAGTAATTTTATTGTAAAACCCGACTTTTTTTTACCTTCAGTTTTAACACGCAAATAGTTCGAAACGATTTCTTCTAATGATTTGCACATGTTCAAATACTGTTATATATTTTACGTATCTGTGTATTTTTTAAATTGAAAAATAATAATTTATTAATAAGTTACAAAGGAAAACGTGGAGTGCTCAACACCTTTGGCCAAGGCTGTATAAAGATGACAATTTCAAGTAAAGTCAACTTTACACAGAACGTTTATCGTCACGTTTATTGTTATCAGGGGGCCTAATATGGCTGCGTTTATTGCCTGATAAATGGTTATGCCACTTTCTGACAGGTAAATAAGTACGCGTGTTAAAAAGTGACGGATGCTTTATCCACAGTTGACACGTGATTTAGACGCTTCCATACTAGGCCCGCAGAACGTTTTTGTGCTAAATGAAAGGATAACTAAGGATACCTAAATGTTTCCTAAACTGATTCATTTCCCAAACATATATTATGGGCAAACGCTTTTTTTCCGAAACTGTAAATATTTCAGGATTAATTTCAGGACCATCTCGTAGAACCTTAGGTTAGTACCTTAGGGTAGAAGCTTAGGTTAGTTGTATGAAAATCCTGAAATATTTAATGTTCCGGAAAAAAAGCGTTTAACCATAAGCTATTTTTGGGTTTATTTTTTACCCGTGTGGTTGCCGGGTTAGAATAGTGCCACTCCATATCTTCCCATGGATGTCGTAAGAGACGGCTAAGGGAATAAAGGCGTATAGTACTGTAAGGCGATGGGCTTGCAACCTGTCACTAATACACTGGTAAACATCTTAGCCTAAAAGTGCAAAATGTGGTTACAGAATTATTAACAAGTTTTTAGAGTTGTTGGTAATTCTGTAGCTCTGCCTACCCCACTCTGGGAATAAAGGCGTGAGTTTATGTATGTATGTGTCTATTTTTGGGAAGTGATCAGTTTGGGAAACGTTTTTGTGCCAAGCAATGGTACGAGTAATCCCTGTTAAACGTAATACTTTTCTTTTCAAAACATGTTCTTGGCTTTGTTTCAGGATTTGTGCGGAACGGAACGCTCATTTCATCGTTAATTCTAGAGAACGCTCGAGTAATACTGAAGTCTATAAGTACTGTTACACTTAACTTCGGATTACCCTTAAGATAATTATATCCAAAGAACAGAACAGTAATTCTGGTAATTGAGATTCAGCTCACTAAACGCTACCTACTCTACGTATCCTTTATAAGCTAGTCATATAAATGCGTCAACTGGATGGCAACGATCAGGTACGTAGTGCCCATGGAGAGTAAAGCGATGGGCAGGCGCACGTCCACTGGCAGGAGTCTCCACGCCTTGCGTATGAGTGGGCGGCTTTCCATGTAGCGCAGCAACTCGATCAACTCATCCTCGGACGCCTTCTCTGCAATTATACAGATTAAATAGATATATCAGATTCTCCTCACCAAACTTTGCTAAAAATGTAATTGCTCTGATGTATAGCCAGCACCTTTTGGACTAAGAAAAGGACAAGAATTAAAATACCTAGTGATCAAGAATAATATTAGGGCTAAGGCCTATCCAAAGAATGACACTTTAAAATCCTTCAAGCTTTTCACTCGACAGAAGGTCAAAAAGAAACAGAGTCACATACCTACATACAAATACACATATACGCCCAAAAAACGATATAATCAATAAACAAACGCAGATACTAAGAACGTCTATAAGTAGTGATAAGCCCGTAAATTTTGTTTGTAGAATGATATAAATAGGAAGGTTCTGCATATGAATTCTTACCATATTCTGTGAGAAGTTGTTCTTGTATGATATATTTGATCTCGTCGGTTTGTGCGGTCACCATCTCGGCGCATATGGCTGGGACACAGATTTCGATAGTCAGGAGCACGCAGAGGCCAAAGCTAGAACCGATCAGTGGCCAAGACTAGAAAGACAAACATCCTCGTGACGTTACTGTTTCCACAGGATAGCAAGGCGGCAAATAACGTGGCAGTATTTGCCAAATACTTGTACATTTAAACATCACTGATGAAAGATATGGGACGAAGATAGTTGACAAATAACTCTTAGTAAAATGCCGTCGTTTACTGCAAATGCCTATCGAGTAAAACACTAAACCATCTATTATTCCAATGGACATCTTCATAGGATATCTCGTGTTTATTAGGTTTAACTTCCCTTGGTTTGCATAGGCCAGGCTATCGAAGAAAAGGTCTATGATACCAGTGACTTAATAATAATAATAATTAATTTCAGTTATATTTTCGGTTTAAGAAAAACCAAATGAACATGTCACATTTCGGTATAATGTAGAATACGTAATTTTTTAATTAAAATCATTATCATTATTCTGTGAGAAGTTGTTTTTTTATGATATATTTTATTACATTACATTTGAACTTACGAATTCTTTTTTAATTCTCACCTGAGAAGATTTTTGAAAGCTGAGTAGATGCCAAATACTTAATATCCATTTAGGGGCGTCGAATACAAAAGCAAAAATTATCTGAAAAGCAAGTGTTACGTGTGAATAGAATTAATATTTAGTCTTAACTTACTCTTTTGAGTGAAGCCTATACGATATCGTGCAATTATTTAATTTATTACTTTATAAAAATGAAAAATCTAATTCAGTATTAATACACTCATCATCACAGGTTCGTCCAGGAAGGGTTCATTTTGAATTCGAAGTAGAAGATTTTAATTTTAAAAATGTACAGTATTCACAGGCGGAGCAGAATATTAGCGCATTTGATGAGTTGAGTAAAATACAAAAACAACTTTTTGAATCGGCACCACAGGTTACTTTGAATTATACGGAATTCCCATCCGTGTAATAATCATCCAAATCGGTGCAGTAGATCTTTTGTCGATTACAAAAATACATAAGAATTTAAAAATACTAGCCTGAAAAAACCAGGCAACCGAACGGAACCCTAAACTGAGCATGGTCCGACATGTTGGACTATGCTCAGTGTAGGGTTCCGTCTCTGTTATTACAAACACAAAAAACTAATAAACCTCCAAAAATCACATGTATGTTTTTTTTTTTATTTAATATTATTTAGTGCCATCTTAGATAATTTTTACTAACTAGAAAATATTTTAGTGGCCTGTTACTCCAGAACGAGTAAAGGGTATTCATTCCAACTGTTTTCTTTTAAATTTGTTATGTACTTTACTTGTGGATATTTTTAGAGAACATGTAACTCTAGCGAAAATGCTACTTTTAGATTTCAATACATCCTTAATGGTCCCCCAAATCTTAAGTCACGATGACATACGGCCAGACAGAGAGACGGACATGAAAGAACTGTAAAGGTTCCTAGTTTGAATACAAAACCTTAAAACGGTTTGATATAGGTACTTACTAGCTTGTCACTAGTAGGTCTGATTTGATCAAATATGTTGGCTGTGGCTTTGTAGATAGTTAGCACACGGCCCCAGCGAATATCACTGTTTATTATCCCCAATTTTAAATCCTTCAAACTATTGTATAGACAATAAAACACCAAAAATTTTACAATCGGAAGGATTTCCAAGGATAATAATGCAAAATAAAAGTCAATATGCCGCATGGTAAACAAGGCGTTGTTCGCTTTTGCCATGAATTGATTGTTAAAAAGCGTTACAAGACCAAATCTTAAACACAGAATAAGTATTGTATAGATCCAGATACCAATACCGATGTTGATCCTTTTTATGGAAGATTTATTAACGGCTGATAAAAAGTCGTGAAGTGTAAATTTAACTGGTAATAACATAGCAAAAGTTAACGTGTATTGTACAGTGTCAATGATAAATATTGGCTGGGAGAAGACACTGATCACGCTGACTCCCGTAACGACAAAACCCATGAACACTGAAACGCACTGAGCAGCTATTTTGTATCTGTTATTTAATTGTTTGATGTAGCCGAAGTTGAAACCGAAGATAATTTGCACTATTGCAAGGAACGCTGTGAGAGATTTAGACAACTTCGAAACTGCATGAATCTTCTGTGGTTCTTGCACGAATGCTTCCTTGATTCCAAATCGGGGGTACATGTTGCTTGTTCTATTTTCTTCAATTTGGATCCACATTATCACTGTATTTTCTTTTCATTTCATTAATTTCATTTTCTTTAAAAAAATATCAGAACTATATTTGTATTGAAATAATAAGTGTAAGTGCAGAGGATCGTCTCCTTGACTGAACTAAAATTTCCAGGAAATTGTTAAATCGATTCTTGAAATGGTATTAAGCTAGTATTCATTAATCACCAAATAACCTTTATACGTGGCTTCTTTCGCCTACAGTTAATGTATAATCAATAGAATACAATTACGTTAGCAAAAGTATATTATACATATATAGTCAGTATTTATTCACTCACTCTTATCATGTTGTACGGAAGGTTCTGCTAAGAGAAAAGAGCTCTGTAGAAAAGTGGGCCCATTCCACAGTCTTAGACCGAATTGCTAACGCTATGTTGAAACTGTTGTGATTGTGGCACTGATTTAAAGTGGCAGTTATAGGTTGTATTTGTTGTGAGTTAAAACATAGAAAAAGTATGTTTAATAACAAGTTTAACACTAAAAACTAAGCAGATAAATAAATAAAACATAGTCGTAACAAATGTTTAAATGGGTAAGTAATTAAATAAATATTAAGCGGTAACATTACTAAATTGGGCAATTGCGTAAATCGAAATAGGTCGACAAGAAATCTTAGTTGTAGCTGGCAGTCCAGCCACTCACTCAAGTTTTCTAATTATGTTTTGTTAACCGACCATTTTTATTTATTTCTTTTTATTCTTTGAGATTAATTCTACCTAATATTTATAACGATTGTAAAAAACAATAACTTTATTTTAAAACTTGACAGAACCTAACCACCAAGACAACAATATGGTTTAAAAGACAATGACGGCCTTACCACTTCCAGCGCTCTTTAATCAAAATCCAATCTGCTGAACAGACAGTTTCATTCATATTTGACTCAATTACTTTTACTTCAGGTTCAAATATAACACAATGTGTTTTATACAATTTATAAATTACCTACAATCAAATGTTATAGCTACACCTACAATACGAGGTAGGTAATACGTAAACCGTGAGATTGAGGAAGACCGAGGTTTAACTTTCCTAGATCGTTAAAAAAATCTTGCTATTTGTAATAGGCTTTAAAGAACTACATACTTTTTAAGACGTTTGTCGAATTTCGATCGCATTTTTCTACATTTTAAGCTATTCCTGATCATGTTACATAGGTACCTACCTACTTCGACAGACATTGTGTTTGGGCTTTTATTGTGTAATTTTAATTTAGAGACTGTGGGGTCTGTGGGTGCTGGGTAATTTTTTCATATAATCTTGTTTTAAAGTGCCGTCTTTGTTCTGTCAATTTGGTAAAAATATGTGGGTATTTACTAACAAACTGACGTAAGGTGCATTGGGGTAATTGCGAAATTGGGTATATTCCGAAAGTTTATAAAAACTACCAAACGCCTCGATATTTTCTTACTGGCAACATTACTTTAGACGCCATTGTTTTCGGCTTTGACGCTCCAGTCGCCGTTCGTCGCTGCTAGCGTAAGTGTGTGAGCAACGTGCCGTCTCGACAGTCAAGTGATTTTCGCGCCTTTTTGAGTGATTCGCAATAACCCCAACACTCTTTTCTCAGAACCCAGGTAAGTTATTAAAATAATTGTTTTTTAGTATTATAGGTTATTGTTTTTTACGGTTGATTGAGGGGAACACGAAGTCCACGATTTGTTTTTTATTTTTTTTCGGAAAAACCCCTCTGGGTTTATTACGATACACATATTCATTCGCAATAACCCCACCTCACATTTTCATAGAAATGGCCAGCGGTTCTCAAACTAGGTATTTAGGATAAAGAAATATTTAAATATGTGAGGTCTAAATTATCTTGCAATATTCAATTGTAAGGTATAATATGGCAATCTCTTCTACTTACATAGTACTATATTAAAATCATCGTTATTATTATTCTATCAACTTTCTTGATCCATCCATCCATACCTACTTAACATTAACCAGGACTTAAAATTTTAAATAATAAGACTGCAATTGTGTTTGTGCTTAAATATAATGTTGATATGTGATTTATAAAGTTTTTTTTTTTTCAGAAATTGTTTACTAGTTCCTAGGTAAGGGTTTGCTGATTTAATTACAACCCTTGCGGATTTAGTTTGTTTTTTAGATGTTTCTTTCTTATATCTTTAATTATAAACCGTTATGAATAAATTTAGGTATGTTAAGTACCTGTCCAAGTTCCTCAAAATAACAATAAAAAAAAAAAAGATAAAAGATGTTTATTCAGCACGGGCACTTTTACACGTCAAAAATCTACCAGCGCTTCGCAAGAGACCACTGCTGAGAAGAAACAATAATACTGAAGTTATATGTCAAGTATTGCCATTTCTATTACGTTTAAGTTTTTTGTAAAACAATAAAGTCATTTCTCAGTTAAATGCGTTTCTTACTACTTACTTAAAATAATGCGTAACTGTCTGAAATGTTGAGAACCACTTCCTCTTACCGGGGTAAATCCGAAGTAATCAATCCGAAATGACCGTAAAAGCGAAACTATTAACAAAGTTTACAATATTACAAGTAAGGGGCAATTACAAATGAAAAATAAATATAAAACCATCAGTCTATGAGTAAAAATAATATTTACTTTTCAACTATTTCGGATTTACCCGGGCATATTTCGTATTTCCCCCAAATGTTCAAAAAAATGAGACATGACAATAGATATGCATATAAAAGTAACAACAGCGTATTTTTGTATGTAATGTCCACTAATCATAGGTCTATAGGTACATCAATTTTCAAAAGATACGAAAATATAGGCAGTACAATTTAAAAATAAAATGTTTTTTTAAATGAATTGCTGTCGTTTACTCAACTCGTCAAAATTTCTATCGTAATTACCCCAATGCACCTTAGTTTAAAAATGTACATCAAATCAGTGAAGTCAGTGTTAGAATTTGATATTGTTTATTTATTATTTTAATACTTTATTGCACAAACATTAAAATAGTGTATAAAAGGCGAACTTAATGCTACAAGCATTCATACCAGTCAACCTCTAGGTGAAACAGAAATCAAAAAAGAGGTAGATGCAATCAAAAAACTAAGGTCTGTTTGTAGTAAGGTTGGCAACATTTTGGGGTTTTCATATTGGCAAGTATATACGCACACATTTCTTTTTTTGGAGGTGTAAACAGTTCGTTTCAATCTGTACTTTTTACTATAGTATATTTAATGCTATACCTGGAGCTACGAGCATATGCGCATATGCTATGATGCATATGCGTAATAAACGGTAACGGCATATTTTAAATCAGGCTGTTTGATCTCTCTTACTGCCCTTGTGAATTCGAGGAGGTGGCTTTTTACTTCTTTTATATGTGATTTTAAATGTGTCGAGGCATGCATATATTTTAGTTTTTGAAAGTTATTAATTTATTTCAACCCTGATTTCAATTTTGTTTGTGAGTACAGTAAGTTAGTATCGTAATCTCTTCTAATCTTCTAATTTAGTGTTAAATAATAAAACTAAATACTAAATATTAAGACATAATTGTTTGTCAAAATCATGGGTTGGAATAATGTTGTTTTCTTCCGTTATAAGTCAAGATCTATCGAAAACCGGAGTACCCTGCAGTATTATGAAAATCCTATGACACTCCTTGGGTGAATATCAATCCAACGATACTCCGTAGGTACTTCAAAAACCGCCAAGGCATTAACCATACCAAAAGCAAGTTACAAATTAAACATGAATACATAATTATCTACATTTCCCTAAAACCATTATCCTCCTTCTTGGGTAGGTTATTGATAAAAACACATATTTTTACTAAAATGCTGTAACTAAGCCAGTATGGGAATAACATCAAACTGCTGATGTGTGGTTGCCGGGTTAGAATAGTGCCACTCCATATCTTCCCGTGGATGTCGTAAGATACGGCTAAGGGAATAAAGGCGTATAGTATTGTAAGGCGATGGGCTTGCAACCTGTCACTAATACGTGTAAATATCTTTTTTTTTTTATGGCATAGAGAAGACAAACTAGCACACAGGCCACCTGATGGTAAGTGGACACTGTGACCCATATAGACATTCGCATTCACAAGACTGCAATGCAATCCTGAGACTGCAAACGCGTTGCCAACCCTGAGGGCTAAGATGGAATGCTTCTATGCTAGTTATTTCACCGGCTGGATAAGATGGTGGTAGCGATCCGGACGGACCCTGCACAAGGTCTCAAGGATCTTAGCCTAAGTGTGCAAAATGTGGTTACAGAATTATCAACAAGTTTTTAGAGTTGTTGGTAATTCTGTAGCTCTGCCTACCCCACTCTGGGAATTAAGGCGTGAGATTATGTATGTATGTGTATGTATCAAACTGCAAATTGTATGATGGTGACACAATTTACTTCTGCAACCCACTTGTTCTCGTCTACGACTGCATTTTACAAGTCGAAGCACGGTGACATATATTTTAAAGGAGTAAATTGAAGCTATATTTCAACATGATTTCACAATTACCTAACACAATACCTACCGATACCCATTGCCATAACATTAATTAAACTCTAAAATTAAACACTTCAAAAGTAGAATACACCAGTATTATCAGTTCAAATCGTGCTGGCTGTTGAAAAAAACGTTAACGAAATATACGCAAATGGTTATAGCTAGGAGTTCCCAAACGCAATATACACTACATTCTGCTTTTTCCTATGGATTCGGAATATTCCTTTTTAGAACGATGTCATTAAAAGCGTACGTGGGTCCACACTCTTTGGATTTAAGTTATGGATTGTGTTTCGGAGGTTTTACTTTTACCAGGTAAAAAGAAAATTAACTTTTGAAGGCAAAACAGAGTGTTAATTCCTTTTAATTTATTTTTTTGTCACAAACTTTGCTTAAGAAAACCAAAACAAAAGTCACGATTGTTATTTTAAATCATAGCGTGGTTTAATGTTATTATTTTCAATTCAATTTCAAATAAACTGTTAACAAAATATATCTGCAAGTTGTGTATTCCCCAACACGGATTCGGATCTTAATCCAGACTTTAAGTAAACACGACAAAGTAAACATACCGATATTGGAAACTGGAGTGTTGCTATGAAAATACTGCGGTTATAGGTTTTTAAAAGAAATACAAAATAGGTCGTACTTCTTCAGTTTCAGTCCCCTGCGGCGAGCCAGCGAGTTAGGAAACCTATTTACAAAGGGATGGCTGATAAAATGGATATGGTAAGTAAATGTTCGTAAATATTTAAACTTAATATTCGAAGTAAAAAGTGAGGGAGCCTTTCTAATGCATCATAATTAGCAACTTTACTGAGTTTTCTTTGTCAAAAACCTAGTTATTTTAAACGTGAAACTCAACCCGTGCTAATAAACTCTTTATGTTTTTTGGAAATCAAAAAATAAAAGAAATCAAATGTAATTTTACCTTAATAGAAATTACTTAGCTTAAAGTACTTATCCGAACCTAATTGCATTGGTGATGATGGTGATAATGATAAAATAAATTATTAATTTTTAATAATTTTACCAAATCTACATTTAGTAAAATAAATCAAGATTTGGCTAAGAAAATGTTGTTATTTCACGAACCGCGTCACTTTGGAAAGAGATGGTTAATGTACGCATTTCAATTTCTGTTGCTAGTAACATGTTAGAGCGAATGAGTACACCGGCCATATCACCGCCCCAGTTGTGACTAGACCCATCATGCGCGACAGCGGTGAGCCGATGTCAGATGCAAATGTCACAATTACAGATAAGGACAAAGCATGGCATAAACTATTCCAAGCTTATGCCACGTTTATAAGTAAGGGGGATAATGTTTATTCTGTAGTGCCGGTGTAGTAGTATACAGAAGCTCCATACAAAATGCTTAACACTATCGAAAACGATTTTCTAAAACTGTCAAAGTGTATGGAACTCACGTAAGCGCTAGACACGACCATCTGACAGCTTACGTCAATCCTATACATTTTCGATAACGATTAGGAGCTCGTCATACACCTTGTATAGGCTCACGGAAGTCTTTGGTTTTCTAAGTATAGTCAGGGTAAAAAAGGTTCGTCACTTTTGGACCTTAAGGTCATTGGAATAGAGTCGAAAAGTGACGATCCTTTTTTTACCCTGACTGTACATTTAAATCACGGAAACTATACCACCTCTGCTCTTCCCCGCTCCGCGTCGTCTCACGTTTCCATTCCGCTTATCTTCCTCAGATTCCGGGCACATTCGTTTCGCTTTATTTTTATTCTAGTTCGTCCCGTGAGTTTTTTAACTCCGTTTTTATGGATTTTAATGAAGTTTATCTAGCTTCCTCCGCTGTTGATTGTTTATGAAAACGAGGAGTTTTGAGAAGATTCTTTTAAATGTTCCCCCAGGAATAAATTGTAGGACTGGAAAGCGAAGGTTTTTTTGCGTTTAAAGAGCTTGTTGTTAATTAAACTTTTCAATCTATGTTATTTTTATTTCAATCAACACTCAACAAACATAAAATATGTATTTGCACAGGGATAGTCAAGGAGTGAAAAAACACATTGTTTTTGACTTTTTATAAAAACCTGGCTCTACCTTAGTGTCACAATAATATTCTCAATGAATATTAAAACGCACTTATTTAAACAAAATATGTTACGTCCAAAATACCTCAATCGTTGTCAACATGGAAAATTTATATGTTAAACTTCCTTTAGCCACCACAGTTTTAGATGATTACTTCTACAATAAAATCAAATGCTCTTACAATTTCTGTGGGCCTTTGAAACACAAAATTGTACGATGAAGTAATCTCGTAAACAAACTAAAAAGCAACACAATTGTATTTTTAATTCCAAACCATTCGATCCAATTCCGTAGCTGTCAACCAACTGCGGCTTAATAGGCAAATCCTTTAACATGAAATCAAGTACGAAAAAACGGTAGCAGCGGGAGCCATCTTGATTTATCTGACGTTGATGCCGCTTAAGCTCTTAATCCACTTAGGGAGTGACGGGAGGTATTTTATTGTGGAAATATAGGCCAGAGTAAGTTTTTTATTCTTCAATAAGGATTATTAATGTTTAATATGATGCTTAACGGGATTTTAATAAAATCAAGGTGCATAAAAAGTAAGTCAAGTTTTAATAGGTTTTTATCAGACGGGCGGACAGATAGAAAGCGGCATGTTTCGTCCATACCACAGATTACAACAGGATGGTCTAATAAGTATTGCCCAAAAATATACTTGGATATATGGAGGAAATAAGTGTCCAACTTTTTTTTTGGTTTTTAGAAGAGCGACTTCAACAGATTTTTGTTAGATGATTGCTTGTATAAATGCCTGCAGTATATATTTTCTCTATATAGTTGATAATCCATAAATAATCCAATCCAAGGAAATATCAAAAGATAGATAACATTATTAAGCAAGTCGATTTTTAGAGGTTATTTTCCTTTGATATATTCACGTCAGCTTGACATTGACATCTATAACATATAAGATCGCAATCTACTCGTATATCCTTAATGATAAAAAATAGGTTGCAATGTGCACAATCTGGGGGTGCTAGGAATCCCCGGGCTACCTCCGGCTACCTAAAAAACCTGACCCTGGCAACGTATAACGGACGAACTCTGAGGCTTGACGAGCACTTGGCTCAGTTAGAAGCGGAACTTGAGAACATCCAGTGGCATGTTCTTGGGTTATGTGAAGTCCGAAGAGAGGGCGAGGACACCATAACCTTAGACTCGGGCCACATGTTCTACTTCCGCGAAGGCGATCAACCATCTCAGGGTGGTGTAGGGTTCCTTGTCAACAAAGCTCTCACTGGCAACGTTCTGGAAATCTCCAGTGTGTCGACCAGGGTGGCGTACCTTGTACTTCGGCTGTCCGCGAGGTACAGCCTGAAGGTTATACAAGTCTACGCACCGACCTCGACACACTTGGATGATGAAGTGGAGGGTATGTACGAAGACATATCCAAAGCCTTGAACAGCACCACCAAGGCCCACTTCAACGTTGTCATGGGAGACTTCAACGCCAAGGTGGGAATCCAGGATTGCAATGAATCTAGAGTAGGGCCGCATGGTTTTGGAAGTAGGAATCACAGGGGGCAAATGCTTGTCGATTTCCTGGAGAAGGAAGGCTTTTTCTTGATGAACTCTTTCTTTAAGAAGAAACCACAACGGAAATGGACGTGGCGAAGCCCCGACACTGTGACCAAAAATTAGATCGACTTCATCATGACGGACAAAAAGAACATATTCAGAGATGTCACCGTGATCAACAGGTTCAACACCGGATCCGATCACAGACTCGTACGTGGCTCTCTGAATATCAATCTTAAGCTTGAAAGGAAACGTCTGATGAAGTCCACGCTCCGACCCAATCCTCTTCAAATCATAGCGGGTTCTGAGAAGTTTACGAAACTCCTCGAAAATAAATTCATTGCGTTGGAACCCACCGACGACATAGACGAGGCCCTACAGAACGTGGTTGGCGTATTGAGAGAGGAGGGCACCAGATTTTGTCAACTGAAGCGTACAGGTACGAAGTCCAAACTCTCGGACGAGACTCTACGGCTAATGGCACAAAGGCGGGAAGATACCCAGGCCACTTCGTCAGAGCGGTCAAACCTGAACAAACTAATTGCGAACAGGATACGACGCGACCTTCGGAGCTCCAACACACGCCTCATCGAAGAGGCAATAGAGCGAAACCGAGGGTCCAAAGTATTCTCGAAGCAACTCGGAAGGAGCCACCTGACGAAGCTCACGACACACGATGGCAGAGCCGCAGTGTCAAAGCCAGAGATTTTGGCCGAGATAGAGGACTTCTATGGCCGGCTGTACGCTACACATGCCCCCCGACCTCAATCTGACGACCACGATCCCAGAGCCACCCTGACACGCCACTATACTGACGAACTGCCAGATATCAGTCAAGACGAAATCGCGTTGGCACTGAGACAGCTTAAAAATGGAAAAGCCCCCGGTGAAGACGGAGTCACTTCTGAACTACTGAAGGTGCACCTGTCCTGAGGGAACTTCAGAGTCTCTTCAACTCTGTCATGCACTGTGGGAGAACTCCAAAGGCGTGGAATAGGAGTGTGGTGGTCCTGTTCTTTAAGAAGGGTGATAAAACTCTTCTCAAAAATTATAGGCCCATCTCGCTCTTAAGCCATGCCTATAAGCTTTTCTCCAGAGTCATCACGAATCGTCTCGCTAGAAGACTCGACGAGTTCCAGCCCCCAGAGCAGGCCGGGTTTCGGGGAGGATACGGAACCATAGACCACATACACACAGTCAGGCAGATTATACAGAAGTCCGGAGAGTATAATCGCCCCCTGTGTCTGGCTTTTGTGGACTATGAGAAGGCGTTTGATTCCGTTGAAACCTGGGCTGTTATGGAATCCTTGCAGCGATGCCAAGTAGACTATCGTTATATCGAAGTGTTGAGATGCCTGTATGACGCTGCAACCATGAGTGTTCAAGTACAGGACCAGTTGTCTAAACCCATCCAATTGCGCAGAGGAGTAAGACAGGGGGATGTCATATCCCCGAAACTGTTTACGGCCGCATTGGAGGATATTTTTAAGACGCTGGACTGGAAAAGCATGGGCATAAACATAAACGGCGAACGCATCTCACATTTACGATTCGCAGATGACATAGTCTTGATGGCGGAGTCGCTGCAGGAACTAAATCAGATGCTGGACGGCCTAGCATCAGCCTCGCGACGTATTGGTCTCGGCATGAACTTGGACAAAACCAAGGTCATGTTCAATGACCTCATTGATCCGAGACCCGTCGTCGTAAATGGTCACCTTCTTGAAGTTGTTTCGGAGTACACATATCTAGGACAAATATTGCAGTTAGGTAGAAATAACTTCGAGAGGGAGGCCAAAAGGAGGATCCAGCTGGGCTGGGCAGCGTTTGGGAAATTTCGTCAAGTCTTCTCTTCACCCATCCCACAATGTTTGAAAACTAAGGTTTTCAATCAGTGCGTCCTACCCGTTATGACCTACGGAGCCGAGACGTGGACACTCACGGTACGGCTGGTCCATCAATTTAAAGTTGCTCAGCGAGCTATGGAAAGGGCTATGCTCGGAGTTTCTCTGAAGGATAAAATTCGTAACGAAGTTATCCGACATAGAACCAAGGTCACCGACATAGCTCTCAGGATTAGCAGACTGAAGTGGCAATGGGCCGGACATATCTGTCGGAGAACCGATAACTGATGGGGTAAACGAGTTCTGGAGTGGAGACCGCGGGTCGGCAAACGTAGTGTGGGACGACCTCCGGCGAGATGGAGTGATGATCTGCGAAAGATTGCTGGCAGAAAGTGGATGCGTCAAGCTGAGGACAGGGCGCGATGGCGCGCATTAGGGGAGGCCTATGTCCAGCAGTGGACTAGTATAGGCTGATGATGTGCACAATCTCTTTATTTTTCCTTGGAAAAAATATATTACATAAAAAAATATTGCCTTTATACAAGCAACGATCTAACAAAAATCTATAAGAGTCGTCTTATAAGTAGAAAGCAAGAAAAAAATAATGGTCTTACTTGCTCCATTTCTTCTTGATCCAAGTATTTTGGACAATTTTTTATATTATCTACAGTATTTGTGAGTGTCTATACATATGTCTTCGTTCTCCTATGTATATACATGTAGACACTCCATTCTGTTTGAAACATATATTTAATTTAACTTACCAATATGAAAAAAAAAGGAATATTAAGCATAAATAGTTTTCGAGAAGTCATTATAATTAATTCGGATAGTATTATTTTTCTGCGGAACCAAAGAGAACTTTTCAACCAAAGTTGGCAAAACTGCACTGCTAGATTTAAGCAACTGTATCCTGAAAGTAAAAGTCTTATTTATATTGTAATATTACAGTGATCAATAAATAAACTAAAGTACCTACATACTCGTAACCAAGCTTTCCCTACTGAATCGATCCAAATATCTATATACCTACCTAGCTATTACGTATTAACCAGGTACACAATCCAATCACTTTTCATCACAGACAATCGCTAAATAATAAACACGATCATGTCAATCGCAGTACGATACACGCACGTGCTTCGGTACACTCGGGCTAACATTCGTTGTTCAACTATTTTATTCCCATTTTGCGCGTGCATGAACATTCTATAGTTGGTTTTTACTATTTTACTCTTACATACATACATAAATTAAATCACGCCTGTTTCCCAGAGGGGTAGCAGACACCACTTTTTTCCATTTGCTACGATTTTGACAAATTTATTTCGCTTCTTCCACATTCATACATCGAGTCATGCACACAGACACACACACACACAGAGACACAGTACTCTTACACAATTCAATTTAACACTGACACTAAGTGGATTTAGTTTTCTTTTATTCAGAATGGTAACTGAGCGGTAGTTTAAAGTATTGGCTGATTTACATTGGGTCAGCAAAAGTATGCCAGTAGAAATACATTGACGAGTGGATGTTCACGTTCGAAACGAGAGCTGTTGTAACGACGCAATGTACTTCTACTGGTATGCTTTTGCTGACCTAATGTATATCAGCCCTATTTTATCATTAAACTGTCATGTGATTTATTCTCTTACGTAAGTTGTTGTTGTTCGCATTGTTGTGTTCCGGTTTGGGGATAAGACAGCCGGTGAAATGACTAGCATAGAGGCATTCCATCTTAGCCTCAGGGTTGGCAACGCATTTGCGGTCTTAGGATTGCATTGCAGTCTTGTGATTGCGAATGTCTATGGGTCACAGTTTCCACTTACCATCAGGTGGCCTGTGTGCTCGTTTGTCAACTCGATGCCATAAAAAAAAAAAAAAAAAAAAAGTTACTTTTCAACTCGATAGGTGTATTATGAACCGGCGACTTTAAGATGCACTCACAGTGTAAGAACAATATTTTAGGGCGTGCATTCTCAATGAAGTTGCTTAAAACTCGCTCGTATAAAGTATGATGGCTGATATGATAATAATGATAGCATCGAGGTTTTCACTTTTCAAGTATAATTAGTGAAAAGTGTAAAGTGTAATTGAAGAAGTTACGATACGCCCGAAAACATTTACTTGTATGTACATTTCTAATAGACCTCAAGATGGCCTATGCCCTACATATTCCCTTCATAAAATATTGTAGGAGCGTTTACGTTATATAAAGACCAAATTTAAGATAAGAAATGGTAAACAAAGCCACCGATTAGTCCGACTGTACGAATAGGCCTGATAATTAGCAAATGGATTTACACAAAGCGCCCGGACATTATCGATGCCGTTACACGGATCGTCGTCAGGCGGAGAAGGCAACTACTGTCAAAAATATAAAGGTCATAATAATACACATTAACACACCCTTGCAAAGAAAACGGGCACTGTCAATTTGATAAATTAGTTTAAAAATACTGTAAGGAAATTGTTATAATAGATAATGAGGTAGACATGCATGGATTGGTTAATCTTATTACACAAGTCTTCTTTTTATGACCCTTCGCGCAATCGGGTATAAAAACAATAAAAAATGCTTAGTTTCTCTCAAATTAAAACCCTACACAGAAGAAACACGTGATTAAATTATTAATGGTTCTGTTTGACCTTAAAATGGACAAATAATCAAGCAATTTCACAAACCTATCGGGCTGTATTCTGTGGTGTTATTCTCTCAAAAACAACGGACTGGTGGACGAACGAGCGAAATCGCAGCGGCAAGTTTAGGTAGTCCCGCCAAAGCGAACAAAACACATTTTAGCGCGTGCATTTTAAATTAAGCAGCCTTATACATTCCATCCATCGGCAGAAACCATGCTGCTAAATTGAAAATGCACGCGCTAAAATATGTTTTATTCGCACTGAGGGGACAACTTAAACTCGCCGCTTGGACATTCACTCGTTCGTCCGTCCGACCGTCGTTGTTAAGAGAATCACTACCCTGCTCGTCTATTTGCCTTTGGCTTGTTATCGTATTCTTAACGTTATGATAACTGTATGTTATTTACGTGACGGTAAAAAGGCAGCCGAGTTAAAAATAATACGCGAACATGTCAAAAGCAATATGTTTTTAACGAGTAGAGTTGAACCCCAGCAGCAGCGGTATTCGAAGATACAGTGGTAAAAGTTAGTATGTAAGGTTAACAACGCAGGCACATATTAACGAGCTTCAAAGCAAAATTACCACATTAACAGAACGAATCAGAGTGCCACATTTGATTAAAAATATACCTTTATCGCCTCTCTTCAGCAAATTCGGCCTTGTCCGAATCGCTAGAAGATTCGTTATCGAAAATGTATAGGATTGACGTAAAGTGCCGGACGGTCGCTTCGAGTACTTATGTCACTTTCATACATTTTGCAACTTTTTGAAATTCGTTTACGTTGGCGCTGAGCAATTTGTTTAGAATGTGATAGATTCACTATGACAAATTACTGCATTTTAAGACTCCTTTTAGTAGTTATTAATTAATCTATACTAATATTACAAAGCTGAAAAGTTTGACTGTTTGCTTGAACCCGTTAATTTCAGGAACTACTGGTACGATTTGGAAAATTATTTCAGTGTTAGATAGTCCATTTATCGAGAAAGGCTAATAGGCTATAATATCAAACTAGAACTTAATAAGCGAAAATACATTCTACTCTGCCATATGTTCCTTCGTAGATCGCGGGCGGGCCCAGGAGACGTCAGGACCATTGTGCGCGTGCCAATAACACGCTACACCTATTCATCTTTTATGAATCTGTGCGTCTGACACCGGGCTTGTATGGGAAGTGGCTTAGCTGTGTACTGTAAACAATCCGTATACGCTTATCAACGTCGTAAGTAAGTAATCACTTTATTACCCCCGACGCAAAAAGAGGGATGTTATTGGTGTATGTATCTGTTGGTCTGTCATAAATTAATAGCTCCCAAACGGATACACCGACCAATCAGTTTTTTTTTCAGCCACATTAACTTATAATGTAACTCTAAATAAAAACAGTTGGCAGCAAAAACATCTCTCCAAAAATATTTGATTTGAACCTATTTTCAGCTTGTTTGAGTGAAAATATGACTAGGTTTCACATGAATGCTAACTTGCTCCAGGGTAAATGACGTTTTAACTACTGAACTATTTTAAAATAACATTTAAAACGTCATCATTTCCATGAATATTTTTATAGCCTAAGATAGACAAACGCGTAGAACGCCGTGAGTTCTTTTCCAACCCATCCATCGCCGCCATTTCAAAACCCGTCAGCCATTTTAAATGTCTTAAAAACGCATTATAAATTCCGGCATGAAACCTCGTTTATTTATCGCTTAATATCCAGACGCCATTGTGGCATCAATAATTCATGCTTTGTGAGTTATGGCGGCGACGACGACCTAGGATTTTAGTTTTAGCTCTCGCTTTCTGGACGCCATTTTGAATTTTCAATTTCTGAAAACTGCATTCTGTACCGTCACTTATTAGATCAATTTAACTATTTTTTTCTTTTAAAACTATGTTCCGTTCCCATACTTTTTTAATTCTTGATTGACATACAAATCTATCCCCGACAAGATTTTATATTTGCAAAAATAAATTTGTTTGGTGATTATTTGCAAATAAGAATAAACGCAATCAGACTAAAAAAGGAAAAAAACTACCATGGAAAATGTGTTAAGGCAGACGCTAAAATTAAATGTTAAGATCTTATCCTTGAAAATAGCACATAAAGCTAGGCAACCGAGGTAAACAGGTACAGTGAAACAATATATAACAACAGGTTGAGCAATCCTCAACCCCCTCACAATATGTCAAGAAATTAATGTCGCTAATCGAAACCAATCTAACACCTTACACAATTTCATGCACCCTACCCCAGCGATATACAACAGTCTCCTGTAAATTTAATAATGCATGTCTAACTGAGGCTTGAATACGCTGTCAATAATTGATGAGATATTGCTATCATGTTATGATCAATACCTCACAAATTATTCAATCATCAACGTACGCGTATGTATGTATAGTCACTGTTTGTACTGTGATGCTTTCTCACGTTTCATAAAATGGAAATGAAAATCCATTCTTCTGTAAGTAAACCTTGGGGGGTTATTATGACATGGCTATGCAGTTAATTTTACGACGAGCCTAAAGGACAGAGCTATGGTTGTTATGTATCTGTGTCCTTTTCTCTAACCGTAAACTGAACTGCGTAGTTATGTCATAATAAACCCTCTGCAAGTATTTTCACATTTCAGAGTTTACCAGCGCTTTCCAAGAGGAGACCTCTCTTGAGAAAACGCGCCGCAAGAAGCTCAACAGTCAGTCTTCTTTACTAAATAAATCTATTATGACAATTGAACCATTATTGCCACACATTATTGTGATACCACTTATTTTACCATTTACCATGAGATATATTCTCGAACTCACCACTCATATGACACGTTTATTTTACTAACAAACAAACTGGTCTGTGATAAGACTAATCCGTCATCATTCTCGTCGATTTGTGATTTGTGTTCATGTCCGTTTGTGGAAAAAACACAGCCAGTTTAAGAATGATATCAATACGTACAAAAACACTTTCTGCGATTGTATAATGTAAACTTTCACTGAGAAAGAAGTGGTCTCTGCCTGCCTGTATATCTCTGTATAATAAATGCGAAAGTTGCGTGTGTTAGTTTGTTACACCTTCACGCTGCAACGGAACGACGGATTTTGGATGAAATTTGGAATGGAGATAGCTTATACACTGAAATAACATATACGAGGTAGACTTTTTATCCCAGAAAAATTAAAAGTTCCCGTGGGAAAAACTACAATTGAGATCTACGCGGACGAAGTCGCGGACAAAACCTATTTTTATCATGAAATCGTTAATAGTACTTATCATTAGTTCAAATTTATGTACGTATTCATTCATTGCAGTTGAATGCTCGCACTACGCCTTAAGAGAACTAAACTAAGCCTGCATTTATTGCAATCTGTAAAATGAATCTATGCATTTCCAATCAACTTTACTGCCACTAAAACAATGGCGTCTCGTGTTCTGTGCGTGTTGTTCATCAAGTTAGTTTCCGCGGACGATTTAATAAATATAGAAATCGCTCCTGAATCGGTCATTAAAGGAATCCAAGCTTTAGCGACATCGCAATACTTAAGAGGGTTAGCTGACGAATTCGTCATGAAAGCTGCTTCACATCTGATGGACCAGTACGAAAAAAATAGTGAAATGTAAGGTCGGGTTAAGAAGGGTAACGGGGAATGGGGAATTAATAAACGGGTTTTTAGTATTAGGGTAGTGTAGTGCTTCAGCCGGGTGACAGAAAAACTACACTTGGAGTTTCTCTGCATCTGATCGATCGAAATGAAGAGATCCGCAGAAAAACGAAAGTTCTCGACATAACTCTGCGAGTTGTAAACCTTAAGTGGCAGTGGGTGAGGCACATTGCTAGTAGCATGGATGGCCGGCCGTTGCCTTAGATAGGTTCTAGAGTGAACACTACGTAACCAGGAGGCCGAATTTTAGCAGGCCTTCGATAAAATACACAATTTGATAAGGAATGCAGGAAACAGCTGATTGCGAGGAGGTCAGGGAGTACAACGATTGTAATTTAATTACCGGCGAAGGTCTCCCAGATCTTGACTGGTCTAAAGGGTTTTTTTTCAGTACGAAGTGAAGATTAAAGTTGTTGATAGAAAAACGAGAACTGCTTTAAAGGTTTTGAAAGTATGGATTGATCGCGAATGGTTTGATATTTTCGAATTATGGTGTAATTCAGTATATTGCTAAGTTGTTGAGGATTAGATACCAAATTTTTGAATAACTAAATATAGCTATTTCTAGATAAGAGAACCAAAAAAAAAATTGTACCGAAACTCCTAAACTAATAAACACATTGAAAAGTTAGAACTATATTCTGGATCGGTATAAAAGGGGCTTTCTTATACTATACTATATGTATTTACGTCAAGTTCTGGAACATCAAGTATGTCTGCTTCAACTGACATAATGTTGATAATAAGACTGTCCATAACTTTTATTTTAGTTGATCAGTCAATAATGAATTGCCACGTTACTTAGCTGCGAGCAAGTAACGTATTAATAAACTAACTTCTAGTGCGATGCTTGTTATTAAAAACGGATTCCTAAGACTTCACGCTTACTTTGACGTGTCTTATGATCATCTCAATCAAGTCCCGTTTATTATAACCGCTTTAAGAATAAATAAACAGTCTAACCTGAACCTTACTTCAGCTACGTTATTCTCTTAACTCTTCGCCCTCGCGTCTACCCGGCCATAACTTACTGCTATAAAAGATGGAGCACTTAATCTGAGTTAGAGCAACCACGTGGCAACTGCACTGTTTCTTGTACGGTGTTAAGTAATTACAGCGTTGGGCAGGCTGCCTTTGCACGTACAAACTGTTTTTAGTAACATTGAACTAGCTTTGGAACTGCAATCTATTGCATTTTGAAGTTGTACATGGAATTGACTATTCTTTTTGAGGTTATTAATTCGAAAATGTCAAATAACCTGTGAGCTCTAGATTTTTTCAAATATAAATGAAAAATGGAGGTTAATTTTTTTTAACTAAACGAAATTATCTTTATAAGGAGTTTGGTGAGCTTCAATTAATTTAAATATGTACTTATGATTTATTTTAGTTCATAAAAAATAAATGATACAATCTACCAATCAGAAAGCGTAATTTTCGCACAGGGGCTTCATTCCACTTTTGAGCTCGGCGGAAAGGCAATAGAAGACAAGTACAGTCACGAGATTTAATTTGGTACCCACCTTAGGTCCAAAGTCAATCTGACATTCTACAACAATAACGTTGAGTTTCCTAACAGTCACAAATGACATGACATCTCTAATGACATAGACAACTTCAAGCATATTTTTCTTGATATGGGTCCCAAATTTGCGCTCGTGACCGTACATGCCTCATCTAACTATTTCCTACTTTCCAGCCTGTATACTATAGAACATTATTCATACGATAGTACATAATATGTATCAGACAAGTCTGATATTATTGACAGTCGAAGGCATGATCGATCTACAGGTTTAGTTTTTACCTTTCTAAACAACACATACACAATAAAATATTCTAATTTATTAAATTTTCAGACCAAATAACAGTGGCGTTCCTACAAAACAAGTGGAAAAGGAAAATAATGTTCAAAACAACATTTATAAATTCGAGACTCCATCGTTACTTGGACCACAGGTATGTTATGCATCAAGGGCGGTGAGAGAGTAAAACATGTCGAAATAAATGCTATCATACCTTATTTAACATGCCCTTATAGAGCTGACCGGCATTTCCACAATGATGGTAAAAGACCTGAAGCCCTAGCCAAGGCAAACGACACTACCGTTTTTAGGGTTCCGTAGTCAAACTAGGAACCCTTATAGTTTCGCCATGTCCGTCCGTCCGTCCGTCCGTCCGTCCGTCCCCAGTCTAGCTCAGAGACTCATAGTACTAGAAAGCTGTAATTTGGCATGAATGTACATATTAGTCACGCCAACAAAGTGATAAAATAAAATTTTGATAAATATTTTTTTTTAATGCACTTCCCCTACACGTATCGTGGGGATGTCTTTTTTTTTTCTTGCCTACCCCATAGTGTGGGGTGTCGTTGGATAGGTCTTTTAAAAATATTGCGGGTTTATGAAAACAATTTTTCGATTAAGGGATCCGTTTATGAAATATTAAGCTTTAAAGCGCTATTTTTTGTTAGAGTCAAGTGTCCCCCCCCCCCCCTACAGCCAAAACTACAAGTACTAAAAATCTGAAAAAAATCTTCAACGAAAGCGCATATAACGAATTTTAAAGGAAAACTATCACGGTTAAGTAGACATGATTAGTTCCTGAGATACAGGCGATTAACGGGTTTATACCTACTAAAAATCATCTAAGACAGCGCCAAATAACTTTAAATAGAAAATTGTTTCATACATGTTGATTTTTGAGATAGTTTTTTGTGTTTGTCGTTACGGCTTCGGAACCCTACACTGAGCATGGTCCGACATGCTCTTGCCCGGTTTTCATTTCTATTACTCAAAATCTATGGGATGACATTCTCATGCGTAGCGATAAACCACGTGGTCAACCGTCATCCCATACATTTTGAATGATAGAAAAGAAAAAAATTTAAAATTATAGTATTTATTTCCATATTGGCTCGGGCCTCTGAGGATTTAGTCAAGATGCATCACGATATGTTAGCGTTTATACTGACAAGATTGTAAATGGGGTAAACTGATGACGGATCGCAACGATCGTTTATCAGCTTCATACGTCTTCTCATCATATTGAGACAAAAAGTATCACTTGATACTTTTAGCCTCTACATAAATAAATTTATTTATTTATTTTAGTCAGCCAGCTGCTCCGTATACTTACCCGCCTAGGGCTGATAGAGAGCAGCTAAAAAGCTATCGATTTAACTCTTATGTATGTTCAGCAATTTTAGAAGTTTCGGAGATATTGATCATTTTGAACTAAATTATTGTAACTTTCCCTTATGTGCATGTCACGAAAAATATTAATATCATGTTCTATTTCATAAGTTTTTCAGTGGTATATTATAATCATTACGAATCAGCAAAGTTTTTAAACCAATTTGCCCGTCTTTATTTGAATTTATTTTTTAAGTAAGCTACGGTGAGCGTAAAGGACAGGGCTGTAGCAGTTAGCCAGGTCGTTTTAATTGTTGTTGTTTTAATTCAAAATTCTGTATTTCTACAGCTAAATAATCCTATGATTGACATGGACGGTGGTGATGGCAATCAAATATTTCAAAAAGAAGAAATTGTACATCAGAACTCCGTACCTCGAAACTCTGAATTGCCCAGCGCTCAAGTCCTGGCCTTCCTACAGGACCCGGCTGATGATGGAGATAACCAGGAAAGAGAATTCGATTTATCAGACTACGAATACAGTAAATCCAAAACTCCCTTAAAGACTGAGTATAAAATAAACGGAAGGCATTTTAGGAGGGTACCTGATCTTATATTTGTTTACTAAAACGTTTTCAAGATAACAATAACATTACTGTATATAACTCGATATAGCAAATATAATTAATTTACTATTTATTATATCATTATTCACTTTGCAAACAAGTTTTCTAACTCGCAGATAGTGTTTTATTATTATTCTAACTCCCCAAAATCGTAGCACACGCCTTTTTATGACGCCTATTTACTGAGTCGTGTCTAGCTCAAATCACGCTGCTCTTAGAGAACCAACCAAATACTACCATATCAGTTCTACCGTACTCGGACCACTCCTCCGTAAGGACTGAAAGCCTTCATGCTAACACTAAGTTGCAGAAATGTTTATATGCACGCACGTACTAGTACATAGCCCATTAGACTTGGGTGCTTATTATCATTTAGCTATGCAGTTCATTTTACTGTGTAAAGGACAGAACTATATAGCTCTGTCTTTATCAGGGTAAACTGAACTGCATTGCTATGTCATAACCCCCGGACCTCTTTTCTACGCGGTAAAACCTTATTGTTTCTGCATTGCCAACGTTTTGACAGCTCTTATTTACATGTCAATAATGGCAGCTGTAAAACAATACCAAACACGTCAAAGGAAATTTACCGAGTTTAATAGAGGCCCCGTTTCCTTATAATTGACCAAGGTAGAAGCACGCGACATTATGGGGACATATCAGGTGAGTATGTGCAACTGCGTGTTTATGTCAAGCAAGTATCATTTGGGCACAAGCCGATATCAATAAACAAAGGGCGATCGCCATGATAGTATTAAATAAGAATATCATAAAGGAGCAACAAAGGCTGGAATTTGATTCGCCCATTTGACCACTCGTAAAATGTTATGCGTCGCCCGTTATAGCAACGTAATTCGATATAGTGAGTGCTAACGTAACGTAAGCATTGGATGACGATACGGGATACCACCAATTTAAGGAATGTAAGATTTTTCGGATTTCGTCATTCCATAAAGCAAGTCATTCTCAGTATTTAATGAAAGTAAGGGAAACAGAATAGGCATAAACAAAATTAAGTAGATTGCGACAGGGTTATACAGCATTATACGCATACCTACTTATCTCTACCTTCGTTTACTTTTTATTATATAAGAGGCAAACGAAACTTTCAATAACCGAAATTATTTTGAGGAGATATCATGGCCCTAAAAGCCTCATTTGGAGCGGCCATTACTCCTTCAAGAGCATTTAGTCTAGTAAAAATGCTATAAAAGATGCCGTGTGACAATGCGCTCGCGCTCCAAGCGCAGAACCAATAAAAGTTAATGAGTCAGTGGTACATGTGTCGAACGGGGAGTGGGCGCTTACCGGGCTAATGCTGACTTACAACCAGTGGTGATACAGTCTGAGCTGCACTACCTTGTTATTGTCCCCCATTTCTTAGCAAATTTGCGGTGGTAAGACCAAGGTCCAGATATGCACCATCATCTTATCCTTGAGCTTAGGCTACCAACAACTGAGTTCGCATGCTTTGGTTCTTGTGTGGGGATAAGACCCTGGGAAATGTCTTAGACGTATCTTAGTCCTCAGGTTTGGAAATCTTAGGATTGTAGTCTGAAGATAGTAAACTTGAGATTGCAAATATGGGTCTCAGATCCTTCTTCATGACCTATACCGAAATGCCGATACCGCCATTGAACTCTTCGTCGTATCAGAAACTTTTCCTAGATTTTCACTCACCTGATATTGTGTGACGATGAGCTCGAAGGTGGTTCATGCACCACAGATAATAACTGCGTTTAGTTTCGACCTGGATTCGAGCCAGATTTAGCCAATTTGATAAAAATGTATAATTACTAAAATTAATGATACTTAAATGTTGATATAAACTTGAAATAGGTATAAAAATAATGAAGTTTAATGAAGCGTATAGGTTTTGTGTAATGTAAGTTAGTCTATAGCTAATTTTTAAAGATGAAATTAGAAACCGATTTAATTTTTGGCTGAAAATTAAACCTCCTTAGTCAGAAATGATGTACGAAAGAGTTGCAAATTTTAAAAAGAAAGTCATTACTCCCTAGGGATGACAAACTCGCCATAATTCCCCCGGGAACAATTTAGTCCATTGTCCTTCTGTATACAGGCATGGAATAACACCATTTACGAGCAAGTGTGATGAAAATACATAGAATGTGGTGTGCACTTGAACGCTCGTTTTTGGGTACAATGCAACATCACAAGCAATAAGTTTTTAATTGAAATATTCCATTATATTTATAAAATAATTAGATTCCACGAGCAGATCCCGAAACAAGCCCGTTACCTTTCGATTCAAATATTTCAAATGAATTCGGATTGGAATTGAGAACAAGTAATTTGAAATAAAGACGTTCTACGGTCGTTACTCCCGCGAGACGGTTTTCTTATAAAACACGTCTAAGCGCTCCCCCGCCACGGTATGCTCAATGAATGCGTTATAAAATTAAATTTGGAATTTAATTTTGTCATTCGAATGTTAAGAGGTGTTTTAATATAAGTGTCTCGTAAAAATATTTCGTATTTAATTTTAAGGGTAACGTTATGTCGTCGTTTAGCTGACGTTCCTGTTATATTACACAACCATAAGGTCGTTGTTTTGTGTCACGTCTGAGCTTTTAAATGTCGAAATTTTATACAACCATTTTTTAACATCTTTTGCTTGGGCATCGAATGAAGGTGAAGTAAACGAGAGCAAACATCTGATACCCACATGTTAAAAAATGATAGTAAAACGTGACATCTGAAAGAAGTAATATGGAGCCAACAACTCCAAACTTTTTGCATCAAAACCAAACACTTTAAAATTTTATTCAAGCTACCAAACCGTGAAGCGTTTTTGTAATAGTCGTACATTGCTAAAGCCGCATAGACCAATAGTCACATACCAGTTAAAGCTTCGTGTAGACGAATTTCGCGCCAAAAATCACTGGCCGCACTCGCTTAACGGTTGAAAAATGAAAAACAATTCCAATTTAGGACGTCAACCATTTTGGTACAGCGTAGATTAACAGGAAGATCACTTCATATTAGACTAATCTTTAATCTATAATTGAACGAAATGAGCTTACGCATTACAATACGTTTTCTAAAGCAATAATCTAATCAAGTGTTTGTGAATCCGTATAAAATTCAATGTGAATTAGTTCTATTGTTATTTCTCCTTAAATCGCCGTGAATTTGAGATACTTTTGTGATTTACCCTTAATCAAATATTGGGAAACTATTTCCCACTTAATTTTATAGTTTTCATTTATTTTTCTGTCTTTTGTTTGTGTATTAATAAAGTTTCTACTCCTTTATCTTTTAAAAATGGTCCCGTTTGATTAATGGTTAATCATATATATTCCTGAAAAATTTGAACAAATCCACATTACATCTTACATTTATCTCATTGTTTCTTTTACAGTTCGAAACAGGTACATTGTGATTAGTAGCTGTATGTTACACAGTTATGTTTATTTAAGTTCAGAAGTTAAGACTCAACTTTTAGAGTGTTCTATCTGTAACCATTGTTCTGTGCATCAGCCGTTTGAATTTGGAAAGCGAGTTGTGCGCGTCGAGGCGTCCGCGTGGTGCTGGCATCCGAGGGGACGCGTTTCAGGAATTTTGAAAATAGAATTTATAACTTGCGACGCCATATTTGATTTTTCCACTTGTATACATATTGTAAAGCGGTGTCATACAATTCTCTCCTGTTCGGCTGTCGCAAAATTTCAATGAAAATTATATCAGTAGGGACGGTATTCATTATCTACGCTAGGTATTTTAAAAACACACATTATGAATAAAAAATGCTTTTAGAGTTATGCTACGATATATTAGTAATTCATAAGGGTTTCTATATAATAATCAATATTAATTTTATTTCGTCATGTCTACAAGCAACGTCTTCGTCTTAGTCAATGTATCGTGGTTTTTATTAATGTTTTGGGCCAATATTTCGTAATTTGCTCAACACGGTAACTTCAAAGGGTTGTTTTCAACATCTAAATATCCTTATTTTTATCGTTTTTGGTCAATCGTTTGTCTCGTAATTCATTTTGATACTAAACATGTTATAATTGCAAACTGTTACATGGATTCTTCCATGGCAATCAATTATTAAATACTGAATACTAAATTAAAACAAAACACTATGACAGCTAATTAAAAATATAATGTTATTAAATGTTCCAAATTTGTTACCTGAGTTTATAGATGCCATGAAAAGTATATTGTTTTTGTATGTGAATTATATCTTTATTTTAATTATAATTAAATGATATTAATTTACTTAATGAAATGCCGTTATTTCGCTTCAGTAAACCCACTTAATTGTCTTAATTACGGAGCTTCTTGTGTGAATCGACACATATAATAATGTACCCATATTCATTCATTGATAATAAATTATAAAATAATTGGTGAATTAAAAAACATAATAAATAAATATAAGGGCACACAAATTGACCAAGTCCTAAAGTAAGCTCTAGGCTTTTGCTATGGGTACTTACTACACAACGATAAATATACTTATGTATATAATAACATCAACATACATAAACATACACAAACATCCAAGACTCAGGAACAATACTCGCGCTCATCACACAAACATTTTCCCGTACAGGGATTTAACCCCGTACCGCTAGCTTCATTACAAGAAGGCAGGATCACTGCCACGAGGTTTACGTGTCGTCTAACGATTTCAGAATTTAGTATCAAATTCCTTATTTGACACAAGATTTAATATTAGCATACAACCACTCCGCCGCATACGTTTGCGTTATTGGCCGACATACAAATATTGACTACGACATCTTATTCGTATTTTTTCGTAAATATTATCTTCTCAAACTTCCTTGGAATAAACGTATTTTCTACCAAAATAGAAGACAAACTTCATTATTTATGGAGCCTTTGACTTTGCGGCGAAGCATTTGACGACCAACGGGCTTACGATCACGTTTATCGCATGTTTATCGATGTGGATAAACGTGGATAAAACATCTGTCACTTTCTGACCAGTATGTAAGAGCGAGAGTGACGAATACTTTATCTACCGCAATAAAGGTGACCATCGGATGTCACATTTTAAAATATGTCAGAACCTGTCTAATTTTAGGCAGTGAGAGAGACAGTGATATATGACTCCTAATAACTTCATCGCGTTCGGCAATAATATCTAAACCCACGAGCAAGCGAAGCAAAGATCTGCTACACTGGTCCAATCTTGCTTACACGCACACCAGCATTCTTTACAAGAATCAGTACGAGTTACTGACGACTTCTGAGTAGGGAATGCAATTTAACCGGTTAATAACCGTTTTTGTATGAAAATAACCGGTTAAGACCGGTTATAACCGGTTATTTGCATTCCCTACTTCTGAGGTCAACTTAGACTAGTAGATCGTAAATCTTGTTGACAATTTTGCCCTTGTTAGCTTAGAGAAAAACAGAACAGATTTTAATTTGCCTAAAGCGACTAGGGAGCATTCAAAGAGGAAAGGAAATCGTGTCATAATTTGTTTCTTTTCCAAATATTTGTATCGCAAACCCAACCTGCTTCATCGTGTTTTCTTCTAACAAAAAGATTTATTTACATTACATACAAAGGAACTGACAATATGGTATTGGTTCAAACTCTTAAACAAATCTTTGCAACGATCTTTGTCGGGGAATTCAATATGCCACCTGAATGGCACTTTACAACGGCACAGTATAGTATTTAAAAACGGTATGTCATTTCATACATAATTATTGTAATTCATTCAAAACTAAGAAAATTTAGTCATTATGTAAGCCGACAGCATTCCGAGTTCCGATTAATATCGAATAACCTACCAACTATACGTACCTACTTTCCTTTCTCGATGTTTTCGTGATGATTTATAACCGGAAATGTAACCTGGTATGTGGATCAAATAAAATTCTGTGTTGGTTTACATAGATTTCAAAAATTCCTACTACTTCAAAAGTCAATATTTCAAAGCCTTCTGCACTACAAAATACTTTTAGCTGACAGGCGCCAATATTAGACATGTACTCGTATCTACCCGTCCCGTAATACTTAACTACATGACCATGCGATTAAAATTTGGTTGATGCAAAATAAACGAGTAACCTTTATCGACTTCGAAATAGGAATCTAGGAAAATAGGAGTCTGAGTGTTTTGTTTCTTGCGCAGCACTTCTCAGCAGTGGTCTTTACTCGGTACCTACCTAAGTTCTGGTAGATTCTTAACGTGTACAGTGGCCTATTTACTGAATAAACATCTGTAATTTATCAACGTTGATCCTTGTCCATTCTTTGCTTTATTACCTTGGTAAGTGTAAAACTGCATCTATTTATCTACGCGTCATCCCAATTGCGTAGGGTTAACCTCACGGTATCGTTTCTAAACTGGCGGTTCGGTTACTACTATTTAATGGCGTCTGCGCCGGCGACGTATTACGGCGCCCGCTCGAGCGACAAATTGCACGCTCGTTGTTTGTAATAAACTCGATATTTCGCCGCGGAGATTAAGCCCTCAGTCTCACAATATACATATTTATGGAATTATTAATACTGCGCTGTCATGTGTAAACAGTGGGGTTAGACAAGTTGCCATCGTTCACGAACGCTAGCGTTAGGCGATCACTTTGGTGATCACCTGTCACTTGGCGAAATAGGCTAGACAAGTTGCCATCGAATGTAACGCTAGCGTTAGGCGATCACTGTCGACATGCGTTGTCAAAAATGAAAAATCTAGCCAAAGTGTATGCCCACGATGGATACAACCTCGCTCGACAGTCTAGTTTTTTTTTCTAAAAATGATAAATTTGTCTATACTTTTCGACCTTAAAAGTCAAGTTGACGCTGTCGCAGATGTGCATTGGAAATAAACATATTTAGGTACGTATTATGTTGTATTTGTTACATTATTTATTTACATGTGGTTTTTCATAAAATGTTATGAGATTGTGATTGTGTTGTGTGTTGTGTGTTATTCTAAGGTAAATATGTACGTGTATGTATGTGTTATGAATTCTTGTAACATGTAAGAAAAGTTACTTCCTTTGTATGAACGCGTCTCCCAGGCATTGTTAAATAGTTTCCCTATTTAAATCAATAATGAAGATCAGATACAGGTTTATGTTCAAATCACGTGAAAGCGCAGCAGGGGCGTACAGGCATACCCAACTATTTTTACATGACTGCCTAAAATAAGGAGTGTAGGTAATGTTTTCAGGGTTAATGTATGTATGTATGTACGATTTTTTATTTATTTAGTGTACTTAGTTGTGTTTGACTTTCTTTCAGCTACACCTTAAAATCGGATAACATTTGCTAAAATTGCGATACTGTACTAATCGTAATGACATGGGCAGAATAGTACAGAAGCCTGTACTCGATAAAATTAACTAGAGCAGCGTGTTTGTGATATAGATATACCTACAGTTAATTTTTAATTTACAGGGACCTAGACTACACGTGATTGGAACTAAGAAAATATTTATGAAGTCCACTGGATACCTATAATGATATTCGCAAATGCAGATCATGGTGTGTATACAGTTTTATTCCGTATTTTCAGTATTTTACCTGGCGGACGTTACCTGCCTGGGTACACTGGCTAGGTCCCACTTCAAACTTCCTCTGTCAAACTGAGAACGGCGGCTGCATCAGTCAAACCAGTGAAATGGCATAAATATGTCTGCTTTTAGCCAAGTCTTTATGTTTTGGGGGAGGCGTGAGATAACTCATTCATTAAGGAAATTTCCTCATGCCTAAATGACGTTTCGGGTGACCAGCTACTTTGGCCAAAGATTAAGCATTAAATCTATGTAAATAATTTGCTTTTTATTCATATAAGTTATTTGATCTCTCTAAAGTGTCTGCAAAACCAATATAAACTAAATGAGAATAAGTACAGTCGCCAATAATAATTTATATTTCACATTGCGTTACGCTCAAAATTATCTGACACGCTCTCTGCCTCTAGACGTGTCCAATAGTTTCAGCCCTATATTGGATAATATATTATTCTTGGAGACAGCGAGTACATAACCTTTCTTAACCTTTGTCCAACAATATCTCAGTGTTTTAGCGCCCTTACGGATATTTGACTTGAATGTAAAAAAATGTAGAAACAAAGTTATAGTTTATATTCATGACAAAAATTATGATAAGTCATTTTATTTTAATTTCAGAAAAAAACCAACACCACTGTCTCCAGCCACTTCACCCACCAATTTTACCACATAGTATGCATTGTCTAGAAGGACTGCAATGCAGATTAACTGGATCCGTGCACTCCGATGTTCCTGTGATGTCTGCGTTAATACAATTATGTACTTTTCCATAATTTCTGCTCAGTAAAATAATCAATTCATGTTGTCTTCATTCCTATAATACCTTCCAAATATGCTCGTTTTCCCATAATGTCGGATGTTGTAGGTCGGTTGAAGTAAATGTAAGCAACTAAAGTAGGTACGACTTTAAACACATCGCAGCAAACAAAATGTGCAAAAATATATCAACACACTCTACATACACTGCTTAATTAATTGAGTTGAGTGCGGGTATTTTTGAACGCCTACTCCGATATTTGATGGTGACTGTACGGTCACGAGCGTTAATTTGACACCCATTTCAAGAAAAATATGCTTGAAGTCGTCAATTTCCTTTCGTCCACTTTCACAAGTAAGATTTCATAACTGGTTATGAATAATGATTTTTTTTCACTGTTTCTTAACCTGTTATTAAACAAGACTTTTTTTCCATTTTCATAACCAGAAACTAGGTAGGTTTAGGTTATATTAGTTTTGCAGCAAGCCCGGAGGGCCAAACCACCCAGAAATTGGAGCTCCGCGTTAGCGGAGCTCCGTCGACACTGTCTGATTGATTTGAAATAAGAGTGTCGACGGAGCTCCGCTCAGGCGGAGCTCCTATTTCTGGGTGGTTTGGCCCTCCGGGCCTGCTGCAAAACTAACATAACCTAAACCTACCTCATTTTAAACAACTCGTTTCGTACACATCGTGTAGGTGTATGACTAGACAGAACAAAAAAGTACCATTTTACGTGTTCAAAGAAGTCATACATGGATGTAGAACTAAGCGGTTATTAATTTTATTCAGCTGAACAAACGAGAAAAAAAATCTGACTAGTTCAGTTATAACTTATTTTATTTTCAACTGAACAAACGAGTAAAAAAATCTCACTTGTTCAGTCAACTGAACTAAACAACTGAACTAGTGGGAATAGAGGAACCTGACTACAAATTTGTCAGACTGCCTGCGCACAGTGGTCGCGTTATATGCGTGTGGTATCGTTCCCAAAACAAAACGATAAGGGAAATGGCTGAATACTGTAAATAAAGTAAGTACTAGTTGTAGGGTAGGGTGGGTACGATTGAAACGGGTCATGATTGAAACAACTCAAATTTCTCGGAAACCGTTACACCTACCAGCGCGACACGAAGTTCGTTACTACATCGGCCATTTTCGAATCTTTGGACATTGGCGCGCGGGGCAGCGAAGGACGCGGTCGTGTGCAGGACGCTTCGGAAAGATTTCACACGCAAAAGTAAGCATTTATGTTCTTTTTATTTTCGGTTTATCTTAATTACCTCTTGTATTTTGGTATTTTTTCTTATTTCATTGTATGGTATACCTATTTGAGATTGTATTTATTGATATTGGTAATCGCTAAAGTAGTATTTAAGACTAAAATATCAACCTTGAAATGAAGAATAGGAGTTGGGTACGATTGGAACAATGTGCCTGTGGACGTTTGAAACGTTTCAATCCTCCCGGTGTTCCAACCGTCCCTTTTTAACCGACTTTAACCAGAATGGAGGAGATATGATTTTTTTATGTACTAATGTTACTTTTAGTAGGTAATGAATTTTTAATTTATATAAACCTGAATAAAAGCTTACAAACTAAGGTGTATAATGTATATAGGTAATGTGTTTAAACCTGAAAAAAAAAGCTTACAAACTAAGGTGTATGTATATATTTAGGTATGCATTTTTATGTGTATAATCCTGAAAAAAAAAGCTTACTAAATAAGGTGTATGTATATAGTTTTAGGTATACATTTTTATGTGTATAATTCTGAAAAAAAAGCTTACAAACTAAGGTGTATATATTGTGATTTTTGTGCTTTTTTACATTAAAAATATTTCTTATCTTTGATACTTTGGGTTTTATTAATCAAAATAATAAATTCTCTAAAATTAACTAGATCAACTGGTTACGATGAAATCCAAACAAATGTTCTTAAACTATGTAAACTTCAAATTGCGCCTGTACTTAGTTATTTAGTAAATCTATCTTTCTCAAACGGTATATTTCCCGAGCCAATGAAAAAGTCCCTTATTAAACCGCTGCATAAAAAAGGTGGCAAAGAAATTTTGCAAAATTATAGGCCAATCTCTTTGATACCTATTATGTCGAAAATATTTGAAAAGGCAATGCATACAAGACTATGGTCATTTTTAAATAAATTTTCAATAATAAAACCCGAACAGTTCGGTTTTCAGAAGGGAAAATCAACATCGTTAGCTGCATTCTGTCTGACTAATAACATCTTAGGTAACATGAATCAGAGTATTCCAGTAACTGCGGTATTTTTCGATATGAGCCGAGCTTTCGATTTTGTATCACACGAACTACTCTTGGCTAAATGCGAGCTCTATGGTATAAGAGGTATAGCGAATGATTGGCTCAGGGACTATTTGCAAGCAAGAACTCAGTTTGTTGAAATAACTAAAATTAACTCTGACAAGGTAGAAACTAAGCATACTTCGCTTACTAAAGTAAACGGGGTTGGTGTACCGCAAGGAAGTATTTTAGGACCGCTGTTATTCCTATTATATGTAAATGACCTTCCAAACATGACAGAACATGACTGTACACTGTTTGCTGATGACTTATCAATTGTAATACCATGTCATAATGTTAGAACCTACAATGAGGACATAAACCTCACAATTATGAAAATTGTTACTTGGCTTCACGATAATAATTTGAATATTAATATTGACAAAACTACCTATATACAATTTACTAATAAAAATGCACGTAAATTCACCCTTTCTGTTAATCTAGCAGGTCAAACAATTTGTGAATCCAATCAGATAAATTTTTTGGGTATAAGTTTAGATGACAAATTCTCATGGAATGAACACGTAACCAAATTGTGCAATAAAATTAACTCTTTTGCGTATGCTCTGTGGCGACTTCCAAAAATCGCATCCAAGGAAATCGCGATTCAGGCGTACCATGGTTTTGTTTGTTCCCAACTTCGGTACGGAATTCTCCTATGGGGAAATTCATGCCAAGCCAAACGAGTGTTGATAGCACAAAAGCAGTGCATCAGAGCTATTTGTGACGTCGATACTTTTACCTCGTGCAGGCCACTCTACAGGAAACTAGAACTGCTTACAGTGCCATGCATGTATATATACGAGGTATGTTTATTTGTAAAAGTCCACAGCTCGATTTTTAAAACAAAAAAAGACATTTGTAAATTCAATACACGTCACCCTAGCAAACTCGTGATACCTGTCAAACAGACGAAGTTGTATAGTCGGAACACGTATAGCATGTCAATTAAAGTTCATAACTATTTACAAGATGACATGAAGAAATTACCTCTGAAGTTATTTAAGAGTAGACTTAAGAAATGGTTGATAAAGGAATGTTTTTACTCAGTCGAAGAATATTTTGACTATTTTAAATAAAAATTATGACATGTGAATTATCTGCTACTTAATTGATTGTTTTTCTGTTGTTACTTTAATTATGCGGTCTTAGCTCGATTTAGAGTTTATTTGACACATATATAAATCTTGCATGCCAGTTTCTGGTTAAATGTGCGAAACTTGTACAACTTTATTGCCATCTTTATGTACCACATTTTATGCGAAATAAACATATTTGTATTTGTATTTGTATTTGTATTTGTATTATTAGTTTGCTTTTTCACATTTAAGTGTTTACCTACATAAGTATATAAATGTATACGTATGTATACATACTTTGGTCATGATTGAAACATGGTTATGATTGAAACATGTTTGTTTGTATGAGAAATGATATTCCCTTTTTTAAGCATTATTAGGCCATTATAGCTAATTAATAGATTATATCTATGTTGATAATATGATATGTTAATTATTAGTTCAACTTCTACCTGCTATCGATGAATACAAAAATATTTATTAACTACCTCTACCTCTAAAACTTTCTTTCAGTAATAATCATAGAAATAGTTATAGTTACGTTACCATTTTATCATGATCTCATCAAATACTCATGTAGTATAGAAAACCGTTTACACCTATTAAATATGTCAAATAATGACAAAGTTATTTGAAGTGTTTCAATTAACCCACATACCGTTTCAATTGTCCCTAGCATGGGGTCAATTGAACCAATTTACCCGGTCCTCTTATTTCGGCAATAGCGGCGTAGTTATTTGAGATAGAGCTACAAAATATACTTTATTTAAAAGCCAGATTACCATACTTTATATGACCAAACTATTGAATCCGTGACTTTAATAGATTCTTCGCTATACGCTGTTAAAGTGAAAGTGGTTCAATCGTACCCACCCTACCCTACTCATGTCCAAAATGCAAAACCTGTCAAAAATGTTGGTCACGTTATGGCGTTATATACTTTCGAAGTATCTTTAAAAGGTCCTAGTGCCCTAACGCGACCAAAATTTTGGTCAGTTTTTACATATTTGGCATGGGTACAACTAATACTTACTTTGCTCATAATATTCAACCATTTCCCTTATCGTTTTTTTTGGTAACAACTATCGGCCGTTGAAAGTACATAACGCCATAACTATTTTTGAACAGTTTTTGCATAGGTATTTGACATGAGTACTACTAGTACTTACTTTATGTACAAAATTCAGCCATTTCCTTTATCTCTTTTTTTTGGGAACGATAACACGTCTTTCAGCCGCCATATTAGTTAATGCGACCGCTGTGCGCAGGCAGAACGACATATTTGGCATCAGGGAGTTGCTCTCTATCCTGTCAGGCCAGAATAATCCATTTCCGAGATCGTAACCAAATTAGTCGTGACCTCCTGTAATAACAGTGGTGGCTAAATAATTAGGAACGCTTGCATTTTTCCCATATAATTGCCTACAAATATACTTTCAATTTTGACAACTAATCAAAAAGTTCTAGACCTATTTTATTTTTAGTTACACTTATCGTTAATTAATAAACTAAGCCTCAAATTTTTGTACAGTTTACCGCTATTAAAAACGAATATTTTTTAAAGGGATTTAAAAACTTAGTGCTGACGTATCCATACAAAGTTTTTTAACATGAAATTGATGAAATATTCGATTTTAGCAGCGACAAACTGTACATACATTTAAACAGATTATTATATAATGATAAGTGTAAACTAAAAATAAAATTGGTCAAGAAATTTTTGATTGGTGGTCAAAATTTAAGTCATAATTGTATTAAGTATATCTTACGAGAAAAACGCAAGCGATCGGTTCCTAATTATATGGCCATCAGTGTAACTTCGAGTAATGAAACTTTACTAAAATACGAGTAATGTACTTCGATTTTGTTTTGAACGTTTAATACTTGAAATCAATAATTTTTTGATTCATAGCATTTTTTGGATGAGGTTTTAAACATAATAAATTAATAGTAATTCAAACTCATTTCACCAAACAATTAAGTATAATCCTGCCTCTAATTAGTAGGGCTCATCCTGGATTTGGCTCCAATTATAAAAGGACTGCTCCGCACTACAATATAACCTAGGGGGCGACCTTTGAGACATTGAATGGAAGTTGAGATACTCCTTCCATACAGGCTGCAGGCTCCGTGTAAAAATGAAACACCGGAGTTTGTAATTCTGCGACAAGGGGTTGATAATAGTATATGGACATCCGGCATCGTCAACCAGCCGTCTGTAGGATTTTCTTTGTTGCCTAAAACACACAAAAGTTATTTTATCAATAAATTGTATGATATCGGTTAAGTATACTTACTTGACCTCGCTATAAGTAACTCAGTACTATTTTTTTCCGAAAACCATACTACTATAGAGTTTTCAATAAAAGAAAAAACGCTCCCTCGGTTAATTTAAACGTTGGGCGGGACCTTGTGAATAAAAAACATTACACATATTCAGGGAATGAAACATCCAATACTTTCATTAAATATATGTCATAACTTACTCTTGTCTTATACGAGACCTAGCTTCATCCGATTGTAGGAAGACGATCCTCCTCTTCAAGACTGTGTCGTTGTTGAGAGCATCCCCCACTTGACGGATGCATCTACTAGCAGCGGTCCGTTGCGTTAATTGGTTGGATACCCCGTGATCCTCTGATCCGACCTTGTCGCCAGAAAGCTGAGAGCACACAGCACCTGAAATAATCGTAATAAATATCTTTATTGGTACTGACAAGTTTCATTGTAGGTAAGTATTGTTTATATAATGCACATACCAACTTATACATGTTAAAATCAAAATGATGCTTACCTTCAGTTCAAGGAGAACCTCCTTCAATCTCCTCAACGAAGTCAGGGAACGCAAAAGGCTGCAAAGAACTCTAAATGAGACCTTGCTTAACGTAAAATGTTCCTGAACAGCATTTCATGCATCCCGTCCGCGGCCTCCAGGCTCGCACGAGAGATTTCTCTGGGTCGGCGCCTGGATAAGCTCGTACTGTTGTGAGCAGCGTATATGTAAGTCTCAGCGGAAGCATTTTTAATAAGAAATCAAAGTTCAAACAATATAATTTTATGCGACCGCGAAGCAATGATGACAGTGATGACACGGACTCAGTTGACAGTTTCTTGGTCGTTACGGCCGTCCATAGATACCGCCCTTAGATACCGACGTTTATATCGCACTGCTAGATGAAAATAGTAGTAACTCAAAATACAATGCATGTCAAAATCAACTTTAATTCAACTTCTTTGAACTTAAAACCAAACTAGCCATGATTTTGAGTTAATACTGTTTTGATCTAGCAGTGCGACATGGTGATTGTGCTCGTGTTCTATTCGACCTGTCAAAAGGGCAACTTGTCTAGCCTTTGTGTCAAAATAGTACCGCGTATCGACCGTAGTCGTCAAACCTATCGAGTGATAGTGATCACTTTTCAGCGTGTCAGTTGTAACGAGTGATATATCACGTGACTTACGTCATTCCCATACATTTTTCAATGACAACACATGTCGCCAGTGATCACCTAACGCTAGCGTTCGTGAACGATGGCAACTTGTCTAGCCCCACAGGCGAGCTACTTGAAGTGTTGCAACGTCAATGAGGAAACAGTTACGAGCATACTGTTTAACTATGGGTACTATTATTTTAACTAGTAAGTTTCGTAAGTGAATGCTTTTATTCTTGTTAGGTATGGTATTCTATGTATTATTATAAATTAGTACAGTTGAACTAACGTGAGACGAAATTAAATAAAATTGAATACCAGTTAAAACTGATGATTTATAGCCGAAACTGTCAGATATGTGGGTGGGATGCGTGCCTTCACGACTCAATAAGTCCGGAACATATCCAACCGTTCCCACTTTAAAGCGAGAGTTTTTAACCGTTTTTACATTATTGCTTCGCTTTGGTTTACGTGAGTTTTCTCTAACTCCATTACAAAAACCAGAATCCTTCCGTGAAAAAATATCTAACTGATGGTGAAAACCGCATCATAAAATCTAGGCAAGACAGACAAGTGCGGAAAGCGACTCTGTCTTATACTGTGTAAAGAAGAATATGCATTGCCTCTCTCTCTCTCTCTAGTCAAAGTACAGAATAAAGTATAGCGTTTTTTTATCACAACGTCAGTCAGATGATTAAAGGGTCAAGACGAAAAACACATTATATTTAACATGTATACACGACTTCCACCATTATTTTCTAATACCTAAACGTAGAATTTTTTCCCTTTTCATTTTACGTAAGCTTTACTTCCTGAACTTTCCTTTTACGGGAATGCAGCTTTCAAGTACCTACGCGTAAGCAGCTTTTTCTTTAAACCGATTAGCATTATAATGGGGGAGCATTTGTGTACTTTGTAAAGTGCACTTTGGAACTGGTTAAGTATTGTGTAATCTATGAGACTAACTTCTACACGTAGCTTTGCTTTCCTTCACTTACTAAGTGCAACCTAAAACCTGTGTTAGGTCCCATATGCCACATTACGGGCTTATTCAAGGCAAGAATAAATGAGGTGAAGTTTTAAATTAAGCATTGTACATTCTTAATAATTTTGAAGTATGTTAGTATTTTACGAAAATAAAGCAAAGGTTTTTTTTTTTGAGAACTGACCAGCGACTGACCTGTATATAACCTGATGGTTAATAATGGTGAAGTCTAGGATGAAACTCGCTGGTTCGTACAAGTCTACTAGACATAGGTACTCTTGTTTTGAAGACACCTGAATTATATCTCTCGGGAAATACAGAGGAATAAGAAAAAAAAAACACTTTTTAATGTCAGGTGAGGCAAATACTATCGAATTAGTATTAATTTCCCTATTTACAAGTCCACCTTCCAAAATAACCGTTTATCAGACGTCGTTCCTGACCGCAGACCGAATGGATTAAACTATAACCAAGTGCGGTCTAATTGTATCTAATTCGGTTCAATATTGAGTTAGTTTGCAAACCAACAACTTTACCGTCGGTTTATAGTTGATTTGTGGAACTTTATTGGATAATCTAAAACGCTTTGTTTCGCTGACGAGCGTGGTCAATAATAAAGTAATTTAAAGATTAATAAATATATAACTAGTTGAAATGCGCTCTTTGTGTAGTATGTGTGGTGTAAAACTGAGTGGAATGAAAGAAGATGTAGTGACTAAGATTGAAAAGGGCATGCTTCGATGGTTCGGTCATTTGGAAAGGATGTATGAATGAAGATTGACGAAAGATATAAAAAGACCGAAAGTGAGTGGACGGGTCAGAAGAAGGCGCCCTAGGCGTACTTTTTCGAGTCAAATCGGAGAAATACTGGAAAAGGGCCGAATCTTAAGTACCCGAAACCTACCCTACCCCTCTGGGAAACAGGCGTGATTTAATGTATGCATGTATGTAAATAAATAACCACCAGCGTATTTAACGAAACATTTAAAGAAGGGTTTAATTTTATACGAGAGTGAGACAAACGAGCTTGTAGGTTAACTGATAGGAAGTGATCACCATCGGCCATATACATACACCAGCAACTCAAGAAGAGTTGTCGGTGCGTTACCTTCGAAAAAACAAATAACGAACGACCGAATTAAATTTAAGTAAAAAATTTACTTATCTTAATAAAAGAGTTCCACAGATTATTCCGCTAATTAGCCTTTGACTGTATTAGTAATAAAAATAAAAATAAAATAAAATAAAAATCGTTTATTTCGGATAAAATCCATAGGTATTAGTTACTTATGTTAAAAATCTTATACTCTATTATTAGTTTTAGAATAAGAATAAGTGTGGAGCTGTGTCCACCGCTGGAGCAGTGGGGAGTCCCACCTATCAACCAACGCCATCAAGATGCTGTTGGTGCTGGCGCGCCATCTACTTAGCAGAGAGGCACTCCGCTTACGCATGATAGCGGCAAAGCCATCAACCTGTGCCTCCGCGAACATAAGCGACGCACTACAATGACGCGGCAACCCCATCAGCATCCTGAAGGCGTTATTGTACTGCACCCGAAGGTCGCTGTACGCCCGCTGCGTGAAGCACCCCCACAGGCTGCACGTGTAGAAGGATTGACAGTAGGCTTTAAAGAGCTTCACTTTTACTGGATTCGTACCACGTGCAAACCTGCGGACGAGCATATTACAACGGACGGCCAGCGACCTACGCTCCCTCTCAATGTCGCAGTTATCTTTAAGATCCTCCGTAACCCAATGACCTAGATATTTAAATTTTTCTACTCTAAGTAAAGGTGTGCCATACAGAGAGACATCGGGTAAACTGGTATAGATCTTAGACCTTGGCTTAAAAACCATCAACTCGCTTTTGTTTACATTATATCTAAGACCATGCGTTTCCACATAGTCTTGACACACACGGGTTAATTTTTGCAAAGCTCTGATCGAAGGGCTCAGCAGCACCATGTCGTCAGCGTAGCTTAAATTATTAATGCATACTCCTCCCACATGGCATCCGATTCCAGTGCTGCTAAGCTAAATAATGGGAAACAGTTTTTTAAAAATGAAAACCCAAAATTTCTAGCCCTGTCTTCAAATGGTATTTGAATAATTTTTAACTTAATATTTGCAGCATTTTGCAACAAAATTAGAATAAACTTAATGTGCATTTTTATCCTTTTATTTTCACTCAGCATTATTTTCAAAAAAGTCTTCGGTCTAATTGCTTCACCTATAAAATAAAAGGAGAGACCATCTGCATTTAAGTTTGGGTTCCAATTCAAGCGAGTACTTATAAGCTGCTTGAAAACAACAATTAATATGGTCGAATACATTCAATACTTTATGAATGTACAGTCCAATACAAAGATATGCTTAATTTTTTGCATCTTAATGGTACTGTTAAAATAAAATATTTATACTCGCACTCGAATGTACCCTCCGTCAAACTTAGTGCAAAATCCTACGTGACTCAAAACGGAGTGCTGCATCCAGTAAATTTTTTTTTAGAAATGTTTTCAATACAGCATTGATACAAACATTACCTAGTAGTATAACTGCGGCGTTCAGTAGCTTATAATCGCATTATTACCCGATTGACGATAACTGAACCGAAAATAGACAGCGATTACTATTCCGAATAGCTAATAAAGCCATATTAAAAAGCGTGTAGGTATGTGTGTGTGTGTGTGTGTCTGTGTGTGTGTGTGTGTGTGTAATTGACTGGAATCTGGTCGTGAAATAATAACAGAAATATTTTTTATTTTTTTCAAAGTGGAGCCTATAAAATAGCTAACCCAAATTGGTAGGCGGGTCAACCTCATTGACCGCTGTAAGTGGGGCCTTACCCTGAAGCCTGTAGGTAATGATGCCTCGACTACACTCGCCCTAACGATCTTTATTATTATTTGGGACGAGCCCTTTCCTTGTTTAATTAATAAAAACTCCTTTTTTATTTTGCATTTAATTAATACATTTTATTACCCTTGGTTACCTAATGACGTAGCGAAAGCTTAATGCGTTTGAATTTAAAGTATTGTTAAGAAACTTCGTAGAATATAGTTATCTATGCAACTTTAACATAATAAAGTCTATTACAATTCGAGTGGTTAACTTAGGATCACGCAAAGCCGTTTTACCGTTAATTAAATACTGGTATTAATATTTAATATTAGCAGTTCAAAATTCAGTAGTCTTCCTATCGGGCCTCGGATTCAAATTGTGCGCAATTTACAAATACGTGGTGAAAAAAATCCGGACTGATAGCCGATACTTACATATCTTTTTTTTGTTTATAATCTCATTTGATTATCATAAAGTGCTCGTCCAATATTATTGCCGTTTCTTAGCCACAACAGGCCCTGGTACGTCCCGAATGTGACCGTAAATAAAACCTTAACCCCACTAAACAAGTCGGCTGTATTTAAAGGGTTGGAATCCGGGGCGCGCCGCCGGGACGCCGCGTATTCCGTGAACGCAAGACATCCCGGCGGCAGGAGGTACGAAAGGGGCGCCATTATCCTGGTGAAGTTGCAAATCCATCGTCTTAGTTTCAAACTTGGAAATTTTAACGCTCATTTTCAACGTTTCTACCGTTTCCTATAAACGTACCTACATGAAGAGTTCTATATGTCTAATAAAGGACGCCCGCGACTTCGTACGCGTAGAATTATTTAGTTTCCACCTCTCCCCCTATTTCTTCCCGTTGGGGGTCGACTTTCAGAAAATCCTTTCTTAGTGCTCACTTACATCATGAAAGGAACCCCTGTACCAAATTTCAAGTTTCTAGGTACAGTAGTTTCGGCGTTGACATATAAGTCAGTAAGTCAGTTTTGCCTTTTATATAATATAGACATTGGTAAAACCAAATTGATTTTGACATGTTACCCTATTGTCGATGTTACTGTAGCTCTTATTTTCTTGACAGTAATGGCAATTGAGTCCGCAAACATACCATAACATTTCAAAAGCATTATGGTTTTACAGAGTATGACGGGATGACCTAATGTTAAGCTAGAGACCCACCGGCATTACAAAGGGATGGACGTCACGTTCTTTTGCATATTTTACAGCACCAATCATAGAGAGTGTTCCAACAGAGTATTCGGGGCGCCTCCAGTTTGGTTTCTTTACCGTGCTACTCGCAAATGTCTTTGCATCCCTCCAACCTCGATTTATAACAGTTTACCGATTTACCGCGTAGGGTAGATGTACCGGTTTTGGCCATATTAACACCGTTTTTGACCAGTGTTAATTTTAAGTAATATCTTAAGCATTATAAGATTACAAATATATTTTTATAATTTAAATTTAGATTTATCTTTAATCTTAACTATTTATGAATATATGTTTAATTTTACTGTATATTTACGATGCTTATTTCTACTTTAAGACTGCGCCGAGCAAACGCCCAGCGCCCAGTGGCGCCCTCATTACTTTTATTGGGTTTTCTAATTAACTAAATAATCCTTGGAACCAAACAAAATGTGTTTTGTAGCGCAAGTATAAACACAATTTATGGGATACGTAACAAACTTGAATAACGATTCACCTTCGAGTTATTAACTTAACGAAAAAAAGTGGCCACCTTTTCCCGTTAAGCTGACTACTCAAAGGGTAATTGTTATTAACGTTTGCTACGTATCCCATAAATTGTGTTTATACTTGCGCTACAAACACATTTTGTTTGGTTCCAAGGAAATTCTTTAGTTAATTAGAAAACCCAAAAAAAGTAATGAGGGCGCCACTGTACATCCGGCGTACGTCTTAAATGACCAATAAGGGTACAGTGTCCAGAAATGGTTCTTCTACCCTACGACAGTTTTGTAAAACCTGTTTATAACGGCGGTATTTTCGGACTGCTGTGTTTAAGAGACCTTTAAGAGACGAGCATTTTCTCAAAAGTGGATAATGCATGTGCAATTCCTCTCCCGGTGATCAATTTCTTTGTAAAAGGAAGAAAGAAATAAATAAATATGTTTTCCTGACTAATCATTCCCAACCCGCTAGTTCGTTTGCTTCATGAAGCAAAGAAAAAGATGTTTAGTGGACTCGTGTATCCTGTACTGTACTATACTGTTTAGTGTCAAAGTTGTCTATGTAAACTTGTATTTTAATACATTACTACAGAGGCCGGGAAGTAGGGGGTTGCCGGCCCATTGATATAAACGGCCGAGCGAAGCAAGGCCGGATAGTTACGAGGCTGGCAACCCCTTTTCACGGCGGGGTACGTGTAGTGCTTTTCTCAAACATATGCAATGAAATAAAAAAATACATCGCTCAAAAAAGTAAATTGATACAATGTTTACCCTAGGGAAGAAAAGTAATTGCATGTTAAAATAAAGTACCAGGAGCGTAGCGGTAATAAGGAGGCATATCAGGCAAAGCGCAACTTACAATTAGATCACAGGCGGTGCGGGCATAGTATAAAGAGGTGAGGGGTGGGCGGCGGACACACACGATACAGCACGGACGGATGTCTCCCAACGTTTATGCACTCCTAGTATTTGACGTTATAACTTTTTCTCAAAAAGTTAAAAATATTATTTAGCTATTCAGCCTGTTTATAAACACAGCCGCCATGTATTGTATATTAAAATTTAAAAAAAAAAACTTCCCTGCTTAATATGTACTTGCTTTTTTTTACCATCTCGTAATAAATTTATACAACCGTTTTCTAACTTCATGTTAAGAGTAGGATGACCGTATGAACCTTGAGTCTAGATCGTCGGGCTGGATCAAATTGCTTTTTACCTCTCGCCGGCCTTGACAAAACGGTCGGGTAAGGTACCCCGGCATCCACGTACTTGTATTGTCAATATAACCTATCGAGACAGAAAACAAATTTAGCTTTTCCTAGATAAATCACTTAAGAAAAACTGCCGTGACGTTTGGTTTTATTTATTTAAAACTACCTGTCCAAGCCCAGCGCAGCCAAGTGAAGAGGCACATACATGCAAATACAATTAGTTTTTTTACGTCTGTACTTAATTACACATCGTCGATCGCTTGAGGCGTTAAAAAGTGAATACTTATTAAATAAACAAACAAACACTTTCGCATTTAAGTTACCTCTACGTAAAAAGCGGAATTTCGCAATCAAACTAATTTAATAACATAATATGCAGCAAATATACTAGACCAAATTACACATCAATAAGACCTCGAACATGGTGTATCAAAAGCCTACGTTAGCGTATATGTCTAATATTTTCGGCATCATCGCTCCCCATATTGTACCGTCTGTCTGTCCCTACGCTCAGCACCCGTGCTTCCCAATTTGCAATATTCCGGACCCAACAGAGCATCCCTCACTGCCAATTTTGCATCGTGCGCAATACAAGGGGCCCCTACGGATGTCCTGTTGACTAGGACACACCGGTCGGTTGGCTCGGACTTCAAAATCAGTCTTAAATTGAAGATTACCCATCTCTCTTCAGTAGTTCGTTATGGACAGAGACAGGTTTAGCGTAGCTGAGGATGTTGAATTTCGTAGTACGTCCCTAGTAGTGTCGCATATGATGTGCAGATCTGGTATAGTATAAATTGAAGAGTAGTTCGTCTCCGGTCCTTTAGGATTGATTTTGATTTTTGAAGGTTGGGTCGATGCGCGTCACTCGGTACTTAATACGACCGCAACCAAACGCGGCGATGGCGCGGTGAAGGCGCTGCCCGGACTAAACCGGCTTGGTGTGTTCTGTTGAGTTTGCTTGTGGTGACTCGCGGTGTGTACGGTCGAGGCACGCACACATGGAAGCCGCGCGATATACCTTTGTTTAAAAACGAACTACTGTTTATACTGTGGGTCTGGAGACAAGCTGAGGCCGAGTGATCGCTGAAGCGAATAAAAGCTATGCATGGGTATTGTATTGCTATGGGTAAGTGCTGTTGGATGCTTGAGTGGAACGAGTCGTAGGTAGATAGGCAACTAATATCCAGACGTAGGTTTATACGCTTGAATTGTACCTATGCGTACTTGAAAAAATAATACATACCTATGTTAAGAATATGTCAATATTAGGTAAATGAAAAAAATATTCAATCACAAAATGAAATAAAATGCGTATAATATTTATAAAATTTGAAGTATTAGTACAGTTTTGTCCTTGATTAATTACCAAATAACTAACAATAACTTTTTGGTGTAAATGAAGTATTTTTTACTGCCTAAAAGTGTTTAGCAATGCTATTGTCAGCTAGCCAGTGCCCGCAATGATGTCAACAACAGTGCAACGAGTCTAAGAAAGACCTTCGGGTTCGGTCAAAATTGATAAGAATCGTATCTCGTGCACGTAAAAGCGAGTGAAAAAGCAGTAGATACAGTATCCACTTTTAGTTCATATTACAAAGTAAAATAAGATGACACACAAATCTGGTTTCCTTGTCAACCAAACCAATATGCACCCTCGATTGATAGTACAATAAGACAAAAAATAGTTTACCATGTATGATACTGCTAAATAAATGTCAAAGTAACGCAGTAGGCATTTTATATAATGCTTAATATGCTCTCAAGTTACTACCGATCCTCGCCGGATTACTGGGCAAGCTGGATAATATCATTAGTATTAGTGCCGCTGTAGTGAAGCGTGTCTAATGCTATTACAGTATCTTCACTGACACATTGAACCCAGGTTCAATCTACATAAACACCGTAAGTCCGTAGCACAACCAAGGTGAAATAGAACAAAAACCAAGTTCACTAAGGTATAAAATGTATTTCGAGATCATCTGACTTTTGTCTCCATACTTTAAGTACACTTCGGGATAAGGTTTTAAGTACTGCCTACAAACTTTAATAAGTGCAAATATAATTATGAGAGTATTCAACTGATTCCCCATACATCTAAGAACTTGGTAATATTGATATACATCAGATAAGTATTTAAATAATATATTGATTTCCACTAACAAGAGTTCAGTGGTGGTTATCCAATTGTTACAATATACATAAAAATGCGTCCATTCGTATTGAAGTCAAAAAAATCGACGAGTTCCTATGGCAACCTGCTGTCTGCATCATCATACCAATTTGGTTTGGTGGTTTTATAGTCTTTTGGATACATTAATAATATAAATAGCATAATAAACAACATCGAGAAAATGAAAATATTTTTTTTATACACAAGGAATCATGTAAAAATGAACAAACGCAACTTCACAATAGAACAATTTCTAATAGAAAATATAAACCCTGCCATTTTAATCCGTTGTCATACAATGCATTACACGAAGCCGTAATGAAAACAAAAAGTTCAGTGAAATAAAACTACGCCCACTACGAGCAATTTCATTCTGTAGAGATATAAAAAATCTGGGTCAGGTAGGACGTGCTCCCAGTGGGGCTAGCGATAGCAGGGTTGTCGTAGAGTTGCTGGATGTGACTCTACAACGCTCACTTGTGTGTCAACGGGGCAAATGCGACAAACTATATATTTTAGGAGATATTGTCGATTTGACGCAATTTTCCCGTAGACACCCTTGTCCCACCTGAGCTTAAAACATTCAGTGCCAGCAATGCTACAAGTGCTACGCTGTAGCCTGTAGCAGTATTTTTCGGGACCTATAAGATTCAAGTACACTCATTTTCAACGTTACTATTCTTCTCCTGGTGTTGCAGGTGTCCATGTGTGGCGCCCGCTATCTCGTTGGCCTCATCTAGGATAAACAAAAAGTTACACCCTTTCATATAATGATTAAAAAGTAAAAGTTGTTAATATAATATAATTACATTATAAAGAGGAAAGATCATTGTTTGTTTGTTTAAATTGAATAGGCTCCGAAACTTCTGACCGATTTGAAAAATGATTTCACCATTAGACTCCTACATTATCCCTGATGAACATAGGCTATGTTTTATTTTTCTGTCTTGTTTTAACAAAGCTCACATTAGATCAAAGCGATGAAAAAAAGTAGAGGTCAAATAAGTCACAAATGCAACGTTTCTAAGCCAATAAAGCCTTATTACTCGTAACTAAAGCTAAAAAACATCTATTAGTTTACAATGTTATTTTTTTTTAAAGATTATCTAAATTTACAACTAGACCATGTCGCCATCTAAACCACCTCTAATAATGAAACCTCTACGAATTTTAATTTCAAAATTCGTCTTCCTAAAGAAATCTCAGCGAAGTTGACTACCGAACATAGCCCGGTTATACTGCCAGTTTCCCTTCTAGTCGCTCTATATCCATGCCGGGTATGCTGCAATTTGATGCAGCTACACGAGCGCACCCTGTTATGATGCTTCGTGCAGTAGGCGGTGGAATACACCCCTAATGATTAAAGTAGATAGTTTCTTTTAAATTCTACCTGAACAACTAATTCTAGTTTCCAGTATTATCGGTAGAAATTTGTATTCATGTGATGCGCTGGAATTGGCGCTTAAAGCGTGATACGTGTTAGGTTTTTTTTTCTTCCGTGACAAAACTTTTCCGTTAAATCTGTGGCATTTATAGGTAATATACTTGTACGTATACACACCGTCTCACACCCCTTTGATGAGTAGCTTTTCACGTCTGTGGAATAATTAATTATATACAACGATCAATATAGATCAGCAACGTATTAATCAATGTTCTTGAAATAGTTTAAAAAGCCTTCGAAAAAGTACAACGTCACGATTCCCAAATTTTTATACCTTTCTCCAACCCTCAAATTCCAAATTCAAACGACACTTCCCAACAAAGGCTTGAGCCGCGCACATTCAGCCACAATTAAGAGGCTGAACGGAATAAAAGGCATTGTGGCCAGTCTGAAAGGAGTGATATACAGCCTTCATCGAACAGCGGGAACTTATAAATAAAATATGGCCGTAGGATTTGGGACGGTCTTTATATTAAATTCGCGTAAGATTTAGTGGTGACGTGGCGTTTTTCGTGTTCGTATGATCTAGGGTTATGTTCACTAGGATATATTGCACTGAGGACCGTTTTTACTGTGATTTATAGATTTGTGTAAATACGTTTGAAGTTTCAGCAGAGAAGGAAAAGTTTTCATTTGTGTTGTCGTAAAATACTCTTTTTGAGAGACTTCTTGTTTATTTTCATTGTTGGCTTGTAAAATCAATCCAATCTAATATTATTAAAAAACAATAAAGCTGTTTAATTTTCAGTGTTTTTTCCACAAAAAATCTTACCAACATTTTAAATATGTATTTATTGTATTTATTGTAATAATAAAGGTACTTTAAAATATTAGTAAGAAAAGAAATATTATTGATACATATAAAACTCCGTGACTAACTGACGGACTGTACACACCAAAAACTGAACATAGGGTTTGAAATTTGAATTGAATATCCCATGGGTAGGTACCCCTAGATCTGCACTATAAGAAATATTTTTTCTAAGTAATTGTTTTCCACCACTAGTGATGTAGTAATGTATAAAAACTTCACCTCCAAACTTTGTACCAAACCTGAAAATCGTTCGCAATAAAAAAATTGCAAACTTTCAAGCAACTCAAGTACATCACTCGTTCAAACTTTTCACATTACTGTAAAACCTCAAAAACAATTAAGGCCCCGTTACTTGCAAGTTGCTCATCCCGATGACAGCCGGTCATTAGTTGCAGTCAACAGTCGCTGGACTGTTGCACTTGAGTGGATAGGCTGGGAGCCTTCATTCGAAAATAATTCGTATTTTTTACAATATTTTTGTATCTCAAAATTATGAAGTATAAAAATAAGTTAGTATAAAAAGTCAAAGATAATGAATTCTACTTATACTTCAATAATACATACTTTTGTAGTTTTTGACAAGCGCTGCAGATTTTTCACCGCAAGTACTTGATTTTACACTTAATTTAATGAATTAAAGTTATTTTTGCTAGGGCATATATTATTTCATGTTTAGGAAATCCGAATTGTTTTTTTTCTGCTACATGGAGTAACATGATGTTTCTGAAATACTGATTTGTTATTGTATGTACCAAATTAAAACAGCGAATTTAAAATCCTCGTTTATCGTTGTCTAGTGCCCATAGTACAAACAGTTTTAGGACTAGGTCAATTTGAGTGGGACTGTCGTCTGATATTTATCGTTAATTATTTATCATATTTGGGCTACGGTGAGATTATCTATTTTGTCCTATTAGCATGTTGTACTGTAGTATAAAGTGATAGGTACTCACAAATACTTGCGTTGTTTTTAAGCTCAGGCTCCTGGCCTAAGCTTGCACTGACTACCCTCACCCTCGATGATTTGAGTTTAATATCCTCGTCGAGTGCATTCCTTCACGAGGGTCGGAGTGAGAGGGTTCCACAGGGCACCGAGGGTTCCATAGGCACGAAGTTATTATGGTACAATGACGGGGTATGAAAAGAATTGAAATCGTATGGGAATTCTAAATGGCATATACTTTGTTGTGCCGAGATTGATTGAGGTTTGAAGGTATTTGGCTTGAATGGGGTTTGTTTTGGTCCGATAAAGTATTTGGTGGAGGAGTTGCTAGTTGTGATAAGTTATTTTCATCAAAGGATTCTTTATTGCTCCGCAAGGGGCTTGTTGTCCATCTGTTTTAATAGGTAATCATTTATTGTACAATTTCCATTCTTGTTTATTAGATTTTTTTTTATTACATCATTCAATACACTTAAATATCTACATATACTTAGCTACATATATCTACTAACGTTAATTTTCCGTCAATACGCGTCTATGTAGTTTATTTAGTACCGTTTGTTTTTAGTATGTTAAAGGGAAACAAAGACCACCGGAGAGTTATAGCCCTATGAACAAAATATTAGCAAACACAATATTGCACCTCGTATTGGCCCGTGTGGTAGCCGGATTAGAATAGTGCCACTCCGTATCTTTCCGTGGATGTCGTAAAAGCCGACTAAGGTAATAAAAGCGTGTAGTACTGTTAGGCCATGGGCTTGCAACCTGTCACTAATACACTGGTAAACATCTTCGCTTAAGTGTCCAAAATGTGGTTACAGAATTATCAAAAGTTTTTATAGTTGTTGGAAATTCTGTAGCTCTGCCTACCCCACTCTGGGAATAAAGGCGTGAGCTTATGTATGTATGTATGTACAATATTGCAATCTCAATACTGCAAAAGCCTATCCTGAGGACTGAAATGAAACGACTCTATGCCATTTATTTCACTACGTTATATTAAGTGATTCAGTGCAACACAATACAAAAACTCTTTAAGCAACACATATAAGGTTAGGCGGGGCTATTGCGTCTGAGGGGCTATTGTACCATTTCATACTAATTTTAAAAGTAGAACGCGTCTTAGTATGAAAAGTTACAATAGCCCCTCAGACGCTGCCCCGCCTAACCTTACCAAGGAAAACCAATAAAAAAAATATTTTAGTGATAGTACCTAGTTATTCTCAAGTCTTCAAGATACCTTTATCTTACTTATGCCATTTTTTTATACCCAATTAGCACCCGATCCCTAAGTCATGCACTACACTAAGACCTCACTGAACTATACCATGCCATGTATATATGTATACGTCACCCCTAAAGTCATACTAAACATATTAGCGACATTCCCGCTGCACTAATAGGCCGTGACGTCATAAATTCAATGCAATGGGGATGCTCACAAAGCCCCATTTAGTACCACATATTTTGAACAAGTATTTATACTATTTATATGCATATTTGTCGTTAGCATACTCGTATTTAGATTCACATACACACTGGTGTATATGTGTTGTATTAGCGGTGCGAAAAAAAGACTGGCTGCTGAGTTTTTTTAATCCTCCCCAACAGTGATCTCCTCTTGGGAAGCACTATGAACCGAAGAAAGATTTGCATTAATTAAATAAACCGCTTTATACTGCTCTATAACTTGCTTGCTCGAAACCTGAACACGTAGTTTGTTCATACCCGCTTACAGCTCAAGTTAATCTGGTTACCTAGTTCGTTGATGATGTAATCCTTACGAGAATAACATTCCCACAGTAAGGTGTCGCACATGCCAGGTGCATACAATTGTACGATAAATTGATTTGTAAATAACAAGACAATACTAGTAGTTATGCAACTACAAATACTACACTACACGTGTCAATATCAATTTAAACAATTCACTTAAATTATTCAAGAATACTTTTCTGATTATTTTAAGTGCAATGAGTAAACAAAAGTAGTTTTAAAATAGTTTAGTTATCAATATAAGTAATACTATGAAGTTGCTTAACTGTATAGTTTTTCTAATAAATACCTATCCGAATTCGTTCATCGGTCAGAGTAAATAAATATTTCATACCAAGAAAAAGACCTTCAATAAATTTACCTCACCCTGTCGAATTTGTCGATCCATTTATCACTTAGAATCACTACCAAAACATTTTCATGATATTTGTAAGATTCGAACTCCCTACAAGACAACCCTCATACTAAACCTATTAGCGTCTGCCCCGACTGCACTAATACGCCGTGACGTCATAAATTAAATGCAATGGGGATGCTTGTGACGTCACCGACGCAGTGCTTCGCATTGTTAAGATTCCTTTCGACATAAAAGATAATGTTGATTCTTGATGGCTATAAAATCACCGGATGGGGAAATAAAGTGGAGACAGATAAAATTTAGCTTTCATTTGTTGTCTGTGGTGCTATAAAGTTATAAACTACTTCTATGTGTATGTTATATGCTTTTGAGCGTGTTTGAGGTTATATTGTGTACCTACTGCGTTGACAGCTGTCAAATCGGACCTTTTAGACTGGCAGGACTATAGTATAATTACTCTATAAAATTATTCTGTACGCTAAGAAAAATCTACTTATACAATAAATAGAACAAGTGATATTGATTTCGTTATTTTCTAGACGCTTGTTTAGGTACCTACCTGTTAATATTATATTGTATCTAACAACATTTTCCAGGCATTCCACATACATACATACATAAACTCACGCCTTTATTCCCAGAGTGGGGTAGGCAGAGCTACAGAATTACCAACAACTCTAAAAACTTGTTAACTTGTTCCTTTTTCTGTTATTTAACTTTTAGTATTTAATAGGCAATCTTTTAGTATATTGACTGGTAAGCCAACACGATTTCTACAGTGTGTTACCGCACCCAGGCTTTTTTTAAAGTAGGTTAAAATAACGTATACCTTTAACGTAACTATAACATTAATTTAATTAATAAACAAATTTTCAGGCTTTGTTAACTTTCTAACAAAAATGTAATTGCCAGCAATGTAAAGCACAGCTATTTGACAAGTGTAAAATGACAGTCGACGGATACTTTGGTTATTATGACTTACCCCCGTACCACGACATCCCTGTACTAAGAAACAGCGATACTGATAACGATGAACACGCAGCACATGCACTACATTAAAAATGGACAGTATCTAAGAAAATTAACATTAAAAATGGATAGTATCTAAGAAAATTAATTATGAAGTTATTTTAATTAATTTTTAATTGATAATAGTTTTAATACATGCCCGCATGCCGGTAACACACTGTATATGAAATTATATCATCCAGAAATCAAGTCCTTACATTTTCCGGCTTTTCCTTGAAGACGAAATATTTATTGCCGCAAGTGTATTTTCCCGGCAAATAAGTCGATTGGGCAGCGTGTATTCTTCTAGCAAATAAACCGATACGTCAGAAAGCGTAATAGCGCATGACGTCGTAAATAACGTGTCCCAGTGACGTCACGGAGCAATAAATACGGACAGTGATTTAGACGTGAGTAAGAAAACGGGACAGACGCGGACTAAAGATGTTGATTTTCATGGATGGGACGAGGGGAGAGACCATGACGTCGTGACTTTGCGAATATCTTTTTGTTACTAGTCTTACGAGTAAGTGGCACTGATCAGAGATAATGGCAAGCACCTGATGAAAGAATAAGTCCTCCAGTGGATGCGGGTGGTTCGAGACCGAACATCGTGGGCCTATCCTGATGTACAGGTATACACGTCTTGCGTCTGCCATTTTGTTATTGATTACCAGCATTGCCAGCTTCGGCCAGTTATGTATTTCAGTTGACAGAACTGAAGGAGATATTCAGTACCTACACAACAATAACGATTCGTATTAAGATATACAAAACAAAACACAACCTTTGTAAAGTAAATTAAAAAGTTCTACTTACATTTACCAGCTTCTAAACAAGTAGACGTAAAAGACCTGAGACTTGTATCGAACAGTACATTTGCCAGCTAGTTTTCTCGAACAAGATCCAGCTTAGGCCACTTGTGATTAAAGTTGGCAACTTCGGCGCGAGTTAGCGGCAGGTGGCTTCGGTTACTTCGAAAGTGTCTTAGCTTAAGACTTTCTTTATTTGTAACTTACTAATCCGTAAGTTTTATACACAGTTGCTTACTGCCGCGCTCAGAGTCGGTTAGTGAGGATTAAGTCGTTCATTAGTTAATTGTCTATAAAAGTATGTCTGAGTACGGTAATATTATGTATGACCTTAGATATTTATTGTATCTTACCTTACCGCGGTAAGGTAAATGCACCCATCATGGACAGTGCTCCAGCTATGAACAATAACAACAATTTTAACAGACAAAAAGGCACTTTCAAAAGATTTAATTCTAATAAAAGTAGGCCCGAAGTCTTATAATCTTCTCTAATTGTTAGGCATTAGCGTTCTATAACCTAATGTAGTTACTTTTACTAGGATTGTTCATCCATAACTTTACTCAGAGTCATGCAGTTTATAACGATTAAGTCAATCCTTAATGAGCATTTTTCATACACAACTTTGAAAAAGGAACGAGTTAAGTGTTTCTAAAATGTGTACATTATTGTCGCGAATCTGTGAGTTCTTGTAAACGTTTCCTTATAATTTTAGTTGGTAAAACTGTTTGAGCATAGTAAAATGAGAATGACCTTATGTCAATGGAAAGCGACGACAGAAGTAAACGAGTGAACTGATAAGAAAGTGCTCATTTCCTGGGCTTGAGGAGATATCATGAACTAAGCAATGAAACTTAAAGCTCTTGTGGCTAGCCAGAGATATGATATCAATTTCCTTGTTCAATTAAGACATAACCGAACACCAGCGGCCATTTAGTCAATTAGATAGCCAGCCGACTATTGCAAACGTCATTGGACATTCAGTATCTGTAATTTGATAACCACATAATTGTAATCATGGGCTATGTATGTAGGTCTATGTATGTAGGTTGATACTCGTATTGATGTTCTAAGTTATCCCGAATACCGCAATAGAATAAAACCATTTAAAAGGAAGCCTAAGTTATACTTATTTTATAATGTTATTTACCATACATGGTATTAATTAAAAAAATTGCTGCTGAAAGACTGTATAATATTTATATCCTGGGATATATTTATATCCTACTTACCATCGATTTTACCAAACTGGAATAAGACTTACTCCGAGATTACTCTATACAAATTTGGTGTTTAATCACTACATAGTATAAAACAAAGTCGCTTCCCGCTGTCTGTCCCTATGTATGCTTAGATCTTTAAAACTACGCAACGGATTTTGATGCGGTTTTTTTTAAGTAGATAGAGTGATTCAAGAGGAAGGTTTTTATGTATAATAAATTTTGTTTTATGTACGTGTGTTATAGAAAACTCAAATAAACCGAAGCGAAGTGAGGGCGGGTCGCTAGTCTAGGTATAAGGCCTTATTCTTATTCGATTGATTCCGCCCTTACTACTTTAATAGTGCATTAAATTCAGTTTGTATACACGTTTATAATAAACTTGGAAACCTAATTAGATTCCAATATACGTCAAAAAAACTACCAAAGATGGCGGAATGTCACAGTTACACGTGTCATCATCATTGTGACGTTTCAGGAAAAACCAACCTTTTGGTACAATAATTATGTTAAAACTAGCTTCTGTCAGCGACTTCGTCCGCGTAGATTTCGATCATCGTTATTCCCGTTCCCGTGGGAATTTCGGGAATTCCTTTCTTAGTGCATTCCCATTTTCATTTCCATTTTACTTGCGATAAAGCAAAACCCACGAGCAAAACACAAACTTGAAACAATAACGAAATGAAACAACAAAAACTTAACGGAAAACAAAAACTTAACAATGGAAATCACCACGGGACGAACAGGTACAGAAAACATTCGAGCTATCCAAACGTCAGAATATGTCGAATGAAGTGACAATAGATGTTATGGCCGCCACAGAACCACCATGTCCACCATAAAGGTTACCACACATGATCAACTGATAATTTTTTGAAGACTTGAAGATTTTTTGAAGATTTCGGTCAAGTTTTGAAGACGTACGTAAAAATGTGATTGTCTTTTTTTCCTAAAAATGTAATCGCACATAATGAGAATAATAATTGGTACCAAATGTTATTAAACCCTGAGTTATTGCCATTTTTATTTAAACTTTTCTCCTATAAAACAATTTAATTAAATATCTTTTTTTGCGACGAGTATTTAGATAAGATTGTTTATTTAAGAAGCAAATTAAATGTTGCCTCTAATATTATAAATAAAATAAACAGCTACCTTTAACATTTACAGAAGTGAAAATTTACCGATCCACCTAATATGTCATTTTAATGGCAACACTTTTTTGACGTATGTTGGAATCTAATTAGGTTTTTTAGTTTAGGTAAGGTTGAAAGATAGAACCTTTTAAACAAAAAAATACATTTGGTTTGAATTTGGAAACAAGAATCTGACTTTATAAAACGGTAGTTTTAGTTTAATCCTATATAATGTTTTGCTTAACTAACTTAGAAAACACACGAAAGTCCATTTTTGGATGAACTTTATTAAATTGAAGTCACACTGCAACTTTTTTCGGCTGCGAAAAACCACTACGAAATCAGACTCCTACAGTAAACCCAAAGTTCTCAAACATTTCAGCTTTTACTGTCATGTTCTATCAAACAAGTTGGACTCCACGTCTAGACGTGAGCCCCAACTAGGGACGCGGAACTTCCAGCGATGTGGTTAGAAGTTGAAGACTTTCCACTTGACGGTAATGGTTGGTTTTAACTTGGGTATCAGTTACTTGGATAATATTTGATATGGCAAATGTATTGAGTGCACGGTTTTGTTTCACTTATTCATATTACAGTAATGTTATCGACGCAGTTATTTTACCCTTAGCAAAAAAACGGGACTAAGGATTTTTCTTAGATTGGATTTTCACGTACCGACGGCAGGAACTTTATTTGGGAGATGAATTTGACTCATAAAGACCTGATAAATCATTGCACAACATTCATTAAATGTACTAGCGTCAAAAAAATCGCAACTTTTCTAAAATTCGTTTCAAGCGATTATTACTCCTAAGATACTTATGTATGTTGACGCCGAGTGTATTATAGATTTCCCACTACTTTGATCCTGTGTAGGGGTAAGGCAGCAATGGACTTACTAGCATTAGATGTTCTAACTCGGTCCTTAGTGTTGGTAGTCTTCTCGTCATCTGGGGGGCCTGTGTTCTCGCTAATTTTTTTTAATAAGGTTTCGGAAATTACTGCAATGAGACCGTTGTTGCATCTCATCGACTAAAGAGAACGTTTGGAGTAACAGCATAAAAAGATAAAAAGAAAAAATACATTTGTTTAGTCAGTAGGCCGCATGGGCACTTTTACACGTCAATAATCTGCCAGCGCTTCTCAAGAGGAAACTACTGCAGAAAATAAACGCCAAAAGAAACTCAGCAGTCTTTTTTTAAACCAAAATATCGGGTTTCATGTGTAAACTCGAATTGCACAAGATTACCGAGATTGAAGTTCATTGTAGGAGGCTGAATAGGCTTAAAACAATGATGATGAAGTGGAAAACACGTTTGCTACACGCTTAATGGTTAGCGGTTACCAACAGTATTTGTAACCGTTGGACCCAACAATACCAGAAGATTCTTTTAGTTTCCCATATCCTTTAAACACTTTTATCAATATTGGTCAACGTAATCTTTTACCGTGATTTAAGTAAAAGCGTATTTGCATAGGTACATTATTTATAAGGATCTTCACTAGATATACTCTGTTTTTTTAACTACAAAGTGCTGCCCATAGACATTAATACGTCATGCTCATTTGTTTCTTGCATGGAACTTGGACGAGGTAGTACTTTTTTGCAAAAAAATAAGTACAAAGTATACCTGATCTACCAACGTACAAAAAATACCTATACATATAGTGACTAGACGCTGACTTTGTACATTTTTCCAAAGTTGATAGCTTTATTCGCAACAGCAGCAGTTAAATAACTACAAAGTAAATACCAACTTCAAAAGTATATTAAAAAGTAAGGTTCAAGTTCTCGAGAACCCAACAGAACGGCTTCGCTTAGTAAAAAATATTTAGAAGGCATCATCGAGTTTACTTGTTTCGTATCGAACTGAGCGCTACTTTGTCCACAGTTTCTGCACGCTTCACAAATTCACAATTTACGATACATTGTTGAATTCAGTTGGACAGCTTTTCTGGTGCAATTTGATGAAAATACAACTTTGTCCATCCTGCTTGTTGATAAAAATTTTACTTGCGAATGAATACCAATAGGCAAGTTATTCAAGTTTATTATCCAAGTTTACTTAAGTTTAACAAAACAGTTGGTTTTTTAAAGATCATAAATACGAAAGATATATTTTAAAGTTAAAACCGTAGTTAATTATCAACAAAATTCTTGCTTATTTAGAGAAAAACTTTACAACTAAAACCTGTATAAAATTCATAAGCAGTAAGTCACAAAATTCTGTACTTACCTACCTTCATAACAGATTTTCCCCAACAGAGATCATTAACTAAGCCACATCGCAATCTTAATGATAACGATGAATATGCTCCAATTTCCGTTGGCTTTCGCAAACTCAAAACATCCTAATTAATGCTTACAAAGTCATTACCGCGCACACCCAAGTCGGTAATTAGCGCAGTTACTGTTACAGGTTAAATTACCACTTTAATTGCTTTCTCTTCTATCTGTACATGTTAATTTTATGTAATAATTAGTGTAAGCCCGCTATTACGTCCGTCTGTATTAAGAGAATATAAGGAATATGCATGGATTTTAAATCGACAAAATAGGAAAAAAACGTAAAGGAGATCACCAACAGTGAAATTAAAATGAAAATCGGACAAGAAATAAGGATGATACAAGCACTTTAAACTGCTTATTAGACAGTGATTGGACAGAGAGATCCGATATGCACTGTGACGTCATGTAACAAGTTGGCCATATTATTATCAACTCCATGTTAAATTCTGTTTTGCTAGGAAGAGATAGGATCAAATCTTTGTAGACTTATATCTTGGTTATTTTTATAGCTATTCATTTTTTTTTAACTCTTTTTTACATGAATTTGCTTTAATTGAAGCTGTAAAAAAAAAACATGAATATTCTCTATTTCGGGTAAGATGGATGGCGTTACCACGAAATCGGGTAAAGTGGCGTGAAAATGAAGACGCCTTTACCCTGCAGTGGGCTCCACCCAGGCTAAAATTGTAATGATGATACATTTAAGTCGTATTCAGTTCACAAGTCGTTATCTATCTTATCTCTTCCGTGACTAATTCCTGACTGACTGGCTGACCACGCACAGCTTAAGCCGCTGAGCTTCAGGAATTGAAAGGACGACGGGCAAAAATATCCTCACCCACCAACAGAAATGAAACATGTCTAAGTTAGAGCTTGGTAACAGGATTTTTTTACCATGATGACGATCGCTTTGCGTATGTATTTTGTTCAGAAATGAACACATTCTTGCCGAAAAGATTTGTTTTTCATTATTAAAACCACGTTGATTTCACAACTAAAATTGTCCTTTTTGGGTTCTAATGAGCATATTGACATGCATCCCATGACTGTTGGAGTCTAGGGACGGGATCCATCCCCCATAACTTTCTAGGGAGAATATTGCTTGGGTGCACTAAGAAAAGATTTTCGAAAACCTCAATCGAAAAACTAACTTTACACGTAGGTACTTAATAATTCATAATCACAAAACTTATAAATGATATACGGAGATTGACTCGTAGAGAATTCTATTGGGCATTTAGTCCGCCATTTGTACTTTATTGTATTTTTTGCGAAGAATTTTAATAAATAAATAATAAATTGATATTTTATTTCTGTTTCGACATTTTTTTCTTGATAAACAATATCCTCATCAGCTGTGACCTTTCCTCAACGGCTTGAATGCAACTAACTAGATAAGGGCTCTATTTGGCGAGTCGGCAAACAGCGAAATGAAGACCCTCGGAAGGGTTTTTTTGTCCTAAATACGTCTCGTCAAAGGGCGAGAGACAAACAAATTCCAGCCTCGGGCGAGGTCCTGATAACCTAAAAACATACGGTTTTTTTTAGAGGACAATCACGGGCGTTTTTAAAACAATAAAATTGGTGTCTATTGCCACAAAGGATGATGGGCAGTTTTGTATGGACACTGGCCTAAAAACCAATAATGACAAGCCATATGCCATTTTAAAGGTTTTTTCATATTCCACAACTTTTTGTTTGGCGGGAAATCTTAAATCACTGTGTGAAATATTAAAAAATCTGGAACATCGAGACGCCTACATAGACGACTTTAGCATAATTACTTTGAAAAACCGCTGTCTTTGCATGGCGATAACTTTTTCCACACAAAGATTTCGAACCACCTGCCATAGTAATAATTTTACAACTTAGAATTTGCTATTCGGGGACATATCGCTTGTCCTTATTGGTCATTAGGCCAATTAGCCCACACTCCTTTGACTAAGTAGAATTTGTACACTTCTACTAGCACAAAGTACTACCTACTAAAATATACTAGATTAATTGAGAGCAAAACCACTTTAGGAATCGTCCAAGCGACTAAACGTGATAAGGTATGGTTACGGGATGAGACATTAAAAAAGAAATAATGCGGAAGTGTCTGCGTTCGAGCATAAGTATCCGATTAAAATCCAGAGTTTTTTTTTTAAGCATTTACTATTCCCGAGCGATGAAGTCCACAGATCCGCCCCTTGTGTCCTCGCAAGATAAACCTCCAAATATTCCCGGAACTTTGAGGGAAGAATGTCGCCCGGGCACTTTTCTGGACACCAGCTTCGACGTCAATTATAATTCAATTCTGCGGCACGAATAAATATAAATTCTATTATGCCTTTGGTCCTTCGAGTCGGATATCTGTCCAAGTCAACTCGTTTCTGGCTTTGACCGATTTAATTTTGTTTATAAAGATCCTTCTTCAAAGTTCTGCAAAAATTCAAATCTTCTTGGTCGAATATTCTTCCTATGTTTGGGAGCTGTTGTACGAGTAAGTATGCTTTTTAGTGGTTATTTGTTGATAGTTGCTAAGTTGTTCGTTTTTTCACCGAAATAAAACTACTTATACAAAAGTAAAAGTACAAAAATTTATTCCTTGCTGATATTTTTGACTATCTTGAATCATTAGTCATTGTCATAGGCATTGCATTAACCGAAAGACCACCACTGGTAGTTTTCCATAGCTCATCTTAGAGAAAACATTAAATTTCTACCTTTGATACCCCAGTAAATGGATAAATTTTCTATGATATGAAAAGTAGGTCTGTCACTATCTGGCTATTTACATATCAGTACCAAAACTCAGAAGAATCGAAAACATTAACCAAGCATATTATCTCCCTCAGCATTTAATTATACTAATAAATATATAAAAGATGATGAAGTTTCCAGATTTTGCGCTCATCTTCCTCGAGTTTACAACTCCAAGTAAAAGTTGTAACGATATTTCACATGTCGAATTAAAGATGAGGTGCATATACAAATTCAAATTCAAATTTATACAACTCATCACGCACCGATCTCAACCCAAAACTTTGCTATACATCTTTGAAACTTCCTGTTATTCGCATTTAAAATTTAAACGTCACAAATAAAGGCGAAAGTTCGCTTTAATTTGAATCTTTACCTTTGCCAACTGAGTTTTAAACTGAAGTAAATTTTGAATAGATATATGTCCTTATAGTTTTAGACAGGATAGATGCTTCAGCGGAGTGATTCAAAACACCCTTTTCATAGGGCACAGGTGTTGCCGACTTGAACTCGGTTGAAGTTGTTACCGTGCTTACAACTTAGTTCTTAGGAGCTTTGGCGAAAATTCAAGTTTAGGGTAACGTGGGATTAACTGACAAAAGATATTTGGGTATACCAGAAGTGGGAGGGATACGTTTTGATGAGTTTTTATTTGACTTGTTATGTTTGAAGATTACCGAAATATCTAGTAAAAAAAATATGAAATGGCTGTTGGCATCACTTGAGAATGGCTGAACAGGGCTCAATTTAACACGGTTAAACCATATTGATTTGACGTGTTATGGTAATATTTTAACCCGGCCGCCATTACAATCCCGTAAATAACATGTCCAAGGCAATATGATTTTACTCCAATAGAATAGAGGATCTCTTTTGTTATTTTTATTGTTTATGTCCAAATTCATAGAAAAATAACTTTAAAAAAATATATACAATTATTACAATTCGAAATGGCACGAAACAATGGCTCTGAAGCCACTAGAGCAAATATTTATGTAGGAAACAAGGCGTGCTTCAATCATCTGCTAAGACCGAAATGCCAATAACAATTTATTGCTAATAAAATAATCGAATAGACCAGATACCTAATTCTTTTTTGAAGTCGTTTACAATAGTAGGCACTAAAATGCTTGATGTGATGGAACCAACAATGAAACTTTTCCGCGTTGTGGAAACAAAAAAGACAGCAAGCAACACTAACACTTAAGTACCGCTAGCCACATTTAACTTTTAAGTACTTAAGTAGCCATTGTTTTCTTCGGAAAAGCCTACAACATTGTATGAATCACTCCATTTTTCCCTGGTGGTGCAATTAAGGGGTGCGTGCTTTTTAAAAGATTGGGGTTAAATGGGAATGTTTGACAAAAGGGGGACGTCTTGATTTAAACTAAAATACAGTTTAAGTAGACCTGTTATTTCAAAGTACTTGGTATGAATGTATTGGAATTAACATACAGGATTTTTATTTTTTGTTGTTCCTCCTTAAACTTGAAAACAAAGCGAAGCGATTTTGTACACGGAGATAATTGGAGGACAAAAGGGTATGTGTAGGCTACATAGTTTTAAATATGTAAAAGGGAAATTAAAGGGCGCTTACGATTATTTCGGGTAGTTTCAATAAGTGAGGAAATTATATTTTTTGCAATAGAATGAAAACAATATTTTTTATTTAAAATATTGTTTATAATATCAATACAAAAAATGACAAAACGGAACTGTGCAAGGATCACTCGTGCGGCCGTCTGCCCGTTTGTCTGTCACAGCCAATTTGCTCCGAAACTACCGGAGCGATTGAGTAAAAAAAAAAAAGTATTACATAATTAGAACTATGAGTGAGTCAATCCAATGAAAATATTAAGAGCCATCCTGAATCGTGAATCAAATATTGTTTTTTTAAGTATAACTCAGACATTGTCATTTGAAAAGGATGGATGAAAGAAGATTGACGAAAGAGATATACAGATCGAAAGTGAGTGGACGGGTCGGAAGAGGCCGCCCTAGGCGTACTTTTTCGAGTCAAATCGGAGAAATACTGGAAAAGGACCGAATCTTAAGTACCCGAAACCGACGTGCGTGCATGTCTCGATGTATGAATGTGAAAGAAGCGAAAGAAATTTGTCAAGATCGTAGCAAGTGGAAAGAAGTCGTCTCTGCCTACCCCTCTGGGAAACAGGCGTGATTTAATGTATGTATGTATGTAACTCAGGTATTAGGTATTAGCATTTATGTTGTGAAGATTTACGGTCTTTTGAAGTAACGATGGTAAAAAGTTCTCGATTTAACATTTTTCAACGTCTTCTTGAACACGCTCCAAAGGGGCGAGTGAGCAATTGTCATTTTTAGTTTTTTCGCAAAACATGCCTCGTGTTGCGTGACAAAATAGTAAAAGGGTTTCTGCTTAATTAAATTTCTTCATAAAAACGTATTTTACTCTAAATTAAGAGCTGTGCGTGTTTCTTTTTCTACAAAAAAACCACAGGAAGTTTCACTGTTTCGTTTAGTTAGACGATGCCAAAATCGTTTAATTTTCCCAAATGTTTCAATGGAGGTTCACTAGCGACAAGACAGTGCCAAGTGTCTAAAAAACATCTGTACCATAATAATGAAAACGCAAATAACAATTAGTACGTGAAAGTGTATAGGTAAATACACACTAAAACAGACTTTTCCAAGAATTTTAACATCTCTAACTACTAACTAGTTTTAAACTGATCAGTCATCCGCTCACTCATCAATGTGCAAATCAAGTCACAAAGCGGCAACAACAACGCATCATTAAAACCTAGTAAAGCTGCAATACGCTCTTTACGAGCATTATACAACCTTTTTATGACCGCCACGTGGCGACATCGGATATGAGCATTTCGGCGCTAAACTTAATTCTACATTCAACACTAGTGTCTTCAACCGAAAAAAAATGGGAGGTTACAAGTGAATAACTTTTGTCCGTGAACCTTTGACTGCTTACAAGTAACTCCTTATTATCATAAAAAACATTTATTTTTTAAATTGTAAAACGCAATTTTGAGTATCTCATTTGAGTAGGTATTGGCAATTTTGTCCGGATTTTTCTAATGTTTCGATTTTTTCTAAGTCTGTCCGTATAAAACTAGATATTTAACCCGTCCAGAATAAAGTTGCGAATCGCCTCCAGCCGCAGTCATTCGGTTGCAATTCCACATTTCGATAAATTTAACTTTACACGTAACAGCAAAAACTGTTCGAATTGTTAAATATAAAAAATACTTGAACTTAAAAATAAAAGTTGTAGTAAGCCGCATTCGGGGAAATATCCTAATTAAATCTTAAGACTGCGCCGAGCAAACGCCGAGCGTCCAGTGGTACCCTCATTATTATTATTGTGTTTTCTAATTAATTAAAGAATTTCCTTAGAATCAGTCGATGTGTTTTTGTAGCGCAAGTAAAAACACAATTTATGGAATACGTAACAAACTTTAATAACAATTACCCTTTGAGTAGTCAGCTTAACGGGAAAAGGTGGCCACTTTTTTCCGTTAAGCTGATAACTCGAAGGTGAATTGTTATTAAAGTATGTGATATACCCTATAAGTTCTGTATTTCATTTGTAGTACAAAAACGTACAGTCCAATTTCAAGAAAATACTTTAGTTTATTAGAAAACACAATAAAAGTAATGAGGGCGCCGCGCTGTACATCCGGCGTACGCTCGGCGCAGTCTTAATGTCCGGGGTTTTGGTTGACTTTGACTAGAGTTCGTACTTTAAAATTATGGCAGTCCTAAATTTGCTCCAGTCACCAGAATTAAACCAAATATCTCCCATTGTCCCAAGACCAAATATCGTACCCGCATACAAGTAGGTACATTAGAAAGACAGTAGGATCCAGTATTGTTCCCCGGGGCACACCAAAACAATAGGTTACCTTGAACTTAAGTGCAGCTCTTCTTTGGCTGGTAGATCTTAGTTTGTTTTTAAACTAGTCAGGTGGCTCCTTAGCCATCCTCACCACTCTCCACCCTTAGGACTTTTAATGATATATGGGCTGTAAACGTGTCGAACGCTTTAACTCAGGTACTTTATTTATGAAGCCTTAATCTGCCGTGCAAGTATCTTTCCTTGTTTTAATAAAAACCTTGATGATGTTGAGTTAACTTTTTCAGGAGATAACAGACAAGAGAGAGCGTGCGTAGGTAGTTATGACATAATATGCTTTTCATAACACCGTTGGGTTTATTCTAGGAAAACGCTTGAAAAACTCCAAATGGCTCTCTTTTCGTTCGTAAATTGTGTCTTTGTAAAAGAAGAAAACCCATAAACTCCCGACGTATAAAAACTCGGCGTGAATATCCTTACAGTTCGTAAATTTTATGACATTTTATGTACATTTATAAGTGCCCCGTGTCACTTCGGGGTATATAAACTTTATGTCAAAACGCGATGTTTATGTGTCTGTCAATGACAGCTTTTATTGCGTCTGTTGACATATGTGTAGTCGAGTAAGAAACAAATAATATATGATGTTATAATTCCAATGTTTATAATGGTACGCCTCAGGGTTTCAATGCGTACTTAAATTAGATTCTTAGGATAGATGCGTCAAGAGTATCACTTTGGCACTTTGCTTTTGATTGTTTGAATACTTTGGATTTGTGTTATTTGTTCAACACATTTTAAAACGATAAGGTAATATATTAAACTGTAACTTTTGATATTGACTAAAATATACAAGTGTATATGTTACAGTTATGACAAGTAAGAACTGCCTCCTATAAAACACCTACAACTATAAAAACGCCTATGATTGCTTTATCAATTTATAAGTAACGAGTTTTGAACGTAATAATGCAGATGACGGGACGACTTGGATGCATTCCTCAGCGAGGAAAATGGTCTTTGGGAAACTTACCTATGTATGTATTTAATATGTGTGTACTCATATTTATATGGAGACCAGGCACGAAATTTTCCTAATCTATAGGTATTAGGAAAATTTCGTGCCTGGTCTCCATATAAATATGAGTACACACATATTAGAAAAACCACATGCACATAAATGTAATTAGTGCCTAACCCGTGACCTCGATCCTTGATCCGGCTCGAACAACATAAAGCGGACTAAGCCCTACATTGTAACATAATATTTTATTTACCCGACCTTTCCAAAACGCGTAAACTCAAATACCCAAAACAAGAATATAGGCCGAGAGCCGCCGGGAAAATCCCCTTCAATAAAAACAACGTTAAGCGACAAACGAGTAAAATAAAAATGGCTGCTTTTCACCGAATAAGCGTTACCATAAAAAAGGTTTTCAGTGAGCAAGTGAATCATAATTTATGAATTCCGGTGTCGGACCGGGGGCCGGAGATTTACGCGGGGTCATTGTGTCGAGGCTCTTGGACTAGGAAATGCGTAGAATTAGGAATTTTACTGCGTTATTATTGAAAAAAAAAACGTGTACACTCAAGATCTTAACCTATATTTTTAAGACGTTTCTCCTATTATTAAGGTGGTCTGAAAGAGATCGCTATGCATGTCAGTTACATGCATAGCGATCTCTTGATGAAGAGCGCCCGTTTTGTTTAGCGGTGGTGATGGGCGACTTCAACGCGAAGTTGGGCATGAGAGAAGGTAATGAGCTGAGAGTGGGACACTTTGGTGTTGGCAGGCGAAATCCCAGGGGCCAGCGGTTGGCTGAATTCTTGGAGAGGGAAGGACTCTTTATGATGAATTCCTTCTTCAGAAAGAAGCCACATCGTAAATGGACCTGGATTAGCCCGGACGGGTCGACAAAAAATGAGATAGACTTCATCTTGTCTACCAAACGCCACATATTCAATGATGTCTCTGTGATCAATAGGCTAAAGACTGGCAGTGATCACCGAATCGTGAGAGGCACATTGAATATCAACACAAGGCTTGAAAGGTCACGACTGATGAAGTCTACGCTCCGTCCAACCCCAGTCCAATGCCAAAACCCCGAAACCTTCCAGCTCGAACTCCAAAATCGCTTCGAATGCCTAGCAGAATGCGAGTCTACGGACGACCTGAATAACGGGTTTGTACATGCTGTCCAAGCTGCTGGGTCGAAGTTCTTTAAGACTCACAGCCAGAAAAGAACCCAAAAACTCTCAGACCACACTCTTAAGATCATGGACGAACGGAATGAAATGCGGCTGCAGTCTTCAGTGGACATGCAGAAGTACAGGGGGCTTAACAGACAAGTCTCTAAGTCATTACGGACAGACCTGCGCACCTTTAATACTTCGCGTATTAAAGATGCTATCGAGCGAAACAAGGGCTCTAAGGTGTTCGCTAGGGATTTGTCTGTTGGGCAGATCCAGTTGATGAAACTGAAGACCGAAAATGGCACCGTAATTTCGTCCAAGGCCGAGATTTTGGGTGAGGTTGAGAAGTTCTACGGACAGCTGTACAAATCAACTCGACCCGTTGAAAGTTTGGCTACAGATCCCAGAGCCAAACTCACCCGACATTACACCGAAGACATCCCGGACGTCAGCCTGTACGAGATCAGAATGGCCCTGAAACAACTGAAGAACAATAAGGCGCCAGGGGACGACGGAGTTACGGCTGAGCTTCTGAGAGCGGGTGGAATGCCGATACTTAAAGTCCTCCAGAAGCTCTTTAACTCTGTTATTCTCGATGGCGGTGTCCCAGAGGCGTGGACCGGAAGTGTGGTGGTCTTGTTCTTTAAGAAAGGCGACAAAACCTTATTGAAGAACTACCGACCCATCTCACTTCTGAGCCACGTTTATAAGTTGTTTTCAAGGGTCATTACAAATCGACTCTCACGCAAGTTCGACGACTTCCAGCCTCCTGAACAAGCCGGTTTCCGGAAAGGCTTTAGTACCATAGACCACATTCACACGCTGCGCCAGATTATACTGAAGACCGAAGAGTATAATCGGCCCTTATGTCTAGCGTTCGTGGACTATGAGAAGGCCTTCGATTCGGTCGAGACATGGGCGGTGCTCGAGTCACTACAGCGGTGCCACATCGACTATCGATATATCGAAGTGTTGAAGTGTTTGTACAAAAATGCCACTATGTCAGTCCGGCTCCAGAACCAGAGCTCGAAACCGATTCAGTTGCAGAAAGGTGTGAGACAGGGAGATGTCATATCTCCGAAACTGTTCACCGCTGCACTGGAAGATGTCTTCAAGCTTCTGGACTGGGAAGGACTTGGCATCAACATCAACGGCGAGTACATCACTCACCTTCGATTCGCGGACGACATCGTAGTCATGGCAGAATCGCTAGAAGACTTGAGTAAGATGCTCGGAGACCTCGATAGAGTTTCCCAACGGGTGGGCCTGAAAATGAACTTGGACAAGACGAAAGTCATGTCCAATGTTCGCGTTTTGCCAATACCGGTTCACGTGGGGAATTCTCAACTTGAAGTTGTTGATCAGTACGTATACCTGGGACAAACTGTCCAACTTGGTAAATCCAACTTCAAGAAAGAGGTCGATCGCCGAATCCAACTCGGATGGGCAGCGTTCAGAAAGCTAAAGCGGATCTTCTCGTCCAAAATACCGCAGAGCCTTAAGTCGAAAGTCTTCGACCAGTGTGTGTTGCCAATGATGACTTATGGATCAGAGACTTGGCCGCTAAATGTGGGCCTCATAAATAAACTCAGGGTCACTCAGCGTGCAATGGAAAGAGCTATGCTCGGAGTTTCTTTGCGCGATATGATCCGTAATACGGTAATACGCCAGAGAACCAAGGTCACCGACATAGCTCAGAGAGTTAGCATGCTGAAGTGGCAATGGGCAGGCCACATAGCTCGGAGAACTGATAACCGTTGGGGAAGAAAAGTTCTCGAGTGGCGGCCCCGCACCGGTGGACGGAGTGTTGGACGGCCTCCCACCCGGTGGTCTGACGACCTGGTTAGGGTCGCGGGGAGCCGCTGGATGCGAGCGGCTCAAGACCGTGATTTGTGGCGCTCTTTGGGGGAGGCCTTTGTCCATCAGTGGACGCCCCCGGGCTGATGATGATGATGATGAATAAAATAGGTAACCTCTTGGAAGATTAAAAGCTGGTCATTTAATAATGAGAAGAGAAAAGAAACGCAGCGGGCAGGGTTTGTGGTGTATCTTGGGTTAGGCATATGTCCAGTATTGCCGATCAAAACAAAATAGCAGTATACGTGTGTGGACTTGATACTCACACACCGCGTTTTTCTGTTGGATGGCGGAGTATCTGTCGCTGTGCGCTAAGATGTTGACGATATTATAGTGTTTCCAATCCATGACGTCTCGCTCCACTACTTAATCTTACTAATATCATAAATGCGAGAGTTCGGATGTTTGTTACTCAATCCCGGCAGAACGAAAGAACGGATCTGGATGAAATTTATTTTATTATCCCGTAAAATAGGATAGTTTCTGAAGGAATAGCGATAAACGACTTCAACGAGATTGGAGTCGATCTCAAAACCAATTTTTTCATACATTGATGCAACCGTGCTGCGTGAATTTTACTGGCAAGACGCGGCGTCGTGGGCCGAAGACACTGTAACGATGAAATTATTTACTTTTCGGAATTATCAGAATGTAGTCGACGATTTACAGTACCAACATAAAAACAGTAACATTCTTTCTTTATGTTACTTAGGAATTTAAATGGGTTTTGACTGGGTCCAGCTAAATTTCACCCATGCGACTTTTAGTCGCAGCATGTTGCTGAGCTGATCACCCTTTTAGTGCTTAATGCATGTTATTAATAATACATTTTAAGTTACCTAATAAAACCTATGTAGCTAATACTGTATTAGCACTAAATAAACGTTGAATCTTCTTCTAGGCCGTGTGGTTGCCGTGGAACTCGTAAGAGACGACTAAGGGCATAAAGGTTTGTATTTTTGTTAGGCGATGCCCTTGCAACCTGTCACTGATATACACTGTTAAATATCTTAACCTGTTTGTGGAAAATGTGGTTACAGAATTAACAACAAGTTTTTAGAGTTGTTGGTAATTCTGTAGCTCGGCCTACCCCACTCTGGGAATAAAGGCGTGAAGGTATGTATGTATTTTCTTCTAGGTGAAAAACATACTATGAGACGTGAAACAGATAGACAGCCGATGGAGTCGATAAAGAAGGCATACTTGACGTCGATTTTTATTTGTGTTTACGCCGTGTCTGAACCTCCCCGGCTCTCTGGCGACCGTCGTTAATGAAACATAAGGGGTGCACATCCCTCGCACGTCCCTCCGTCCTCTGCTCATCCTCTGCGGATAGCGTATAGCCGAGCTCCGGAGCTATAGTCTAACCGACGGCCTTTTTACAAACAATATCAGCTCAGTGGGGCTAGACAAGTTGCCATCGTTCACGAACGCTAGCGTTAGGCGATCACTTTGGTGATCACCTGTCACTTGGCGCTGCCAAAATTAAATAGGCTAGACAATCAGTTTTCAGCGTGTCAGTTGTAACGAGTGATATATCACGTGACTAATTACGTCATTCCCATACATTTTTCAATGACAACACATGTCGCCAGTGATCACCTAACGCTAGCGTTCGTGAACGATGGCAACTTGTCTAGCCCCACAGTTTTTGTATATAAACTTACTATGGAACGAACTCCCTTCGGCGGTATTTTGTTGGAGGTTTTATTTAAATCAGTTAATCCTGGCTGACCAGAACTTGATATGCTGAGAGTGTGTATTGTTTTTATGACACTTGTCACTCATAAATAAATTGTTCTCGTATTTGCTCTGCTAATGTTTTTTAATTTAATTTCCATCCAGTTATGGGAGCCTTCAAGAAAAGGGATTTCATTTTCCCTAATTGGCCTGCAATGGACCAACGACTATTTTTGAGTTGCTGGTGTTTATAGACGGACGGTGGTGATTACTTCCCTTTAGATAAAAAAGGCTCGTATATCTCTATACATATCCATACAAATATTATAAATAGACCAGGGTAGAAGCCTTTAAAAATAATAAAAAGTGAAAAAAAATAATAGTAGGATGAAACCCATTGGAAAAGGAGGGAAATATTATAAAAATGAAAGAAAAATAATTTACGGGCGATCTGAGGTCGGGAAGGGGATGGGGGCGAGTTTTTAAGGGTAAAAAACGGTTTTTCTCGATTTCCGGCAAAACTAAAAGTTTTATCGAAAAAAATCAAATGGCAAAGTTGTAGGTAATAAAAAGATCTAAAACTTTTGTGTTTACACTTTTTTCACATAACCTCAAAATTTATGTGAAAAATCCAAAAAACCAAGTTTTTGGTTTTTTATTTTTACCTTTTACAAAAATTTTTTTTTTTTAACGAAATTTGGTGAAAACTTACCTTTTTATGTCCCAAATACGCTGTAATTTATTTGATTAAAAATATTTATTTTTTCACCTTATTTTGAATTAATATCGAAAAAACACCCTAATTTTCAATCGAAAATTCACCCGTCAAAATATCAGTTTTTTTCAAAAAGTTGGTATGGTTTCTGTTCGTTGAAATCTCTACTTTCCGATGGTGAAAAAAAATATATATGTTACTACAGTAAATCTTCTCAGAAAATGCAATCATCCATACTGATAATCTGAAAAGACAAAATCGAATTAATAATGCCTTCACTATTTTATCGTGAATAAACTCCCATGAAAAAAAAATTATTAAAGAAATAAATGTTAAAATGTATAAAAAATATATTATTATTATAAATCTATTAAAAATGTATAAAATATATATGGAAATCGGCCAAAAGTTTGTTATTAAAAATTTATCGAATACTGGTTAGGCTAACGGTTGTAACAGCTGCTACGAAATATATAGTATATAATAGTAGGTATGTATGTAGTAAGACCCAGACCCGCCTAGCCCCTTCCCCACTTCTCCACGAAATACCTTTTGATGGTCTACAATTTTTCGTAGGTCACTCAGGTACATCTACTCAGGTATATATAATTTATCTTAAAATAGTTATAAATAGGCATCTACGCATATAATTTAAAGAAGATTCGACAACTTTCTCCAAATATTGTAGATGTCTTATTAAATATTAATTTTATTAACTTATTTGTTTGTTAATTATATTAGTATATTTTTATTTGCAATTTTTTTGTTATCAATGTCACATGTAATCTAACGTTTTTCGAGTAATTAAAGTGTAAATTTTAATAAATAGCTCAAAATTATTTATAATAATTAAAAAAAAAATTTCGAATACAAGTTTTTTTTGATTTTTTGCATTTTCTGAGAAGATTTACTGTAGTAACATATTTTTTTTTTTCACCATCGGAAAGTAGAGATTTCAACGAACAGAAACCATACCAACTTTTTGAAAAAGCTGATATTTTGACGGGTGAATTTTCGATTGAAAATTAGGGTGTTTTTTCGATATTCATTCAAAATAAGGTGAAAAAATAAATATTTTTAATCAAATAAATTACAGCGTATTTGGGACATAAAAAGGTAAGTTTCCACCAAATTTCGTTAAAAAAAAAAAATTTTTGTAAAACATAAAAATAAAAAACCAAAAACTTGGTTTTTTGGATTTTTCACATAAATTTTGAGGTTATGTGAAAAAAGTGTAAATACAAAAGTTTTAGATCTTTTTATTATCTACAACTTTGCCATTTGACTTTTTTCGATAGGACTTTTAGTTTTGCCGGAAATCGAGAAAAACCGTTTTTTACCCTTAAAAGTTCACCCCCATCCCCTTCCCGACCTCAGATCACCCGTAAATTATTTTTCCTTTTATTTTTATAATATTCCCCTCCTTTTCTAATGGGTTTCATCCTACTATTATTTTTTTTGGTTTTAAAAATTATCGACCCTGGTCTAAAATGCGAAAGTGTGTCTGTGTGTTACCTACCTCTTCACGCTTAAACCGCTGAACGGATTTAGGTGAAATTTGGTGCCAAGATTGAGTTTGAATCCTAGGAAAGGACATAGGATAGTTTTTTCCCAAAATTCATCCCCTAAGGCGGTGAAATGGGGGGTTAAAATTTGTATGGAGCTACGATATAAACGAGTTTCACGCGGACGGAGTCGCGGGCAGAAGCTAGCCTCTTATAAAAAAAACCTTTCAATAAATTATAAAATGAGTTGGTTTTGTACCGAAATCAACGGTGGAGGTGGTTGTGTACAATGGGACAGGCCTACATCCAGCAGTGGACTAGTAAAGGCTGATTATGATGATGATACCACATGGGTACTTCACGTGCATGATAGAAACAAGATCAAGTTGACAACATATTGTCCGCAGGGACTATGGCAAATAGAACTTATTGGCACACAATGTATATAACCTACCTGTCCTCAATTAAGCCATGTTATAAAATGTATTTTGTGGCCAATTTCATGAGCGTTCTAAAAAAATGATATTTAAAATCATAATCTTCATCTAAGTAATATGTACGCGTATCCACATACCGCAGATGAAATTCCTACACTATAAAGTTTCGCAAAGCGTTTTTACGACAGACCAGTAAAATGTGGAATGCCCCCTCTACTCATATATTATCATCCTCTTTCGACCTTAGAACTTTGAAGAGAATCATAAAATACTTAGTATCTCCGTAGCCAGCAATCTGATAATGATGGACGCCCTCCTTGACATCTGTCGATGCCACTTAAGAATTCTTCTTACGGCGTATCATGAAGGGGATGGCTCCCCTGCCTCTAGAGTTATGAAAGTCCGGCCGTCACTCCATTGTAACATCCGGGCCCGCTAATTTTTGGACAATACGTTCACTTAAGCAAAAAACGACGCTTAGTGGATGATGACTGGTATTTGCTCAAACTTCTTACCATAGTATAAAACATAACCGCTTCCCGCCGTCTGACGTTCTGTATTTACGATTAGATCTTAATTTTTTCTCCAAAGGTACTGTATGATAGTTTATGTCGAAGCGGGGGCGGGGCGTTAGTTTGTTATGAGGTTTATAAACCACAAAACTGGAATCAATTTGAAAAATCAAAACTCGAAGTACTTGATTTATTTAAGTCTAGTCATAACTATGATTCAGGAGCTCTATTCTATTCGGTAATACCATATTGCTTTTGTCATGTTAGCGTATGGTTTTTAATTCTGCCGCCATTAGTGTTAAGTACATAAGAGCTATCGTAACGTTGACAGTGCAATAACATGTCAAAAGCAATATCGTTATACATAGCAGAATAGAGCACCGGAATTTCATAATTAATGCGGCACGCTTCTTGTGTAAGATTAAACGCAAATTGAACGTAAGTTACGATTTACATATATTTGTAGTTGCCTGCACACACGTGTGAAAACGCTTGGTACTTTGTAGGTATATACGGCGAAAAGCGTGTAAAATAACACGTATCCTTCACACAGTTCCGCCGGCGCCCGTGAGTAATGTGTGCGTACAGACAATACCCTGCGCAATGACAGGCCATTTAGCTGCCTGACAACTGCTAGACGTTTCCTTCGGGTGAGCGTACACTGTACTGACACTTACTTACTCCTCTAAATTCAATACTTAAGTTTTAGAGATTTTTTTTTTCTCGGTGCACTTTTTCTATGGTTCTATGTTAACCAATTGAACTTCGTCTTTAACTGTAATCAAAGCATAAAATAATGTTACTTTCATAATCGAAGAAAAATGAAAAGCCAAAGTTTTGCTATCATATCGGCACTACCATCATATCATAACGAACCATGTCTTAAGTGCAGTTTGGAAGTCAGCTGGTTAAATATTTCGCCGTCAACACTTCCACATCTTGATCTTGGAATAAAATGAATGCAGCCGGCTCCTCGATGATGCAAATAACTGATTATAACCGGTTTTAACCGGTTATTTTGATACAAAAACGGTTACATTGCATTCCCTACTTCCAATCCACTTCTGCTATGAGCGACCTGGTGCTCTGGCTAGATTATCGTTTAAGGTCCATTTAGGGAATTACTATATGAATCCTTTTTGTAAATGTTGTGAAGCGCCACTGAACATATTACTACCACGTTGGCGATGTTCTTGAAATAAAAACCGGGCAAGAGCATGTCGGACCATGCTCAGTATAGGGTTCCGAAGCCGTAACGACAAACACAAAAAACTATCTCAAAAATCAACAATGAACCAATTTTCTATTTAAAGTTATTTGGCGCTGTCTTAGGTGATTTTTAGTAGGTATAAACCCGTTAGTCGCCTGTATCTCAGGAACTAATTAAGTCTACTTAGTAATGATTCTTTTTCTTATAAATTCGTATATAATATCTCAAACAAGAGCCAAGCTTTTAAGTGTGAGATCAGTATACCTATGTAGGTAGTTAGGTATTTAAACTGCTTCAAACCTACTTTAAATTACAATAAAAGTTAAAAAAATTATATAGTAATTAATAGAAATTGAAAAAAAAACAAGGTCCAGTAAATAGAATTTTAAGTTTACCAAACGATAGGTACTCAACTCAAATCAATAATCTAATCGAAAATTTGTAAACTTTCAGATCGCAAATCGCAAACTTGTAGGTAGCATTCCGGGGCACGTCCAAACAGCATCTAGCCGCTCGCGCTTATGAGCGCGGCTGTCGCTCGATTTGTTGCTTGGACAGTTTGACTCCCCCCGCGCGTCCTGCACGCCCCGTTAACAAATTTTTCTATCAAAGTTATCATAGGCGATTTTGATAGGTATAAACACTTTAGTCGCCTGTATCTCAGGAACTAATCATGTCTACTTAGCCGTGATAATTTTCCTTTAAAATTCGTTATATGCGCTTTCGTTGAAGATATTTTTCAGATTTTTAGTATTTGTAGTTTTGGCTGTAGGGGGGGGGGACACTTGACTCTAACAAAAAATAGCGCTTTAAAGCTTAATATTTCATAAACGGATCCCTTAATCGAAAAATTGTTTTCATAAACCCGCAATATTTTTAAAAGACCTATCCAACGACACCCCACACTATGGGGTAGGCAAGAAAAAAAAAAGGCATCCCCACGTTACGCGTAGGGGAGGTCCATTAAAAAAAAATATTTTTCAAAATTTTATTTTACCACTTTGTTGGCGTGACTAATATGTATATTCATGCCAAATTACAGCTTTCTAGTACTACGAGTCTCTAAGCTAGACTGGGGACGGACGGACGGACGGACGGACATGGCGAAACTATAACGGTTCCTAGTTTGACTACGGAACCCTAAAAAGGAATGTATTAAAAAATGTATTCATAGTAAAAGTAAGTAGTCAAAGTACGAACATGCTCTTCCACAAAGGCACTTGTGACGACATCGCGACAATAGCTAGGGCTGCCACAAAAGGCAGCACTCGCCGCCTTCCGCCGCGGATCGGATACGGCGATGTGTGGGGCGCTACTAACCCTATACGTAAGTAGGGTTTTAGGTACCTACTGTGATATATTACTATTCTTTATTCTCTGTTTATGAATAAACTGTTATTGAAAGTCTTAACCTTATTTCGAACCTCTTAGCAATTAAAAACCAACAAAACTACCGTCAAAAACGCAAAAAAAAACATAATTTAAAAAGTTGTTTTTTGCTTTTTTGAAGGTGGTTTTTTATTTTATTTTATTGTTTGGACCCGTCTTTTTTTTTTACAAATCTGTTGTATCAATAAGGAAGGTTCATCTTTTATTGATTGCCATCACAGGCGCTTTTAATTTAAGGCCTTTGGTCGCCCATTTTTTCTGTCAGCTACCTATAAAAATATAATAAGATATCCTTCAGACACCACCGAAATCGCCTGAAACATTTCACTGACGAAATGTTGCAGTTAGCCAGCGCTTATTATGGGAGACCAATCATAAAAGATGGATTTAATATGAGAATCCTCTAGTAAATGTGAGAATAGGCGACCCAGTTGACGTTAGTTTTAAAAGACTAAGATTTTTTAAACGTAACCGAAAAAAAATAATTCTACAAAGTGAAACACTAACACCCGTATTTATAGTGAAGAAAAGTAATTACTTGAGTATTAGTAGTGTCAAAAGTCATATAAAATTCGTTGCTTAAGTCCTTACTTTTACTCAAGTAATTACTTTTCTTGACTATAAATACGGGTGTAAGAGAGAAGATTCATAAAAGCGTATTACAAAGACCCATGTACAAGAACAAGCAACAACTTATGTATGCAATGTATGTTATATCTGAAACTTGACTTCATTCCTCTATTCCCTCTAGAAGTCTTAACCTAAAACACACTCCCGTCTTGATTAAAATCTCGCTCCACCCCATTTGTATGCAGCGGCGTTCATATTTTAACAGATTCCGTCTGGGCGTACTATCGTGAATAAAAAGGCGACGTGATGCTTAGACTAGGTTCCGTGTTTAGGCAAATGACTTACCGTTAGATCCGTGTGTTTTAAATTACTTTAGAAAAAGGTTAGGTTTCGCAAACTCTTTAGTGGTACGCCCATATTGCGTTTTCATTACAGACGTTAGGTTGTACTCTTAAAATCGGCTTCTTGTCGTAGAGTCGATCGGGCAAGCTTATAATTATGGATAAGCGAGTTTTAAACTATCCAATTAAGAATGCACGCCTTAAGACTGCGCCGAGCTTACACCGGATGTACAGTGGCGCCCTCATTACTTTTATTGTGATTTCTAATAAATTAACGTATTTTCTTGAAATTGGTCGGTAGGTTTTTGTACTACAAATGAAAACACAACTTATAGAGTATATCACATAGTTTAATAACAATTCACCTAAGAATTATCAACTTAACGGAAAAATGTGGCCACCTTTCGCCGTTAAGCTGACTACTCAAAGGGTAATTGTTATTTAAGTTTGTTACGTATCCCATAAATTGTGTTTTACTTGCGCTACAAAAACCTTTCGTCTGATTGCAAAGAAATTCTTTATTTAATTATAAAACAATAATAGTAATGAGGGCGCCACTGGACGCTCGACGTTTGCTCGGTGCAGTCTGAAAATGTGGTTGTTGTTTGTCAGCGAGATTCTTAAATTCACCGTGTAATAAATGGTCCGTCAAGTTGCAGAGTGAGTTGGTAAGGAGAATAATCTCCCTGACCATGTTGACTACTCCATAATACGTTTAAGAGCAAAGAAAATGGCTCACAGTCTGACAGCATAAATAAATAAATAAATAAATAAATAAATAAATAAATAAATAAATAAATAAATAAATATCAGGGAACAATCTCACACCTATTGAACTAGTCCCAAACTAAGCTCTAGGGTAAGTATCTCAAAGACCCACCACCGCGATGACGGCGATGGTGATGTTGGGACGGGTTGTTACTAGTTGTGAATAAACCAATCTCTTAGTAAATTTTATTGTATTTTTAATTATTTATGCAAAATTGGTTAAAACACTAATAAATTACATAATAAATTCATACTAAGTTGTTGACATGAAACCCGAGATCCCTGTGTGCTTTTTCTGAATGTTGCTAAGGGAATTAGAATATCGGTCGATCTCTAAATCGATCATAATAATTTTGAATTTTGAAGGATTTAGATCAATTAAAGAAACGTAATGAAAGTAAGAGTAGCCTGGAATGAAATAAAAAAAAGGTTGTAACAACCTTGTTACAACAATGTGTGTAGATTCCTACGTTCAGTGATCTATTGTCATTATTATTTAATGAATTTCACTAAAACTGTTAAACAGTCTAAACTGACTTCTTTGGTTAAGGTGACAGTCGAACCCGTCGTTTGATCGATCGTTAGTTAGTAGTAACTAATTGTTAAAATTCGAAAAAGAAGTCTGAGATTTAACCATTAGTTACGGTTTTTAACGATTATTTAGTTTAACTACTGATGAAAAAATAGGCCCTGTGAGCCTAGTGTGGCTGCGTCTATATCGCGTGTCAACTGTGGATAAAGCATCCGTCACTTTTTGACACGTGTACTTATTTACCTGTCAGAAGGTGACGGATGCCTTATTCAAAATTTATCACGCGATAAACGCAGGGACTCTAAAGAACCTTAACCAAAAAAGTTTGTAAACTAACTTGTTCAAATATATTTGTGATTCTGATCTAGTTATTTCTCATGCTTTTCACATAAACCCTCTTTCTTTACCTATTCCTTTTTCTACTTGAACTTAAAACCCAAGTACACAATCATCAACCATAACAAGTAAAATTGACCAATAAAACCTCTGCCATTAGAGTTATCGCGGCTGGAATTAAAAACCATTATTTATCTTTATGGCCGTGCAAAATAAAATAAAAAAATAAAAACGGCCTCTTTGATCCGCGTTTAATTGCTGAGCAGGAAAGCTCGGGATTCTAATTTGATTCATCTTAACCGTTAAAGCCTTAATAAGTTTAAGGGAAAGTCGGGTAAACAAGTAACTGAAGACTCAAGTGAATGATAGGGGTATGTCTTTACTTTGATCTACGATTTTAAAGACTTAAATCAAGTTGTTAAGTCGCAATTTGCCTCGTAACATCTTTTACATAACCCCTTCTTCTATATCACCGTCTTCCACTTTTTGCCCAACTATTAGAGGGTATTTACCGGTCTTAAAGAGAGACATGGAGCCATTGTTAGACTCTTTTTAAGTCGGGTAAGTATCGCAACAAACAAGTATCTTCATAACGAGCCGTATCTTTGTTCAAACAAGTAAGTTAGATTTTAAGCGGTTTCTAGACTAGAACAGACTAAGGGAAAAACTTGGAACTTCACTTTTGAGATCTCGTTTGGGTAGACTCGATTTAAAAAATATCGATTTAATAAATATCAATTCCGTCGAAGTATAAACGGAACAACCAAATAAAGACACTTTCGCATCTTTAGTATGAGTACGAGTATGACTAAATAATTTACTAAGGATAACTAGGTACGACCTGTAGGTATATATTTATATTGTATATAAAAAATTATGTTCGACTGTATGTCCTTTATAAAATCGTAAACTATGCATTTGATCATGTAATGATCTTCAGCAAAGTGTTGTGAATGAGTCTACGAAGGTTTTTGAGTAATTTTAGTTAGCGGTGTAGCAACGCGCGCGGGGTACAGCTAGTTGTATAATAAAACTTTAGAAAGGCCTTCGACAGAGTGGATCACAGGATATTACTCGAAAAGCTTGCATATAATGGTATTAGGGGTAACCTTTTGCGCTGGTTCAAATCTTACATCACTAATCGCACCCAAAAAGTGGTCATCAATGGTCATGAGTCTAATCCTGTTTCTGTCACCTCCGGGGTGCCACAAGGTTCAATCCTGGGGCCATTACTTTTTATAATATTTATAAACGATGTCTATTCATGTTTTGATTTCTGTAATTTTCTTTTATATGCTGACGATATCAAAATTTTTCACACTATAGAAAGCGATAATGATTATCGTAGGTTTCAACAGGATTTGGACCGTTTCTCGGATTACTGTATTAAAAATAAATTGAGCCTTAGTTTAAACAAATGCAAATCTATCACTTTTACCAAAAAACTAAATCGCATACAACATACTTACACACTATTGGGTTCCATTCTCGACGTAGCTGATACCATAAGAGACCTTGGGATTGAGCTTGATAGTAAATTGCATCTTAATTCACATATAGACACCATAATAAGCAAAGCCTATAAGATGTATGGTTTTGCCATGCGTTCATGTGCAGAGTTTGTCCGACCGTCGACTTTTCTTCATATTTATAAATCTATTATCCGGTCTCAATTAGAGTATGCCGTGCCCGTATGGAATCCATTTTACAACAAATATATTGATGCACTCGAAACTGTTCAATCTAAGTTCCTCCGATGTATGCATTACAAGTGTTTTCACGGAAGATTATCCTATAATGAACTCTTAAGTAAATATACTTTACTACCGCTTATAGCTAGACGTCAACAACTAGAAGTAATGCTGTTATATGACTTATGCCAAAATAAGTATGATTGTGTTGCACTTAATAACAGACTGTGCTATAAAGTTCCCCACAGAATACACTGTCGAAACCAATGCCGCGTCTTTGCAATTACCTCTTGCCGTACTAATGCCGGTAAACGCTCACCTCTATACCGAATGGTCAATACCTATAATAATCAATTTGTATCAGTCGATATCATGGCCACTCGCGTTGGAATGTTTAAGAGGGAGGTAATGAGGATACTGCGGACTGCCTAGCGCCACGGATCTGTTGCGTTCGGCACTTACCAGTATTATCATTACCGATACCGTTTAAAAGTGATTACTACGATGTTATGTTATGCAATGGTAATGTACTATGCTTTGCTTTATTTGTTAATAAATAGTCAATATCATGTACAATTGCACCACCACTAATCAACAATAAAATAGTAATGTGTGGTTAACGGTGTTGGTGACACAATGACCTATTGTTATTTAAGTTAAATTAGTGATAAGAATAAATTGTGATCACTGTTTGTTTACCCAAATAAATAAAATAAAAAAAATAAAATAAAACAAACGAAATACTACTCGTATTTCAGTAGTAAAGTCAAAACTTAGGTGAGACTTGAGACACCCTTTTTTAAGTAATATTATACAGGAGTGAGCTGGAAAACTCTTGTTTTTAATACCTAAGTTGCGTTGAGAAAACATTTTAGACTGGATCGATACTACGGATCACTAACTTATGTTAATCATGTTCCCTAGACACTCCGATCGCAAAACGAAGCTCTCGCCTTCATGAAATTTGACTGCCTGAGGCAAACGAAGTGCTGGAATTTCACAAAATTCATAAATGTCAGCGTTGGAGGCGAAAATACGGAAAATGTGGACACACCGCTAACGAAGTTATTTCTATCCACACACTAGCTTGGCCGGCTGAAAATTTCAGATTTACTTCAGAATGATAAATTGAGAATGTAGTTATATATTCATCATTACGATTTTGCTTACCTATTTATTATGAATTGTGTTAGAATGCCGTGTGGTTGCCAGGTTAGAATAGTGCCACTCCATGTCTTCCCTTGTAACTGTTAGGCGATAGGCTTGCAACCTGTCACTAATACACTGGTTAAAATCTTAGCCTTATGTGGTTACAGAATTATCAACATTATTGTTTAGGGCGGTTAGTAATTCTGTAGCTCTGCCTACCCAATTCTGGGAATGGGCGTAAGTTTAGGTATGTATGTATTTATGTGTTAGAATTTTCGAATCCTATCAATATTATACATTTTGTGTGTTTGTTTGTTGCCGCAACGGCTGGACGGATTCGGATGAAATTAGAAATGGAGATAGCTACCCTGGATCATATCATCCCTGAAAATCTAAAAGTTCCCGATAACGATAATCGAAATCTACGCGGACGAAGTCGCGGTCAGTAACTAGTTTTATTATATGATCTTTTACTATAAGAGATACAAGTTCAAGGATGTTAATCATCAGCAGACCCATTTTAAGACGACGCAGTTAGCCTAACTCGTAGTGACTCTGTGTACACACGGAGAAAACATCCAATACTCAGGAACAAATACTTGCGCTCATCACACAAATCGTTGCTTAAATATTATAGGGCCACAAATCAAAATGTGTTTGTTTTGCATCTAAATTTGGAATGCTATAAATAAATAAATATAAATATAAGGGGACAATCTCACACCAATTGACCTAGTCCCAAACTAAGCTCTAGGCTTGTACTATGGGTACTAGACAACGATATAAATACTTATATAGAGGAATATATACTTAAATACATAGAAAACATCCATGACTCAGGAGCAAATATTCGCGCTCATCACACAAATATCTGCCCTTACCGGGATTTGAACCCAGGACCGCTAGCTTCGTAGGCAGGGTCACTACCCACTAGGCCAGCGCGTCGTCAATATACTTTAAGTTTAAAAAACTACCTATATGGGCTTTTGTTTTGTGGCGCTTTTGTATTTAAGCAGCGAAATATCTACCCTGACTGGGATTTGAACCCGGAACTGCTAGTTCCGTAGGCAAAGTAACTTGCAACCAGGGTAACGTGTCCACAAATATGTTTTTTGCACCCTATATCCATGGTACATGCTCGTATCATTCATTCTGTAGGAAAGTGCTTGGTGAAAAGGACTTAAATATTTAGACTAGCGAAAAAATACTAGGCACAAGCAAGTCCTGGCCACCCATTACACGTCTATCTGCGATCCACCCCATTAACCCCCCATTTATCAAAACGTCATTAATCTTCAGAAAGAAGTGCAGCGGTGATTAAGACATCTTGCGGCTCATTATACACTGCCGATCAAGTTAACGGAGAATGTAAGAAAAAATATGCCCGTAAACTCCTAGAACTAAATTTTCCATCATAGCTATGTCACACATGAACCGCTTTTGAAATTCAACGGCTATTTAAAGGAACGCAATAGGTAAAGGCAAGTTAGTAGGCTCTAAGTATGGTTAGGGGACATAACTAGAAAAATCTTGCATTATAGCTCGGTGAGCAATGAGCCTTTGAGTAAGCTATTTACAAGAAGTTATGGGTTTGCTAATGTTATTATTAAAAACAACGATACGCATGTAATTATAGGTCCAATATTGCAAGTCAATTTTGAACCAGTTCCCGTTAATGGAATGTGCTGAAATTTGGACCACAAATGTATACCCGATGACAATGCTATTTATTTTGGTATATACAAGCTGATCTGATGATTGAGTGGTGACAGTATCTCCGCTTTACTCATAGTGGATCCTCTGTGTTGGAACTAATTTGTTTGAACTTGATAAGCAGGCAACAAAAGCTTTTACCAAAATATTTTTTCCAAAGATCATAAGATCTTGTAAATTATGGTTCAACGGGGTAGCTTAGCTATAACTAATAAAACCATTGATACAATTAGTGTTCATGACAGAGGTTTTTTTATACACCATACCAAATTAACTTTTAAAACCAACGGCAGTGTACCCGTTCTTTTAATTTTTAGTAAAGTCCCATGAACGCGGTGAATCAGGGTTGTCTCGGGTTATTCGAGAGCTAGGGTTGGCAATCATTAATCAGTTTATTTATGCTTCTTAATTCTGGATCATTAGTACCGATGGCAAAAGTTTACTTGGAGGGTGGATATGAAAACCTAAATATCTTAACAATAATAAACGTAGGTTAGATTTTTATAATGTTTTGTTTTCGTATTAGCATTTTTTTTTTTACTTTTGTATTTGAATATTTATTGTAAAAAACCTACTTTACAGTTTTTTTTATAAACGTCTAATAACTAAGTAATTAAGATTGTGTAATAAATTCATTTAAAGAAATTCAAATAAGATTACAAGAAAAAACGTTAGTATTTTTTCCTGTAAGTTACTTGCCACCATTAGGTTAGATCTTCGACACAACCATCGCCGTACTCCCAAGGTTAGAAAGTGGCACGTTAATAAATTAATAAATAACTAATGATGGTCAGTAACAATAAATCAGGGCTACCGCAACTCCGTGGGAATAGACGAGCGCATTTACATAACTCCGCTTAATACCGAGGTAAATCATAATTTAGTGGTATATTAAGGCTGTGGTTACACTAAGAGCAAAACGGAAGCGTTTTTATAAAGGTGTGTCTCTAAATAGGCTACTTTTAAAACATTATTAAAACAGTTTGATATACAGTGTGTTACCAGCACCCTGGCTTTTTTTTAAAGTAGGTTACAATAACGTTTATCTGTAACGTAACTATGACATTAATTTAATTAAAAAAACAACTTTTCAGGCTTTGTTAACTTTCTAACAAAATGTTAATTGCCAGCAATGTAAAGCACAGCAATTTGACAAGTGTAAATGACAGTCAACGACTACTTTGATTATTATGATTTGCCCCCGTACCACGACATGCCTTGTACCAAGCAACAGCGATACTGATAACGATGAACACGCAGAACATGCACTACATAAAAAATGGACAGTATCTAAGAAAATTAATTGTGAAGTTATTTTAATTATTTTTTATTTGATAATACTTGTAAACAATTGCTAAAGCCACATACGAGTATTATCGGCAGTTTTAATAAATGCCCGTATGCCGGTAACACACTGTATAATGTAATGAAATAAATAAATAAATATCAGAGGACAATCTCACATAAATTTACCTAGTCCCATACTACTTTGCTTGTACTATGGGTAAGACATGCAACACTCCGAAACGAAAGTACTTGCATTCATCACACAATTATATCCCATGCCGGCAACCGAACCCGGGACCGCTAGCTCCGTAGGTGCTGCGAACTAGGCTAACGCATATTCAAATGAATAGTTTAATAATTAAGTTTTGTTTGGTGTCAGATTTTTTAAAATAATAGCGATGGAGGTATTTTGTGTAAATCTAACCCTCTGTATCTGGTATGTTCGTTTGATTAAATTGGACTGTTAAATGTATTCAAAAACGGACAAATAGGTGCTACCACAGCACAACCACCAGCGCTCCACTCACGTCAACCCAAACTATACAGTGTGTTACCGGCATGCGGGCATTTATTCAAACTGCCGATAATATGTTACTTTAGCAATAGTTTGCAAGTACTATCAATTAAAAAAAAAAAAAATAACTTCACAAATTAATTTTCTTACATACTGTCCATTTTTAATGTAGTGCATGTGCTGCGTGTTCATCGTTATCAGTATCGCTGTTGCTTGGTACAAGGCATGTCGTGGTACGGGGGCAAATCATAATAATCAAAGTATCCGTCGACTGTCATTTACACTTGTCAAATCGCTGGTCTTTACATTGCTGGCAATTTCAATTTTGTTAGAAAGTTAACAAAGCCTGAAAAACTGTTTATTAATTAAATTAATATCATAGTTACGTTACAGATATACGTTATTTTAACCTACTTTAAAAAAAGCCAGGGTGCTGGTAACACACTGTATATACATTCACATTTGTCAAAGACGTTTATTGAGTAAGTAGGCCGCATGAGCACTTTTACACATCAAAAATCTACCAGCGCTTCCCAAAAGGAGATCACTGTTGAGAAGAAACGTCGCAAGAAACTCAACAGTCAGACAGTTTTTTATAGTAACTTATGTTAATGATAATACTTGACGTGGCATTAATATAAAACAATGAAATGTGCGTGCGTAGTTTGAGCAGAAAAACTGAAATTGTCAAACGTAAAGCGCACTAGGTTCAAAAACGACCTGACATTTAAAAACTGCATAATTACAAACTCTTCTTTATGTTTAGGTCCTTATTTGTAAGCGGTGGCTTAGGTTTCAGCACCCGCTGATTTTGAGACCACGACCTTACCCAGTATAATTTTCCACTCGACACAAATTACGCCACATCACACGCTATTTAATCCTGCATTGTCGCCCGAGCTACACACATTACCTAACCCTTAGGCACTCCATCATAATAATATAATACACCAATTCATAAACCCTATAAGTGTCTAATTTGCGTAGCATCTTGCATTGTTTCTGCCTCTCTACATATATGAGAAGCACGGCCTATGAAGGGGTTACTTTTCACTTAATAATTCCTGGGCCTCTATTCCACTGCGTTTGTAGTACATCAATTGAGATAATGAGAGATCCAAATGTTAACAATACGATAATAAAAAGGGAAAAGACAATGTTTAATTTCCTTTGGCCTATTGGATAAATACTCGTAGCACAAATAAGGCTTACAGGTGCCATATTACGTTCGGTCTCGGAAGAACTAACTATTACACTATCGATTAGATGGAGAGGAATGGTATGATCACCGATCAGACATCCACAAATGATGGAATTGTAACAAGCCAAACTTGTGGGTGGTAGGACCTTGTGCAGGGTCCGTCCGGATCGCTACCACTATCTTATCCATTAACCTACCGCCAAACAGCAGTGTTCGCATTGTTGTGTTTCGGTTCGGGGATAAGACAGCCGGTGAAATGACTAGCATAGAGGCATTCCATCTTAGTCCTCAGGGTTGGCAACGCATTTGCAGTCTTAGGATTGCATTGCAGTCTTGTGAATGCGAATGTCTATGGGTCACAGTTCCCACTTACCATCAGGTGGCCTGTATGCTCGTTTGTCTTCTCTATGCCATAAAAAATAATGCTTTGGCCGCAACCACGTCTAATGTTGACTTGATAGCCCGCTCCGATCCTATCAGAATGTAGCCTTAATTCTTTAACCATGCCTAAAGAGAATTTCATAAAACGCGAAGCGTACGCCGATCGAAGTTTCCGATACATCGCGAAACCCGCTTTCAAACTCAAAAACATGTATAAGCGATACCAAAAACGGGGGTTATTACCCAAGTTCGACAAGAATGTTGCCAGTTCACCCAAGATCTAAATTCAACAAATGCCTGCCAAAGGAGCCAACTTGCCTTATTACATCGGAAGAATTTTAACGAGATGCTAACTTGTTTATAAATTGAATTTCTGAACAGCTTGTTGCCGATATAGATTAAGTTTGAAAAAGTTCAATGATTTCGTTCGGAAATTGAGGTTGCCATTTTGTTGGGGATTTAATTTGTGGTGAATTAATTTGTTAAGTTGGTGTTGGGCTCGTTTGTTTTGTAAGACTTCGGTGTTGAAGGTTTAAGCCGATTAAATGAGAAGTTGCGCGATGTGTGCTGATGCTACCTTGGTTTTACTGTTAAACTAGTATTTCTACAGAAAGTATTTTCTTAACTAAGTCTCCAGTAGGTATCCATGAAGTTTCATGACTTTAAGACCAATTTTTCCCTTACTAAAACTCAAATGTATCACATTCGGTACAGTACTTAATCTGTGTATACCACTCAACAAAAGTTGGTCCGGCGTTGATACTTAATACGTGTATTTAGCCGACTATACGATTATCGAGCTATAAATCTCTTAATTCGTATTCTTAACTACTTACTACTGTTAACTACCACTAAAACCAAATAGGCAAAGCAATACACATTACACGGCAAAATACCCAAGTCCGGTTCGGACAACATGTTTTACGTGCGATTGCCAAGGTTTTTTATTTATATGGGATCTCGACACCTTCTGGAGCCAATGGTATTAAAGTTGACAGGATCAATATTTTTACCGTAACAATAACAGATTTACGTGTCTATGAAATAGCGAGCAGGAGTCCTAAACACAATATTGTCTACGCAATATACCGATTTACTGTTTTATGTGCTAGATTATAACAGCTTGGTTGCTTTATTCAAAAACGTCTTATTTCGAAATTAATACCTATCAGAAAACTCGTGTTAGACCGTTATTTAATAGTTTATAAAGCGTGTAAAATAACAAACTATTACTCTAACATGTTTTAATTCCTATACTTACCATGAGACATTACTATCAAGATGCTATAACCATAATACCTAAGTAAACACACTAAGAGCTTTCATTCTGCTTATGATCAGATAGCTGATCCTCTAAAATAACTCGCTCATGAAATCGACGGACCAATTATTAACTGGAGAGTAGAAGTTGTCCTGTCATAGCGCAAGATTTATAGCGCATAGCTCTGACTATGACTTCCCTCACTCGATCAAGCGTTTGACAGCCGTTTAAAAGAGAAAAACACCTCAGAATAGACGTACGCAGTACCAAGCAGCCGAAGTAAGTACCAATTATTTGTAGTAGCAACCGCCGTAGTAGTAGTAACTAGCGCCGTGGTTCCACCATAACTTCATCATCAACATATAAAGTCACGGAGCGTATTTTTATCCGACTGCTTCAGAAGAATGGTTAAGATTTTTAAGCGTATGTATGTATGTCTATTTCTTGCTTGCCGGATTTTATGGATTTTAATTTCGTCTTGGTTGTGGGAGTGATATAGGTGTTAATTGTTGAAATAGAGTAGGTAATGATGGGGCGGTTTTTTTTAACATAATGCTATAGCGATCAGTAATTTCGTGAATCTTAAGTAGGGTGGTGGCATAAATGGTAATGCGCCTGCATCGGCCCATATAGCCAGAGGAGGTGTAGGTTGAAATCCTACCTAAGACCGACGAATTTTTCGCTGTAATATAGACTACATAATATAAAAAATGTAGTCGGAATTTTAAAACGCTTTTTATTAGACTTGTCTCTTATTATAAACATGCGTTGCAAAACGCTCTCAGCGTGTTCTCTTGTTAATGCTCTAGCTTCCGATACCGCATCCTTGCTTCTATCTATAAATGCCATTATTGAGTGGCTCATGAATGTTTTATTGATACTTTATCGTCATAACCAGGATTACGGCTATGTTACGTTTCATACATCAGCAGCCTTACATAAATGTATGGGTTATTTTATTTTCCGGGTGGCTGTTAAACTAGATTGCTAATAAATCTTTATGAAAGGGGAGTGTCGGAATCATGTTGATGTGGACTGATAGAAATGGGAACGTACGAGATGGTAGTGAACGTAAAGGTAGTTTTAAACTGACTATATAAAGAACCATTACCTTTCAATGCCCTGCCCCCTAAAACCCGAGCTAAATCGACCCGTAATCCAAGGGTTTTGTTCTCTCAAAAACAACAGACGGGCGGACGAACGAGCGAAATCGCAGCGGCGAGTTTAGGTAGTCCGGTCAAAGCGAACAAAACACATTTTAGCGCGTACATTTTCAATTAAGCAGCCTTATACGTTAAATCCATCGGCAGAAACCATGTGCTAAATTGAAAATGCACGCGCTAAAATATGTTTTGTTCGCACAGACGGGACTACTTAAACTCGCCGCTTGGACATTCACTCGTCCGTCCCTCCGACCGTCGTTGTTCAGAGAATCACTACCCAGTTGTTGGCACTCAATGGAGGGACTCTGCTTAACCACAGAATAAGTAATAGTACAAGTACAGAAGCGACTCTCTGTGACAGCAAACATGCGAATTTAAACCTATTCAGAACGCGGGAACGATAATAATACAAGTGCACGCACGGAAGTGACCTTGGTTACTTTTATGCGATCGATAGTGGGGGCGCCCCTAACGAGGCAAAATGCACCTTAAATCTGCGCAGCGAGAGTCTGTATTATTTCGCCCGTCATGAGTTTTACTGACTCCGCCCACCTCCCAGGGCTGGCACTTACTTGTACTATTTCTTTCCGTGGCTGTTGTAAGAAAACAAATTTAATTTATGATAAATTGTAGTTTTTTTATGTAGCTCTTACTTAAATGACGAGAAAAAATAGTTCATGCCTGGAGGGCTGGCAAAAGTTGTCCGCGACTTGTTTGTTGTTTGCTCCGATCTCCCTTTCCATCTAAATAATAAGACGTAGTTTACTAGTATTAACCTTCAAAATATATGTTAATTTAAATATAAATTTTTTGGCATTTTGCTGTAATGTGATAAATGCCAAATTTTTAGTTTTATTGAATCTCGACTGTGCTAATACTGTTGCACACCTGTAATTGGTACTAACTATTCAACTATTTTCTTTATACATACCTACCTTTTGTATTTGTATTGGTTTGTACAACTATTGGTTTGTACAACTATTGGTGTGTCTAATTGAATAAATAAATAAAATAAACAAATCAATATAGACCTTAAAACTTTTTGTTTGTTATAAACTCAAGTACTATCGTTACCTACTCCGTTACTTAGAAAAGCTGCCATTTGTTTGTGTGTTGTGTTTACCTAATATCCAGCACATGCTGACCTTGCTTTAGCAGGCAATTACTAGTACTGGGAGATCTACTTACTTACACTGAACGCTGTTTAAGGCAAGTAGATAACTGGTTTTTGGTTCGAATAAGTTGAAAACAGCGAAACTGCGGACGGGTCGTTAATAAAATAAATAATATTATACCGCTCTTTTTGCGTCGAGGATTCAAAACTGTAGGTACTGATTGTGTCAGTAATTAAGTCCAGCTACTCGTAACTACCTATCTAGATCGAAGTTATTAATAATATTAATAATAATCTTACCTTTCGTCATCCTGAGGCAGGTTAAAAAAAGATAATTCGACATTGGAGTTATTATTTAAGCACCCGTATGCGATGCAGTACTTTATGCCTTTTCGATTAGTCATATTCGTATAAGTGCGTAGGTATTCAAACAAAAACTTTGGCAGCGCACGGCGGCGCGCGTCGAGACGAGCGCTCGCGTGATACTCAACTGATTCGCCCCTTGCAAGGGGCAGCACATTTTGAAGGCGATAGCGCGGAGTGTCACCGGCCTGGCTTAACCAAGTAAGCCGCGGCAATGAAAAGCGGTAAATAGAGATTCCTTTCTCTAGTTTTTAAATGTTTAAACGTTCAGAGATGTGTTGTTCGCCGATATAAAACAGCTATATTAGTTGATTTTGGTGTTTAGATTTAAATGTGTCAGAATATCATCTAACTCGCTTGCTCTAGCAAAGCAAATAGCTCCATTGAGTAAAAAGAAACATAGTGTAACCGAAGCGACACAAACTTTCCCCCCTACTAATATTTAATCCATCTAAACTTAAAAAAAAAATACATATTAAATTTATTACTAGATTAACATGATCTCTAAGTCTCTAAGCATAAAGAAACAAGGTGTCTCACTTATACCAAATGAGTTTCCAAGAACAGTATTAGTAGTAGAATTTTCTATAATTCGGTAATTTAAAAGCCTACATTATTTAGTAAATCAAATGAAAGTGACGCGTACACTACAACATTTCACTGGACACATTCGAGTAAATAAGCAGGTTAATCGTGTTTTACCGTGTTTAACAAAAACACACAAACTTTTGCTTTTATATTTTTATTTTATTTTTTTATGGCATCGAGTAGACAAACGAGCACACAGGCCACCTGATGGTAAGTGGAAACTGTGACCCATAGACATTCGCAATCACAAGACTGCAATGCAATCCTAAGACTGCAAATGCGTTACCAACCCTGAGGCTAAGATGGAATGCCTCTATGCTAGTAATTTCACCGGCTGTCTTATCCCCAAACCGGAACACAACAATGCGAACACTGCTGTTTGGCGGTAGGTTAATGGATAAGATGGTGGTAGCGATCCGGACGGACCCTACACAAGGTCCTGCCACCCGCAAATATTAGTGTGATATGTATAGAATATATATTATGGCGTCATCGTACATTCAAAAACATCATAAATATCCAACTAAACTTACATTCCGTACCTTTTATGAGTAGACACCTTTTATATGTACTTAAACAAGCAAACTTTACGTTGTACCATAATCATAGCGGCTGAAATGAGCTAATTATCCCCGCGTTATCGCCTCACAAACCTTATTCACTTAATTTTACGTTCTCTAGAATCGTAATTATGTTATAAACATCAATTAGTGAAAGCGAGCGTCACAAAAGAGCAGTTATGGGGGCGATTAGAACCTGACCCTGGCTGGGAGTATAAGGGAAGACCAAATTAGGTTTGTTATAGGGTTTCTTTGGGTTAACTATTATACAAAAGGCGTTCACTGCCGTCCGTGTGCTCATTCTTGCTTCCTAGGTGTATTTTAAACTATCCTTCGATACTGTAAAGACTGCAATCACGGCTATCGAGGCACTGTTTTTTTTCTGATACCTTTAAAATTTCCTGGGTTGTGATAAAACAAACCTAAACTAACATAACAGGTTCTGTAAAAAAAAATATTCAAACTTATGAATTTTCGAACAAATGACACCAAACTTCCAACTTGCGATAGGATACCATAATATTAGTAAAGACGTTGAACCGTGAATACGGAACAAACAAACACATTTTTACACTCATTACATTACCAAGGAGTGCGTCTTCATAAGGTACAGGAAACAAATGAAGACATAAAGGAACCAGGAACTCTGTAACTTGGCCTCAACACTACACCTTTAACTGTCTTGCCAGATGAGAAATTTGTTGTACCCTTAATAAGTAATAAACAAAGTCACATCTTACACGTGTCGTAGAGAAAGCGTAACCTTGGACACGTTTAGATCATACATAGGATTCGTTACGGCGGCATTGAATACCGAATACCAGAATCAACAGCTACATGGAACGGCCAAATGGACACCAATCTTGTATGAATGGCGCAGGTCAGTGCGGGAATAGGGCGTTCGAGGAATTGGCTAGCGGATCAGTAGGCCTCGACGATTTGTACTCAGCGAACTGCAGAAATTATAGAAAATGTATTTACATTAAGCTGTCCTGCGCTCTGTTTCTATTCTATACTGTTTAAAAGATTCTTAATCTTTAGGTTTATTTCATTAGCATAAGTGACAAAAATAATATATTAGTGTTCAGGCAATTGTATAGAAGTAGTTTTAAGCAAATAAGCAGTTTGACATGCAACTCGGATTAAATAAAGCACGTAGGGTAATGGAACCAGTAATGAACAAAGACCAATATTTAACACTTGATTCTTATTGTACAAAAGATAAGGGTTATTGACTTATTTTGAGACTATCAATTTATAATCTTTGTTTTAATAGTTAAGTGTCCAACATTGGTGGCGTAGATAAACTGAAAAGCAAGTAGGTAGGTACGAGTATGTACTTACTAGAAATTGTGTAGAACCTAATTATACTTTCTAAAAACAAATGATTCGCATAAATACCAATATCAGGCGATTGTAGCATTTCATTAAAATTTTATCCGGATCCTCCATACGTGTGTTCTAGACATTTTGTAATTTGTAATCTTCTGAGTTTGTAAGCAGCTATAGAGAAAGTCGCTTCCTTGTACGGCAGGCCGCCTTTCTCGGCGTAATTTGGATCATAATGGTTGGTAAGAGGATCAAATTATCAGTGCCGTTCGATTGGTCACCAGCCTTATACTGGCCAGTAACATACACGCTCGAAATTACAAAGGCACAAGGACCGTTACATCTAGTCCAATTTAATCTTAAGAACGATCTAGCAATGCTTAAATTTGAATAAGCCGTTGATATTGACTTACGAGTTTTTTTACCATTACATGCGTGAATCACGTGAGTGGTTCAGAGTGCTTCAAATACTAGAAAACAACTCTATTATTAAGAGAGGTAAGAGCGTGTTTACTATATGAATGAACCTATTTCGATATTTTTGATATGACTTGCTTTACTGGATGTGCCTAAATAGGATGCTTCTAGTATCCCTATTTGGAAAAGGAATGCGAGTCCGTTAATGAAGCCGTAATGATATGCTTCGGTTAGATTGCACGCGTGGAAAGGATTGATTATTTAAATTTTGGTCTGACTTTAATAACGGTTTTTGTGTGGCGGTTAAGGAATGATTACTAGGGCAAATGGTGCTGATACTCTTACCACCAAATTAGAACCGTCAGTGCATACAATTAACGTTCGACATAAAATTAAAGTTTAAATTGCCCAGGCTAGTCTACCTAAGGCATGGTAAATGGGATAGATATTAAAAGTCTAAGTATTATGATTTTGACAGTGCCAAAAACATTTGGCAAAAAAAAACAAGTACGAAATATTAGAGGGCTAATAAAATTTATTACTACATTTAATTTGTGTTATTTTAGTGATTAATGTCTTTTAAAGCATGGCAAGCTATGCAATTTACCAAATATCAATAAAAATGCGAATTTTCCTATTACGCTCAAATCGTTTATTATTGAGTGCAAAGTTGCATAAATGAAAATAAGAAACTTTTAACCAAATAATCTAAACACCCGGTGAAATGGTAACTGTAATATGCTCTAATTTAAAATACGGATAAACCCACAAAAATAAAAATGCATGGTTTCTAAATCGAATTTGCGCCCGAAACCGTAAAACCCTATGCGCTTTCATTAATTCTAAGCACTCTTGCAGTAATTTATTTTTATTACCGCGTTACTAAAACCTTTCCTGGATTTATTTGTACCGGCTAACCTGTGCCCGGCCCGATAAATAAAGTGGGTTGTATAAGAAATGTACCGTTTCCTCCGAAGATACAGGGGAACCAAAAATCGAAACAGTTCTCTGTAGAATTCGAGGATACAATTGAGAAAATGAGACAGGATTTATAACGACAAAGATGGTTTGTTTTTGTATGAACAAACCAAACGTACACAGAGGCCACCTGAGGCCTTTGCTAAGATGCATTACGCTAACTAGCGTTTCTATTCATTTCGTTTTTAAACCAATCGCGTCACTGGTAGATGACGTGATACGAAAAGTCACGTGATCTATCAGTGACGCAATTGGTTTAAAAACGAAACGAATAGAAACGTTAGTTAGCGTAATGCATCTTGGCAAGGGCCTCTGATGGTAAGGATTTTGAGGCCTATCGACATCTGCGATTATAAGATTGCAAATGTGTTCTAATTACTGTAGACAGATGGAATGCCTCTTGTGCCTAAGCTTTTATCCTCGACTACGCGTTCATTTTTCATTTTTCGTAACAGAACTGTGACCCTAGTGAAAAAGTACCTATTTTTATAATGTAATTGTAATTTGATACGTATCTATTATGCACCTACATCTAATTAATCTATAAATTAATGTAACCTTTGACGTGAAAGTTCATCGAAAAATATGAATAAATGAGTAATGGTAAGTAATGAGTATGGGTCGAAAGTTGTGTAAGTCTACCCTTTTTTATACATATAGGTAACCTTTTTATCACGAGCTAAATCGACTTATATCCGCCTTCATTACAGCTACAAAAGTAGCCTATGACGTGTTCTGACCATTTTTTTTTGTAATTTACGCACATCATGTTAAATTATTCGCAATATTTGGTCGCGGCAGAAACTAAAAGGAACATACTTTTACGAGAATATTAGATATTAGTTATAAATAAAATTTGCCCTTAGCATTTTAATTGCTAACCAAAATTACTCGCATCACACCGAAGAAATGTGAAGGCGGCCATTTTGAAATTTTCTGCATTTTTAAACTTCAACAAAGTAACGCAGGTTTCATACAAGCGGCGTAATGACAAAACTTCGCATAGTGTTGCCGCTAAGCACCCTCCACACGAGAGCCCTCGAACATCTGTCGCTTCGTGTGAAGGGGCTTAGTTTAAATGCCGGATTGAGGGTTTGTGAAGTGTAACTTTTTTCGAGATACAGCGTTTCAAATGCGTAAAATCCAGGCAGAATCAAATATCGCGCATTTTTAAAAGGCAAATGACTTAAAAATGGTCTGTAGCAATTTGAATCTTAACATGCGTAAATTAAGACCTAAATTAAAATGTCATGTATGTTTTTTTTTCACTGGCGATTTATACTCGTATACTTACTTAAAGTACAAAGTACCCTTTTAATACATTTGTGATCTTATATGTTCAGCTCAAAACAAAAACATAACTAAAAATAAATTGACTGGTAGTGATAAGCATCTTACTTTAGATGCATTTTTAATAAATCAAAATTAGACGACTTCATATAAGTTCTGTAAAAAACTTAGTTTTTGGGACAAGCTTTTACTGCCGACTGTACTTTTTTTTGCACAGCCGTCATCTACTTGTCAAGACAATTCTAACAAGCCCTAACACGACGGGTTAATCATGTGTAATTTAGGAGTTCCTATGGCCACCCTGAGGCTCCATCATCAGACCAGCTCAAGGATATTATTATATTGTCATCAGAACTAAAGGCGTATGCAAATTTTCAGCTTCATCGGAAACCGGAAAGTGGCTCAATTTAACTTTCAAGATTTGACCCTTACATACATACATACATATACATAAAATAAAATAAAAAATATAAGGGGACAATCTCACACCGATTGAACTAGTCCCAAACTAAGCTCCAGGCTTGTGCTATGGGTACTAGACAACGATATAAATACTTATATAGAGAAATATATACTTAAATACATAGAAAACATCCATGACTCAGGAACAAATATTTGCGCTTATCACACAAATATCTGCCCTTACCGGGATTCGAACCCAGGACCACTAGCTTCATAGGCAGGGTCACTACCCACTAGGCCAGCGCGTTGTCAACATACATTGCAAGTTAAATAAAAGCTTTTAAAAAGGAGGTTATCAGTTTGACCCGTATGTTTGTATGTACGTAAGTTTGTAAGCGATTATCACGCGTTTGGCTGAACCGATTTTGATAGTTTTCAGGAAACTATTTGTTACAATCTGCAAAAGGTTTTTGGTAATCAACTAATTTTGGTATACATTTGGTAAAGTCGAACTGACGATAAAAACCACAGATAGTTAACGGGACTCCTCAACGATACCTATTTCCAGATGGGTTATTGCCTAACGCACTCGCAATCGCAGTCGGCTTCAAAGTAGAACAATTGTATTTATTTTGTATGCAGACAAGGCTTCGATTTTCAAAATGAAAACGATAGCGATTCCGAGTGCGTTAGGCAATAGCCCCTCCGGATGGCGATAAGATATGTCGATTAAGATAGTCGAGTGACTATAACGAAGAACATTTAATTGTTTAAATATGACTATGACTTTCCCGCGGCGTTGCGGCAAGCTTGAAATATTGTCTTAAAGTTACATAACAACTAAGAAGTGGGACTACATTCAACTTTTTACATAACAACTAAGAAGTGGGACTACATTCAACAGCTTATCACTAAAAAGTATATAGTAAAATAAATGTTTTAAAAACCAAAACCGCCTTCAAAAACGCAGAAACTTCTTGTTTTTTAATTAGTTGTCTTACTTAGTTTGCACGTTCATAATCATAACCTTTAACTACTTTTATTGGGCAACACAACTATTTCCTCTTAAAAAAATAATCCTTGTTGCAATGACAAAATATGTTCATAAAGTTGTGTAGCATGCGTGCGCTTTACTTTTGTGCATTTTTTTATTGTTTGCATTGCCTTCACTTGCTTCATTTTGCATTAAAGTCATAGGGCCGGGCACCCAATGTTAAACAGATTTCAAGCCACAAGTGTTCACCCATCAGTCAACCAAGCGTGTGAACGTATCTCGTTTGGATCCTGGTTCCCATATCTTTAGCACTGCCCAACCGCTGACTCTTCCTGGAGCCGTAATAGAACTAAGATTGCGGGCCTCGGTATTTGGTGTTCTTACAAATAAAATAGGTCATTAAATAAGTCGCAGGGGGCCACAATTAACAATAATATTCAGCATAAAAATAGTTTAGACATGCTAAGTTTAAATAGAAAAATACGACATAGTTACCTAATCCTAGTCTAAAAACCTATATGGCCACCGCTTGGAATTTAAAATGGGTACCTAGCTGTTCTTGACTCCGCGACTGCGCGGGAAAAAGTTCCCTATGTCGATTCTCGGGGTTCAAACTATCTCGATACCAAAAATCGAAAATTCACCAGTTTAGGGTAAAGCGTAACAAGTAGACAAACAAAGTAGCTTTCACATTTATAATATTAGTATGGATGGATATGCATGCTCCAGTTTGTTAATATTTTAGGCTCGTTAATGGTAAAGCCAGCGTTGTACAAACGAAGAAAGTCAATTGTTACTTTCACGAAATTAAATTCCTATGATTTTATTTTATGTCACTAACCAAAAAAGATGAGAATTGAAATTGAACTAAATTGGTCATGTTAATAACTTGCGCGTTAATCCCTTAATGTCCCGATAAACTAAGCATTCACTCGCTAATTAAATACTATCGCAAATTTATTTCAAAATATTTTCCTATATGTATCTACATATTTTATATCTTTGGTTTAATATATGACGGGTTTTTAAGGCAGTCTTCAGGGTGTACGTGGCCAGACAGTATTACTCGCTGCCCGTCAAGATCCCCTCGCGCTAGCTAACCTTTCGCAACGCGTGACTGCAGCATTAGAGCGTAATGGTATAAGACGTCCGCTTAACGTAAGCAGATGATCCGAGAACCGTGTGAATCAGGTACGGTTCAACGACTTACTTTTATTTTTAAATGGTTTGGTAAGTAAAAGTCATATTAAGGTCGCGTCGTATTCATGGTAAACATTTATTACTCGCCACCTAACTACGCTGCAGAGGTTGACCACTGCATGTTGACAAGTTTTCGCCCGGCGAGCAAGAAAGATTTTCTCGGAAGCATTTTTCAAATTCAAAATATGGCGATATGCTTGGAGTTCTGTGTGTTCTTGTATTTTTTGTATAAAAAGTTACGTTAAAACGCAAAATTAAATTTAAAACACATTTTCGTTATGGTTTTACTGCAAAATGTGCGTTAGGTGTGAACTTTCTCATTTGCCTCCAAAGTATGATTTCGATTATTTCACTACATCTGAGAATGAATCACTTAACTTTTAAAACAGTCAACTTTTCCGTGAAATAATGCTATGAAAGACGTACAGGCGGACAAGCGAGTGATCCTAAGTATAAGGTTTGTATGGACTTGAGGAAAACTAAAGAATACTTTCAATGCGAAGCACTAAGTGACAATGAAATAACGTCCTGTACGAAATTCAAAAACTGAATTTAAGGCCATTAGTCTTCGGATACAATTTATTTTTATGGACAAATTTGAATTTACGTTCGGAAACGTTTGGACACATTCCAATTTTGAAATGTAAGTGAGGATAGCCCCAAATTGAACGCTACGTACGTTTATTACTTCCTGTTCCGTTGTAACCAATTTTATTTACAAGTCATATTTCAGGTGACAAAATACAAATTTACACAGCATGCCACCCAATTATTATTATTGATTGATTCCCACGATGGATGTTGAAATATCTTTGAAATGGCTTTCATGTGAATCAATTAAAACATTTAATCTCTATAAACACTTAAGTCTTCACAAGGCAAACACACGACGCCTCACGAACCTACTTTAAAATCGGTTTAAAAGTACTTATCGCCCCTCGCATCCATCTTAATTCCGGCCCTATTCTGAGACGCTCTCGACTCGTGCGAGAATCTCGAGCGAAATGAGACGTGTAATCGAATTAGGACCCCAGACGTAGTTTTGAGCAAATGGACATTTGAATGGTTAGCACGCTGTGCGAGATTCATTTGTCTACGCAGTTGGTTTCGTGGCATGCAGAGACGACAAACAATACAGATGATGTAGTGGAAAATCATACAACATCGCATGCTGTTGGATAAGCTCGTATTAATCTGGCTATCTCAATTACCCGACTGAGAAAGCAAGAAAAATACGATGTCGTATGTTTGTTCATTATATCCTGTATATGTATAGCTTGACAAAAAAGAGGTTGATGTGGGGACAAGACACAGAAGAAGTAAGAACATTTTCAATTGATATCAACAGTTCTTGGGTAAAATTTGGAATCCAAATAAGTTTATCTACACATTTAGCTTAGCTAACTTTAGCTGTACATTACTTGCGCAGTTAAAAATAATTTTTTCACGTTATTTTGCCAGTAACAAAGCCTTTTTAACCCATTTTTAACCCCTCCGATAGAATGAGACGCCAATAGATTGCCGCCTAAAGTTTCCAAATAAATTATCGTGAAAAGTTAGCAAGGTAACTGGCCAGTAGAATAAAGAGCTTCTTCGATATAATTCGTTAATGTAAAAATATTTAAATAATATTACATGTTGTATTTCTCATTTATAATGTAGGTATAACACAACTATGGAACATACTCGTAATGTCACTTTTATATTTTGGTAAGTTTTTACCTACCTGAAATAAAAACACCACCTCAAAACCAACCTAACAACTTCACAATTTGTATCTATTTTAATAAAATGTTTTATGGGCTATATAAATTCCATTTTATAACGTCATAGTCGTACATCACTTTATAGTGTCGTAAAAAGTGCAAGTCGACATTTCAGGCCAGTGCCAGTGACAAATGTGCTCGGCTCTAGATTTATCGTGCCCGAGCTCAGGCCAGCAGTGCCTGGCTCGAGCTATTTTGATAGAAGGCCACTTACATACTTTCTGTCGCCTGTAATCTGGAATGTGTATCGTTACATCGCTGCTGTTGTATGTACTTAAATATAACACGCGAGGTTGGATCAGTAGTATAACCTAATAAAGTTGATGTCGTAGATACTCGTAGGTATGTAGGCCTGGGGGCCTAGTATGACTGCATTCATCGCGTGACAAATGTGGATAAAGCATCCGTCACTCTCGTACTTATAGATATATGTTTTATCCACATTTTTTTACGCGATAAACGCAGCCATTTAAGACTCGCTGGGTCCCTACTTGTTTCACTGTTTACCTGAGTTTATTATTATGTCAACCAGATAAAGCAAAATGTTGGTACTTATTTTTGTGATCTTATGTGAAAGCCTATTTTGATTTGATCTTATTTCAGGTTGAAACAACATATAGAAGAGAGGAATTGGAGAAACGCAGTATAGTGCCTTCCTCACAATCCGGTATTTCGTCTCTTGGTGTGTTGCGCGTATCCATAGGCGGCAAAAAAATTACTACTAACCTGTTATGTTATTATCTATTCTCGGCAAGTAAAGATTTTTCTGGGATTAGAGTATCATTCGTCCTTTCTTAACACGATTACGTTACCAACAGTTAGAAAACTAACTTTCGCATTTATTTAAAACTAGCGACCCGCCCTTGCTTCGGTTCGGTTTATGTGAGTTTTCTGTAACACTCGTAAATAAACCAGTATTTATGATACATAAAAACTTTCCTCGGTCTATTGATGAAATTCGCATTAAACTCCGTTGCGTAGTTTGAAAGATCTAAGCGTATACATACAGAGTCTTTGTTTTATACTATGTAGAAATAAGAAAGATCATAAAACATTGATGTGTTCACGCATATTATATGTTATGTTCGTATCTTAATTTGAAAGACCTACTAATGCGTATGTAAGTATCTCGATAAAGGTACCCAGAAATGTCATCATCATCATCATCATCATGTCAGCCGAAAGACGTCCACTGCTGGACATCCAAGGCTCTCCACTCAGACCGGTCTTGTGCTTTTCTCATTTACCCAGCAATGTAATCAACACATTTTGAAATCCACATGTATTTAATAATGTTTGTTTTACGTAGAAACTTGAATAGCGTAGGTGAGTTTGGTCTTTTTGAGTGAGTTTAACGACAGAAGTGTCACAGTTGCGAAATTATTATAGGAGTAAAGAATGTGAAATGCTGTGGATTTATTGTCTTTGTGTTCTGTGCTTTTGATAAGTTGCATGGAAATGTATTTATAAACATGATTTTGTAATAAGTAATAAATAAATTGACAAACAAATTGACTTACGTACCTACTTACAGACACTTTAGACACGATTAACTCGTTCATTTTTCAATAGGGAATGCAAAATATAAACGGTAATGACCGGTTTAACCGGTTTTTTTTATACAATAACCGTTAATAACCGGTTAAATTGGATTCCCTATGTTCCAAATATAGAAAAGTACATACGAGTACTTAAAAACGAAGAAATCCCCCATGACTCAGGAAAAAATTATAACTTTTATCAAAAAAATATTTTGCCGGTACACGACCCCGGGACCACTAGCTTCGAATTTAACAGTATTTGCTTTGGCCGCTAGGATTGCAATGGTCCTGCGCCAGTTAATGTTCAAAAATTAAGGCTAATTATGCCCGGTTTAATGAATGAGGGGCTCTATTCTACTCGGTAAAACCATATTGGTTTTCACATACCTACATCCCATATACTGTCAAATAAATAAAGGCTATCATAACGTTAACCATACTATAACATATCACATCTTTATCTTAATACGGTTTTACCAACCGGTTAAGGCCTGGTAATTTGATTATTTCTGTTCCAGTTATTGACCGAATGTACATCATTCTTCATTATATTAACAAATTGCGCGTTTCTCTATCTACTTTTTGTATATAAGGTGCTAACAAATTAGTCACGGATATTTTAGGAGATAATACATTACATTAAAACAATTAACTTTTAACTGTAATTAAGGAACCTTTGTATATCATTTTATTGTTTGAATTTACCGAACAAAACATATAAATTATAATTAATCTTTTAAATAATCACCCCTATTATGTACCTGTCAAGGTGTTTAACACTGTTTGTCAAAAGTTGTTTTTCGTAAATGTCATTATGATTCGGCGGGAAAACTGTAGGTTATTAAATACTAGCGTCTGAATGATAGTTTAAAGAGGTTCTAGAATGTCTAAAGAGGTCTCATTTAATTATCTTATTAACAGGGTGTTTTAACGTAGCAAATTTGTTTCCTAGTTTTCTCCAAAAAAACATAAGAAAACCTATCATGTTTCATACTTAAATGTACTCCGAGAACCGAGTACTATCAGCTGTAAAAATATCCGTGACTAATTTGTTAGCACCTTATATATGTAATGTACGTATGTTTGTAGATCAGAACCAGCTTATTAAATTATTTTTAACTTCAAGTATTCAGTTATAATGGTGTTTCTCGTATTCTTATGGGTTTTTAATTAGCAACGCAAAGTGCGTCATAATAAAATAGCACAAGACTGAAATTGGAAAATGTAGTTAGTGCATAAATTTGATTGCAAAACTTTGGCTGTAGCCTATACAGAATTCATTTCAAAAAGTAAACCATACCCAAAAATCCATGAATAATGACTTATGACAGTTATGACACATCTCTTGACGCTCATTAACCTTAAACCAAATACTTTCAATATTCTAAACCGCGCCTGTCACTCATACCATCCCATTTGGAACGCACGTCTAACACTTATCTAAACTCCGAACTTACCCTAAACACCTACCTTATTAAAACGACATACAGCTCAATTTGTTTTACCTTTACGACACATCAAAATATAACGTAACATTTTTGTAACCATAACTCATCGGGATAGAGTTCCCATTCGTTTGCTTTTCTTATGGAAATGTCGCGTATTGCAAATACGGGCCGTCATTGACATTTGTCGGCGTAACACGGTAAGGGACATAAATCAATGCTCGGATAAAAACAATGGACGACAATGGAGTGAGTCGCTTTGTTCGAGATACCGTGGTACCGCTGAACTTTGACGGTGTTGCTCGTTCGGCGTTAAAGAGTGCACGGTTAATGTTTTTATTACAAAAAAAACATTAGATTGTTTTTAAAATATTAGACTTAAGTATTTATATGTAATTGTGACTAGAGGATGCCCGCGATTTCATACGCGTAGAATTAAACAAACAAACCAACTTATTTTCTTTTGCACTCCTTAATTTTAAGTCAGTAGTTTCAGCGGCTTATTATGTGCGTTATCTGTCAGTCATCCAGTCACGAAAGACTTTTATTTAGTTTGGCTTGTCTACTTAACGCATATTCTACAGCTTAGAAGTTGGGTTCCGCAATATCAAAAACATCATATCTGTACAAAACTCAGAAGAGATTTATAGATTAGTTCAATGAACTATTAAGAATAGATACTTAAATATATGGGTCATACACACTCGCAAAAACAAAAGATGTCTCTCCTGTGGTCAATAGTTAAAGGCTTGTATGCTTATAAGTATTTTTTTTATTTGATAGGACTAAAGTAGACCTGACGCCGTTTATGAGGAATTAGGTTCAGCCAGAAGATTAGGCTTTAAAAACGGGTAGTTCCACAGGAAAAATGGTAACCTAAATCTGTTTGTGACGCATATATGTATATACGTATGGTCTCAATATTGACACCATTAGAGGTGCAATGCAAAGTTATAGTTATAGTACCTACTTAACCTATAACAGTTTTAAAGCCAAAACGAGTTGTGTCATCAGATAAATTGAACTTAACAGAAATTAAGAATATCTGTGGGGTTATTATGATGTATCTGTGCAATTCATTTTATGCTGAGAGAAAAAGACAGAGTTATATAACTACTATAGCTCTGTCCTTTACACCCACCGTAAAATGAACTGCATAGCCATGTCATAATAACCCCCCTGAACTCGACTGCGTTGAGATAATTAAATTAAGTGATTTCCATATAGAAAGTCCAAAGTAACAGCAACTTAATACTACAAGGATCCCATTGATATACCTACTGGAAATCTTAAAAATCGCACTCCAATCGATCGAACGTATAACGAAATATGATTAACGAATCTCTGACAGTCAGTTCGAAACCCTACACTATTGGTTCCGTCAGCTGTTTAACAAAGCACGTCACTTTCAGCCCCTTAACAAAACGCCGAATTGTTTTAAATTTTTAATTAATAAACGTTTACCAAGCTTTTCATAAAAGAGCACTATAAATATAGCTCCCACAACCTACCTTTGTTGACGATAATGTATGTATAAATCGATCAACCACTAAGCTCAGCGCCTCTAATTCTAGGGTGTAAAACCATATTGCCCCGTGATTGCCTCCAACGTGTTATAGTATTGTTTTTTAAGATAAATAAGAGCTATCAAAACATCGACAATACGGTAACACGTTAAAAGCAATAAGGTTTTACCGTGTAGAATCTCGGCCCTGTTCTGATTAGGTTACCTAAGAAAAATCTGAATACTTTCTCACAAACTTCAACGCTTTGAAGTCAACCATTAACCATCGCCCGGGAAAGGGAACATCGCTGTTCTAAAATTAGTTTTATTCCCGATTTTAAATTCAAAATGGCTAATTTAAGCGCGAACTTATATGAATAATAGCTTACATAAATCAGATATTTCACATTGTATGAGACTTAGTTTGATTTATACTCCTGAACATGTCCTAGTGGCGGATAGGCGGTTCTGTGCTGTGATTCATTGCAGCTGTAGTAGGTTGGGATTCCACAGGATTTAATATGTAAAGTCTACTTTTACTTAGGCAAGAAAATACTTAATCCGCATCATTAAGCGAGCAAACAACTAGAGCAAATCATTTTGATTGTACGAATATATTTTATTTATGTGTATAATCATTATTTCAATTAATTGAAGCTATCTATGACATTTAATGCAATTTGCGATCCTTTCTAGTAAAATTGAGAAAACATGAATCCAAGAGCAAGTTTATTTATTACATTTTCGTGGGTGTAGGATCAATTACAATCTATAAAACATAAACACTTGCATATTAGTATTTTACAAAAATAACCAGAATTTTATTAGTATTATTTTTTGTATTCTATCAAGTAACACATAACTGATGCTGCCACTTGTTAATTTAGTGACTCTAACCTAAGATTTAAAGTTACAAAAAAAAACTGAATGATACAGCACCGGAAAATTTTGCACAATTATTTAAATACAAAAGTTATTAAGAGTGTTATAGATACAAAATCTTTTTACATTTACTATTAGCGAAGGTAAACCTGTGTAAAATGTAAACTTTAATATTACACACAAAATTACATAATATTATCATCTTCGATAACTGATTCCACCACATCAACACGCCCCCTTATAGAACTGTACAACGGATTCCTGAAGGCGGTGCTGACGCCCACCGTGGACGCGACCGTGGCCACGGAGTCCCTTCTCGTCAACGACACAATGCTCTCCGTCCTCCGGTCGAACGTCGACAGAAGACCAGCAGTCGACCCCCGTCCCATAGCCGGGAAAGACGGCAAATTGATCCTAGGCGTCGGTATCTTGTAGTGCCAAACGTAGACCGCTCCAAAAAGAAGAGTCACCATAAAGAACACGCCGACAGCTATCTTTATGCCAGAACCTGAATCAGATAGCGGCCCACCACTCAAACTCACTGCTTTCACTTCATACCAGTGCCTCAGTAAATGACTATCAATATCGTTAGCCACTAACGCGCTTGAACCTGTATATTCTCCTTTTTCTACGATAACCACTTGAACTTTATTAGGAGGTATTATTCCGATATGATAGACTATGTTGCTATCTTTGTATGAAGTGACTGTTCTATCGACGAATTCTTTAAACTCTACATAGTTGAAACTTCCATCTCTTTCAAAGGCTATTGCTCCACCGCAAACTTTGCAGCAATGTCCGATTGGTACGATCGGAGAGGAACAAGTTGGTACCGCGCAAAATTTTAAACTGCAATCAATATTTAGAGTAAATTGTTGACAAGGGCACCCCTTGATGGTTTGCGAGCGGCACTGGTTCGGTTCAATCACGATTCCAGTTTGAGAAACCGAATTAAGGAAGAACTGCCTCTCCTCGGCTGGCCTTATTGCATATCGAAAGAAATCACCTGTGTTGTATTCATGCCCATTCATTGTGAGTCCTTGGATACTTTGAGTTGCTTCAGGTAAGAGGATCGAAAACATGGCATTTTTCGGAAATTCAACCGTATCGTCTGAACAAGGCACTTTTTCCGCATCTGGAGTGGCTTCGTTGAATCTGGGTGACGCCCACACATCTGGGTTGGCCCACGATGATAGCGTCTTATCGACGAAATAAGTATTCTGTTCCACACAGTTGTCTTTTGGGTTGGCTCCGAGGTACAGTGCTCCTTCTAATAGCATTTCTCCTGTGCTAGGCAAAATAAATTCCTTAACAAAATTTTCTGATTGAAACCTAACGGTGCCCTGAAGCGTCTCAGGGAAAACGACGGTTTGTTTTGAACACGGCAAATTTCCGTCTATGAAGTTTAAAGGGAGATTGAAACTGGTGTCGGGTAGCCATGTTACTTTGGCGGATGACGTCAGAGCAAACACAACTGATATTAAGAGCACACGCATGGTCGCGTGGTGATCGAATCAATTTCGACTAACGAATGACAATCATATGAGGGTAATTCGATACATCTGATTTCATGTCTGGCCGTTCATTATCGATGTCTGCTTATGATGACACATCCAATTGAAATTAAATCGTTCCGAGTACTCGTAATGTTGTTTTCTGGTTCGTTGGTGTTGTGAACTTTAGTGACACTGCCAGCATAATGATTTAACAGGGCTATTTATAAAATAAATTTTAAATTGTACTAAAAATCTGAAAAAGTATAGATAAATACTAGCGAAAGAAACTTGACGTATCAAAAATACGCTGGGATAAAAAAATAGAGATAAGTTTGTACATACCATACCATTGGTGATTGTTTCTTTTTTATTTTGTTTCTGTGCAATGAAGTGTTTAAATACATAAATGCAAAATAGAGGTCCCGTTTTAAATTCCCGGTATCAGCAATTGTTTCTGTAAAGAGCGCGACTATCTGTTGAATGTCTTGGATATTTTCTACGTAATTAATTAAGTATGTATTTGTCCATATAAGTACGTTTATTGTTATCTCGTATCCAAAATACAAGCTTAGACCTTTAGGACTACGTAAATTTGTCAACTGTTTTTTTTTTATTATTCACAAAATATTGATCAAGAGCCATAAAATATATAGTTGTCAACCATGAACCATATCATCTACAAATATGTCTTAAACATTTTACGAGAAAAATGCGTATAAACAAAAGATTACGCTTAATCCTGGAGGCATCGCTGTGGGGGATTACCAGCCTCTTGAGAGGGCAATAAAAGTCAGGCCCACGCGTGGGCTATGATAAATGTCGGGCAACGCCGCGGCGCGGTTTAGTATAACCATTAATGAGTTTGGGAAGGGTGGAAATTTAATAAGACGCTACGGAGCGTAGTTATGCAAATTTTATTGTTGGAAAAGCCTTAAGGGAGCGTACGCGGAGGTTTTGTGGGAGTTGCCGCTTAGATCGAAGCTGGGAACCTGCATGTGGTATAACCCAAGTGGTGCCAGATAGTCCATAACCCAGTAGATCTTAAGAGGATTGTAAACAGACGCTTAAATTGCATAACTGTAAAAACAACATACATGTATATTATCTCCGGACGGTAACGTGCCTCACCTCCTAAATCAAGTGTGATGTCCGCGATTTTCAAATATGTGAAAAATTTATGCGTATAGTTAATTCTTTTGTTCTTTTCCAAAACATATTTTCTTGAAAAGGAAAACGTACAGACCTAGTTTTAATAATATCTACAACATATTCGAAAAAGTAAAAATTGGAATAGGTTTAAGGGAACAGAAACGTTATGGGATTTTGTATGGTTTTTTTACTTTTACAATCCTCTTAATAAATGTTATTGTAAACTACGAGAAACGGCATTGTGTGCATAAACAAAATAGATAACTTAGCTTTTTAATGTTAAAGATTAAAATAAGCTCTTTCTTTTTACCCCTACTTAAATGCACATGAATCTTAACCACCCTTAATCATAACAAGTTAAAAATTCAAACATATCTTAAGTTAACTAATAATTCTCTAAGCCGCAGCGTTTCCGATCACAACCAAAATCCGTATATCACCTTTATTCAGCTACAAGTTGCACGCACAATACGCTTCGTCGCGTAATGGTGCAGTAGAGGCTTCACGGCCGTAGAACTGCGTTATTGCTTTAACTCGCTTCCTGAAGGATATTAGGCTGTGTTTTGGTTCTATTAAAGGAGCTGCGGTGGCTTGTGGATTGCTTGATGGGTTGCGTTTATGGGTAACGTTGCGGTGTAAAATATGATGCGTAATAAAACACCAATTAAGAACAATTAAATTGGAAGGAGTACTTATGTGAAAAGTGAAAGTGATTGAGTGACGTTCTTGTTATTTTCTGTAAAAATACTATGAAACAGTACGGTCACGAGCGTTAATTTGGGACCCATTTCAAGAAAAATTTGAAATTGTCAATGTCATTGAAGATGTCAAGTCATTTGTAACTTTTAGGAAATTCAACCTTATTGTTGTAGAATGTCAGATTGACTTTGGTCCTAAGGTGGGTACCAAATTTAATCTCGTGACTGTACCTACTGTTAAAGCTTCACTATTTTTTTTACAGTACATGTCATGTTATCATAATGGATGTATGAAAAGTAGAGATCGACATAATTGACACTAAAATGTTATACCATGAGGTATCTTTCTTACGTTCTATAAATAAACATGTACTTATTTTCTCACGCGTGAATGAATATGCGTTAAGTTAAGCTAGTTTAGCTCTATCTATTTTAACTACCTACTAATCCATACTAATATTATAAATGCGAAAGTGTGTCTGTCTTTCTGTCTGTCTGTTACCTCTTCACGCTTAAACCACTTAATCGATTTAGGTAAAATTTGGTGTAAAGATAGTTTGAATCCTGGGAAAGTATGTAGGATATTTTTTTCCCGAAATTCATCTCCTAAGACGGTGAAATGGGGGGTTAATATTTGTATGGAGCTACGATATAAACGCGTTCCACGCGACGCGACGGGTCAAAGGTTGCGGGAAACCTTTGGATTCATGGTACAGTTCCAGTCCTAATGGCAAGCCTTGGGGTACCTATGTGAACAGAACTAGATGTATTTGGGCGGAAATGATGATGATGATGATGATGAACATTACGATTCCGGTCATTTCTATAAACTTTGGGACTTAAAAAATGTAGAAGCACAGAGCTTCGGTTTTTGCAATTCACAATGAAACTTAAGAAATTTATAAATAAATACAAAATTTGAGTCTTACACTGTATGTGAATTATTTTTACAGTACCTAAATTATTGCCGAGGGTAGAAAGTACACAATTTATGGACGAGTCATAGGTATACATAGTGTATGAGTTAATTCATTTCCTTTTTAGCTGACATTGTGCATTTCAGAATTAAAAAAAAACATTGTCATATGTTTTTTTTTATTAATTATAGGTAATGTTATCAAAACACTACAAGCTCCATGTCGTTTGCTTTCCATAATATGACGTTACTCGAATCGTATAGTAAGTACACTTTTACACATTTTTCAAGAGATTTTTGTTTTGTGAAAACTTGTTGATGTAAGAATGTCTGGTATCACTATAAACTAGACTAAATCATGTTTTCAATGCACTTCCTAATTTTAATTTCTAAAACGAAGAAATGTCTTATTTCAATTTTATAGAAGGATAATAGTAGTGTCCCGATCGACTCCCCGCTATGGATGACATTTAAGTTTTTATCAAATTTAAGGTCCTTATTCTCGTGGCGATCGAGATGGGTTAAAATTGTGTGAACACGAGGTCAAAGGTATTATACAAAAAATCAATCTGCAGATCGATAATACTTTTATTGTGTGAGTGGTAGCACTGGCAGCATACGTTAATGGGATACAAATAATAAAGTTTACGGCTCCGCTAAAAGGTCTGACGGTAAAACGAGGTGCGATCGCACTAAACTCCTAATCCACGGTTTTATGGCTTAATTGGGTCGGATTAATTTTATTAGCGTTTTGAAAGTTGCCGTTTAGGGTTACACACCTTACGGAGATTATGGGCCATATTTCTCTATTATTTAATAAAATCCTACTAATATTATAAATACGGAAGTTTGTGTGTTTGTTTGTTACTCCGTCACGCTGAAACGGTTGGATGGATTTGGATAGAATTTGGAATGGAGATAGCTTATACCCTGGATTAACACACAGGCTACTTTTCATCTAGAAAAAAAATAGAGTTCTCGAGGGAATAACGATAATAAACAATTACGCAAACGAAGTCATGCGCTAGTTTCATAAAGCTGTTACTTCTAACGCATCTAGAGATGGGCATCTCACTGGGCCTAGTCTTGGCTAGCGTCATGGATCTTGATATTCTTGATTGACGCAAGTTAATGACAGATCGTGTCGACTGCTTATGTCCACTACATACATTTAAGCAGAGTTTAGCAGCGTTTGCATCTTGGCTAGGACTACTGTTTATTAAAATAACTTCCTGATCCGCATTCGTAAACTGAATTTGACCCAGATGCCTGTCTTAATTACCTATGGCATATCACTACCACTACATCACTACATCACTACATTTATATAAAACAAAGTTCCCCGCCGCGTCTGTCTATCTGTATGATCGCGATATTCTCAAACACTACAGAACAAATTTATATACGGTTTTGAACGTCAGTTAGACAATCTTTCACGGAAGATATAATAAATTCTTGTTTATGTACAGGTTTTACAGAAAACTTAAATAAACCGAAGCACAGGTGGGTCGCTAGAAGTAGATAATTCTTATAACATCCTACTCTACAAATGTTCGACACTAAAACAATTGATTGATTCCCGGTCGAGGCTTAAATATTCTATTGAAATGTCAGCAGCATGTCAATGAATATCTTATAGCGACCTACTAAACCTGTACTCCAGATTCGATCCGTTATTCGTTTTATTTATTAATAGGCACAGGGTAACTACTTATACATAATAGTCCGGTCAGTGTGAAATGATCTATGTGACAGCCGTATTTCGTTATTTCTAACCCTTACTAGGTATATATACGTAGCAGGGCCTTTAAAAAGAGGGGATTCTATTACATATTGTAATATTGATAAATACTCAAAGAAAATAATTTATAGCTTGTACATAATTAGGAACTGTCATAGTTATCATCCTGGATTGACCCGACTATAGTAGGTATAATAATCCGTAAAAAATAGCATGTTGAATATGTTTTGAAAACTGTTCCTGAGATTGCAGAAACCTGTAGGTAACTTATTTATTATAATAATAATAATAATAATAAATCATTTATTTTAGACCAACGAGGATCATTGTGTTAGTAAATAGTAATAAATAGTAATGCAAAGTTTTTGCGTCATAGTTGTGAAAAACATTGATTCCTGTGTGACTTTCAAGTCTTGGAAAATAACATTTACTGTATTGGTGAGTAGTGATGGTGTACGGTAAACTGCATGTTTTGAACATTTTAAAAACATCATATAATTATGTCTTTTGCGAAGTTTTTTTTTTAGTTTCTTCTCAGCTGTGGTCTTTTGCGAAGCACTGGTAGAATTTTTGACGTGTAAAAGTGCCCGTGCAGCCTACTTACTGAATAAACCTATTTATCTTGTAATTTTTTTATCTTTATCATTACCACACACGAAAGCTCAATGGTACCATGTTGTTTCATTGTCATCGGAATTGCATAAGTATGCCTAATTTTAAGTCAATCCGACCATTAGAAGTAGTTTTAAATTGTCTTTCAACATTTGATTACATTCTTTGTTAGTCTATTAGATTGTTAGTTCGGTACCAGTAAAGTTAATATAAGTGTGTAAAAGGTAACAGGTCATTTTGGTACTAATGTCTAAATGTATAATGGTTCAAAATGTCTCATTATCAAAATGTACAACGGTCAAAATGTATGTAAATGTAAACATGTTATAATGAACAAAAGACAAAACAATTAAATGTCACAAAAACTTATGAGCCTAATTGTATGAGAGACAAAACGTACAAAAAGATAAATGGTCAAGATCCCAAAATATTCAATGGGTTCGAAAATCCCTTTGTCAAATCGTACAAAAGTCAAAAAGTATATTAATGACTACATGTTTGTAAGTAACAACGACAAAATGGTAATGGGTAATGTTGGTACAAGTGCCGGAATGTTCAATGGGTTAAAATGTACAACGGTCAAAAAGTATATAAATGTAAACATGACATAATGAACAAATGACATAATGATTTGATGTCATGAAACCAAGGTGTCTAAAAAGTCCCGTTGACAATATGTGCAAATGTCAAGCTGGATAATTTTAGTAACTTTTTTTTAACTTACCTAACTTTTTTTTTCTAACTAGGTAGTATTTTTGTAGAGGTTGGAAAAGAGTAGGTTTATTTCGTTATGTTTTTAAGTCGTTAAATGAAAAGCAGGACCAGACGACCGATTTCTTCAGCCAACCGATAGGGACGTAACTATCTGTTAGAAGAGAGATAAACACGCTATCTCTTCTTGACCGAATAGCTGCGTCCTTGTCAGTTGGCTGACGAAATCGGCCATATGGACCGAACTTTACTCGAGTACGTGTTGATTTGATTGGTTAACATTTTTTTAAATATATCTACGGGTAGAGAATTCCCATAATAAAAAAATATAAATAAATAAACAACATAATGAATTTTATCGTGAAAACATTTTGGGTAGAACACATTTAGTTAATCGCGTTTTGTACATTTTGGCCACAGAGTATTCCGTCCTGAAAACTTCCAGTCAAATTGACACTGGAACCCTAATGAATTCTATCTATTCTAAGTGCACATTTAGTCAATTGCGTCTTGTACATTTTGGCCACAGAGTATTCTGCCCTGAAAACTTTCAGACAAACTGACACTTTAGCCGTAATTAATTCTATCGAGAAAACATTTCGACTAGAGCACATTTAGTCAATCTCGTTTTGTACATTTTGGCCACAGAGTATTCTGTCCTGAAAACTTTCAGACAAATTGACAATTTAGCCGTAATGAATTCTATGCAGTGCACATTTTGACTAAAAGAAATGTTGTCCATAGCATATTTTGACTTTAAAATATTTAGACAAAATGAACTGGTGGCACAAACATTTTGTACTTTTTGACAAAATTACATCTCAACCTTTTATGCATTTTGGCATTTGTACCAAAATGACCTGTTACCGTGTAAAAAGACTAAAGCCAGTAGCTAGTACTGTCTAAAAATAAATGCGACAGGGTGTCCTACCTAACGAATCCGTGACCGGAGTGGGTTTCCGAGGGGACTGGAAATCAATTTATCGTGCGTGCAGAAAGGTTAGTTTTGTGGCCGTATTGAGCCGAGACCTTTACTATCCGGGGAATTAAAATTTACTTTTATTTCCGTAAAGGAAGTAAGTATTCACTTTTGTCATTAAAAAATCGGATTAATTCTTAGTAGCTATACCGGATAATACGCAATATGCGCTACAATTATACATAGTCCGTAATCGAGAGATTAAAAATAATACAAGAGATAAATAATCTTAACTATATTGTACTAGCGTAACTTAACGTGATATAGCTTGTCACATTTTATATTTACGAAAACGCTCGTGTTTTTGACGTGAATAATAATAGTTTCCCATTTTTTTACTTTTTACTACTATAATATAACTAATATAAAAGATCGTAAAGTAGGAAATTCATACTTATTAGGGACAACACATCTAAATTTTGTTAATTCTAAAGTTTGCACACCTCTCATATTTCACGATGAATGAACTACATACATACATACATTAAATCACGCCTGTTTCCCAAAGGGGTAGGCAGAGACCACTTCTTTCCATTTGCTACGATCTTGAAAAAATTATTGTGCTTCTTCCACATTCATACATCAAGTCATGCACGCACGTCGGTTTCGGGTACTTAAGATTCGGCCTTTTTCCAGTATTTCTCCGATGAATGAACTAAATAATATTTTTGTCACTAGGTACCTATACATATAAAACTGTGCTATATTAGAATACTTAACATGAATATTTATTACTGTAACAAAAATCAGCATTAAAACCAGTTTTCAGAACTTATTGCACTTGAAATGACATTAAAAACACTTTTCCTTGAATTCAAAGTTTTGTAACAATTCACTCGTTATCGTAAAATTAACGAACTTTTTAATGCTTCCCAATTCAAACTCTTTTAATATCCCAAGACAAAGTGCATCGGAACATTAACATCTCCTATTAAAACAAACGAACATCGCCGTTAAAATAGAATAAATTATTAACACTTGTCTTGCCTTCGAAAATATGAGCCAACTGAGTCGTTACTAGAAAACATTTAATTCTAGCTGCTAACATTCACGCAAGAAACAACCTTCTTACAATAGGATGAAGTTCATTCAAGACTGCGGAGATGAAATAATTATTCTCTCCTTAATTATAACAGCCTGTATAACGTTTCGTTTGTTTTGCGATTTTGGCCAGTTCTTGATTAGTAAAGTTTGAATCTTATTAAATGCCTGTTAGGGTTGATATAGCTTTGCAGCGGGAGTTTAAAGTTAAATGCAGTTTTTGGCCGCCCGCTGAGCGCATTCGAGGTGATCATAACAAATCATCAAGTTGTTTGCAAGGGGCGGGTGCACACTAAGATATGTATTTTTATAAGGTCCTCGTACACTATTGTTTTTAAAAGTATACAAAATCTTAGTTTGTGGTTTTAAATAGATTTCATAAGTAGGTAAGTTATATCTGTCTATCTTTCGAAACACGATAAGAATTATGTTTCAAGTTAAAATACACATTCACTAGCACTTGTAAATAGTAGATTGTATAACTAGGGTCAAAAATAAGCCATAGTAGCCCGAGATGGTTATTTTCCCGAGCAAAGCGAGGGAAAATTGTGCGAGGGGTACCTAATATGGCTTTTAGACCCGAGTTATACACTCTACTTTTCACTTCGATTGTGAGAAAATAAAAGAATTATATAAAAGTAAACACACCTTCACTGTTAGAATCAACTTGCTTTTCATTTTTCCATTGTGTAAAATTATTGTATGCCCTTAAATAGTTTTCACGATATTTCACGGGCAAATTATTTTCACTCAGTTTTTTGGCCTTTTTCTCCATTATTGTAATCGGCGTAAGTTGCAATTCATTTTCATTTGACGACATCTTAAAATTAACAATGATTATCCACCCACAATGTATTCCGCGGCAAAATATTGTTTTAATTTGGCAGCGTGTTTTTTTTTAAACTACTTTGACACAGATACAAAATATAGACTAAACGGCGCTGACCGAGTGAGTATTTAGCGCTTTAAAGCGTAGCTCAAACGATTTATGATATTTTAGCAATTGTAAAATAGGTACTAAAAAACACCTAATGTTTTGAGAAATGAATTCTGTTACCTGATTGGTCGATTTTAATATAGCTTTATTATGGTTGGTTGATATCCAATACTTTTTTTTTTTAAAGATTTGAATTAGTTAACGAGTGTACGTACCAAAAAGAACCTAACGTTCCGACTGACAGTCGATGTGTATTGTGATTGGTGGATTTAATTTGGTGAAGTATTTTGATTGGTCAAATTAAGATGTTTTGTAAATGTAAATCATTCTATTTTCAATTTCATATTTTCCCTAGTGAAAATATATAATATTATATTTTCCCTCGGTTGTACATGTATCACTTGAGTCTCGCTTGATGAGTCTATTTTGACAAACTTTTTGAGCATGAGAAGTGAAAAATATGTTTAAATATTGTACAAGCGAACTGTTTTCAGTGCTGTCTGCTTTTTAGAATTTAAACAGTGTTTTTGCAACCACTTTCTACTGGAACCTTCCACTTTCTATGGTTCATAATTTAAACATCTACAATTAGTCATGTCGTTCTAAACTTATGTGTTTTTTACAAAAAGCAAAGCAAAACAGCACCTCCTGGTATTCTTATGTTTAGGAAAGATTTATTCTAGTTATAAATTGTAAAAAAAATATAACTTATATCACGTACCAGATATTTGAACAAGTTAATTTCTTACTCTACGCTTGTCTTCAATCAATTAGTCTATGATATTGTGCATACGGCCTTAAGCAAACGCTCCCGACGCACGGAGATGAATCTCCTCGCACTGCAAATAAATCGCACAGCATGGGGGACCATAATTTAATAGTCGACATTAGCGGACTTTATGTTGCCGAACATGTTAGAGTAATTCGATTGCAGACTGGTCAGGTCAGTACCTACACTAAGTAATTAAAAACTAAGTAACTGATTAAGATAAAACACCCTGTATACAGTATATCTATACATTGCATATGCTTAAAGAACCTGTATACTAATCCCCAAAGTAAATAAAAATGTTTCTTTGTTTCGTAGATGATCTGCCAGGCCTAAAACGAACTAAGAAACTAAGGATATTAATTAATATATGAATAAGTTATAGACGAGTTAAACGCACACAAAGTCGTCGACAAACCTGTAGTAATTAAAAAAACTACTTACATTACGTTCTGTATGAGTTTCGTTTTCACGGCTGCTAATCATGAATATGTATTTGAAACAAAAACCCCAACTCTAAATGTAATATTTTTTACCACAAATTCAAATTGCATATCCCCCAACAGGCTTGATCCAATTTTCCATATCACCGCAAAAATAATATTTGCAACGGGTTTCGTTAGAAGTGTCAGAAACTATATTTTTTAGTAATGTTTTTAGCAACAACATCGGGAAATTTTCATCCGCAATTCCATTAAATTTGCTATGAAATCAGATACTGTACGTGTACGAAATAACTGATCGAAAAGTGTAAATACAAGAGTCCCATTCTAACATTACATTATTGTTCTCCTTTTCCCCGCACTCAATCATTTGACCACGTCGAGACCAATTGGAGTTCGATCAAATACGCCACCCGGCGGGCTCTACCATAAACCAAGTAGTACATAAACAAAGCACGGTTCTCGGTCTTAAGTGTTTATTGGACATTTAGTTACGTGTGGCGTTCTTTAATAGGATTTTATTGGTTTACGCTTCGTAAGACGGCATATATATTATATAGGGTCATAACATAACATATAACGGGTGTACACATTTGCTGTAATATAATTCTCGTACATTTTAGTAGGAATTTCTGATCATCCTGTAATCTTAATTTTTGAAACCTTCCAACCAACCTATCAAACAATATTGAGAAATCATGCCGTTTTTCAACTGTGATTACATATTTTAGTAGCCCTATAACATAAAAAATGATTATATATACTTTTGTATTAAATTGTTTTACAAGCACCTAAAATTATTACAATTTTAAGTGGACCTTAATCACTTCTAACAGGCCAAATTTAAGTCAAAGATTTTAAATCTTTAAAATTATATCTATTTTTTCGTTTCAATTTAATTAAAAAGCAAAGATAAAGAGCGGCAGAATAAAATATTAAATTTTAATGAAATTTCAAAATTATGAGGCGAAGTCCAACAATAAGAAAAGCGGCCATTATCTGCTATTAATCTGAGTCCCGAAGGATTAAATTAATTTTCACGTTTTCACTCTTGTGCGAGTGAATGGTGCTTGAAAGAGTAAACCGTTTGAGCTCTGTATGAAAAGCAATTAGAATAATGATCTTCAAGGACTAAGGGGGGACCGCCAGTTTACCAAGACCTGTATCCGCACTCCGGGTGTAGTTACCGCTGGGTTTTGTTGCACTGGTGTTTCCAAAAGGTCCCGTTTTTTTGTTGGATCCCTCTCTTTAGCGAGTGTTAAGATTTTCGCGTCCGCAATCGTTTTAACGCGCTGAAGTGCCTTTGTAGTTATCTCCCAAGGTTTTTCGGGAATACGTTTTTTGGACAGGTGGCATTGTTGAGGGACACAATGGGGCTATGCAGCTGACGTGGGATAGAAATAGCGTAGAGAAATCTGAAAATGTTTTCGGTTCAATCAACGGGAACCTTTTAACCATCAATTCTGGTACTTTTAGTAAATTCGTTCATGAAAAGGTTCTTCCATTTCTGAAAATAATGTAATTTGCTTTTCATAATCCTAAAAGGCGTGCAGCGGATTGATTACCCTTCTCGAGTTACCAGTGACCATGGGCGGCGGAGATAACTTTCTATCAGGTAACCTGTGTGATAATTTGCCTCCCTCTCATATACATGAAAAGGGTAATAAAGCCAACCATCAAAGATCTATGAATTTGCTGTAGGTCATAAGTTCCATTACACAGGGGCGAAAATGCACATAGTTTCCGTGGATCAACACTGACCACTGTACTCAACTCACATAATCATTTTTAAACTTTCATGTTCTTTACTCATATTTAAAGATCGGTGGCCGTCCAAACCGAAAGAGCCCTTATGGCGGCTGGCGGTAACACTGTTCTAATTCTTGTAACTATACAAATAGGAGGTACAGTTATAAGAACGGCGGAAATGCTTTTGATATTTGACGACACGTTAGCCTTGTTAGTAGTGACCCTGCCTACGAAACTAGCAGCCCTGAGTTCAAATCCCGGTAAGTGCATATATTTATGTGATGAACGCGAGTATTTATTCCTGAATCCTGGATGTTTTCAATGTATTTCTCAATATAAGCGAGTTTATTGTTGTCTAGTGTCCATAATACAAGACGACAATTAGAGCTTAGTTTGGGATTATAATCCTCTTTTTCTACAAATGTTTTTTCTATTTAGCCTTCAGCTATTTACTTGAAACCGATATTTCAACTAGGAATTTTCCTTACATGGTTAAAACCAAATCGCCTTACCTTAAAGTATACACCTTCTTCTTGTCTGTTTTTTTTTACAAAATTTAAACATGCATGAACTAAACCATGATTGCTAATAAGACTAATAATGTTCCAACACCTCAGTGCTGCTCCGTCATAACATAACAAGTGATTGTATGATGGAGTCTTCAGATGCATCTGACGACGGTTGCGGCAGTCTTATTTAGCAGTGTTATGATCCTATTGGCTTTGGAATTCAAAGTAATGAAAGGATCGATTACTACGAAGGTACGAAGCATATCCATCTCCCCCTCTAACTAAGTTTAACATTTCAAATTAAAAAGTCTCGAAGTAAGAAACTCGTCGCCTAAGCGCGGTGTTTTCCCAATTAAGCTTGTGAATTGCACTCCCGCAGAGAGCCCTAGGAGCGAACCAATTAGCTAAAGGTGACGGCCAATATACATCGAGTGGAGCGAGGCCCGCACGGAGCACACCCGAATAGCCAATTAAATGCTACCTTGTTCTCGTTTTGGTCAAAACTGACAACTGGATATCGTTATTTGGAATAACCCTGCGCCATTAAAGACTAGATTATTTATGAATGAGAAACGTTTGTTCGACGCTACTGCCACGATAACGGTGATTTTTTCTGGATAAGTGTTATAATTCTAAGAAATGAACTTGTGTGGAATCTTTTCATCCGTGAATTACAGTCACAATCTTTTCATAATATAAGTAGGAGTAAGGTCGGATTCCAACTTACATTCAAGTGGTTTATTGTATGTCACATTACAAGTATTCAAAGATGGAATTACCAAAAGGTATTCATGTGACGCCCTGCAAGGACATAGCAACATAAGTAGGGCTTATTCGTTTTTGTTGGATTTACTACGATGATATATTTCGCCTTGCACCTCCTTTATTCTTGAGATTCTTATAACATCCCCATGCATCTCTATAATTACTTAAGCCAGTCATGATTCCCCGTCTAAACTCCATTAAAAAATCCACCACCAATTACCAAACTCTTAACCAGATTCCCCTCGATCCGAAATCCCTGCCCCCCTCCCATTTCTCCTATAAATTGATACAATTGATCCCCCGACCCCCCATTTTAGCATAAATATCCGCTTACTAAGCCGAACGCATGCCATGTCCTTCGCTTAACGAAAGGAGGCTTTTTCTAAGCAGTTTCGGAGGGTAGTTTGCGAAAAAATGTTTAATTTGTTTTTGCCTGAAGTTGGGTTGTGTTTGTGGAAAATTAAAACGGCATGTCAAGATCGGTTTCAAACACGTAGCTATTAAAAACCATATTGGGACTATTCAGTTTACAAATAAAGTATCCTAATTACACTGCAAACCCTGAGACGGAAAACTGGAAACAGGCTACGGTGTACGTAAAATAAGTAAAAAAGACTTAAGGGCAAAATATTCTTGCTAGTCACATAAATATTTGCCCTTTCCTGCCTCGAACCCGGTAACAAGACTAGCTGAGTCGTTAGCTAGTGTATAGTTCCTGTTATTTTTTCCCTAAGTCTAGAATGCTGTTATAATATGTATTTAACCTGTTATTTTGCCAGTAAGTCTTGAAGGCTTTTATATGTAACAAAGATATGTATTTCTCTATGTAAGTATGTTTATTATTTATTATTGTCTAGTACGAAACCCATAGTACAGTAACCAAATGAGAAGGTTCATTATACCACAGGAAAGTTACGTTTTTTTTCTATGGAGACAACAATATGTCATGTCAATTGATTGGCAACTTCATATCATAACCATATTAGGTATCCATTAATCCACTTACATTTTTAGCTGCGGCAGTAAAAAAAAGAAAGTGTAATTACGTTAAAAAGAGCAAAGAGGTTTTAAGTATTATTTACTTTGAGTTTATAATAGTACATTGTGTATTAAGGGTGGTAAAGAAAGAATTACAAACGAGAGTCTGTTAGAAGCCCGAAGCCGAAGGCTGAGGGCTTTAATGACTCGAGCTTTGTATTTCCTTTACCACCCGTGTAACATACAATGTTTTTCATCACTATTGCGAGGAAATGAAATAAAATCAGACAAAAGATCATAATTTTTTAACTTATTAGCGGCAAACTACATCATTGTCTGTGACTTACCACAGATAATGTCAAACGTGTTCGGAGTCCGATTCTAGTGACATATGAGATCAATAGTTTATTATGCGAGATTTTTAGGAAATAGTATTCAACTGACATTTTCATCTCGAATGAAACTTCATATCGAATGGCACAAGAATTGGGGTCCTGACATATTGTGATAGTTTGAGTCCACGTATAATATTTAAAAAAAAAAGCTATTACGCACGTTAAGGGCGTAATGGTAAAAAAAGGCCCGCGGGTATTATTTTGGATTTACGGTCGATTTTTCTAGAATGTTAGGACACTATTTACGAGCAAGTGTGATGAATTTTTTTTTTTGTTTTAAATTCAGAAATAAAGTACATCAAATTAATACTCTATGACCGTTTAAATACAGAAAGGCCTGATATCGAATAATTTCCAAAAAAATCGTATCGCCTGGGGTTGAACGACTTTTTAATGCTTTCAAGGTTCACAATTGCCATAAGTAAAAGCGTTTACAAGCCTAAAGCTTAGTTCACTCACTAGTTACTGAGTCACCTTTAAATAAAAACATTGAAATGGCTACATCTAACAAAATACAGCTGGTACGTGTGTTGTTCGGCCTACATTACAGGAATTACGGAATAAACCAAATCCGGACGCAGCTAAACCTTCCAATCTTTCCGGAAAATACATTTATCATGGACTTCGTAAAACTTCCATCATCGTAACGTTTACGGGGTACGTTTTATTATTTCATCTCGACATTGGTCCGTTCGGGGTTGCCAGGATAAGCGCCAAAATTTCTTGAAAAAACTAAAAATCACACGGATGATGTAACGGTCCATACGATGTCTGTCCAGATAATCTCTAAAAATCGAATATTAAATCAAAGTATTTAAAAAAGAATTGATATAAAATGTTATGATTATTTATTTTAAATTATAGACAATAAAAAATATTTATCTGAAAGCTCAATACTTAGACAAAAGAATAAATAAACAAGAATTAGTTAATAGTAAATGATACAGTTAGTGAATCTGACGGTACCGGGTTCGAATCTTGGTTGAGGAAAAGATTTGTTCATAGAGTTGTGTTAAGTACCTACTTAATGTGTAAACATTAGCTAGAATAGAGAATGATGAGGTCTCATTTCTTGAAAAAAATATGTAAAAATTGATAAGTAATCTAATTGTTAAAAATGGAAAGCTTAAACAAATATAGTTACAAAACAAAATATTATCTTAGAACATTTGCATACATTATTTCAAATTTAAATATGGCTGCCAAAAAGTGACATACTATGCCTGCTCTGTAAGACGGCCGTGACGTCACTGAAGCGAATGAGGCAAGAATGGCAATTTTGCCTTTTGAAACAACCGTGTCCCTAGGAGTAGGTTGGCTATATAAGGGATGACTGACGTGACGGTAGAGGGGGCTTTTTGTTTTTTGTCGGTTGACACGTACGGACGTCATTCATTAATTCTCGCTGGGGTTGATTTTTGAGTTCAAGTTATAATTTTAATTTATTGAATAGTGTTATTGAAAGTTAATTACTAGTCGGGAATTAAAATTAAATATTTAATTGTAAATTCTAAATAGTACTTGGGGTTTTAGATAACGGGAGTTCTAACGGTGGAATTAGAGGTGCCCTTTTCTTGGTGACTAGTGATTAGGACGGATTAATTTTATTTCTGTTACAGATTACTTAGAAGGGTAGAGGCAAAAATTTTATTATATTATTTACATACACATACAGGTAGAGAATATTATTTTATTTCAAAACTATTTGGAAGTACATTTAAATAATACGCATAAGGAGGCCCCACGAGCTGAGCAGTCGCAGAGGGGTATTCCATAAGTACTACAATTCGTGGGTGTACAGGTATCTAGGACGATTCTCGGTGAGTCGTTTCCATTTTATAACTTCCGATTATTTTTTTTGTGTTATCTTGATTGTAATGTTTTGTTTATTGATTGAAATAGTTTCGGTTAATTCTGGTTCATCATCATCATCTTCACGACTCAGCTGAACTCTAGAGTTTACTTAGGGACAGCTAATTACTGGGAGAGGTAAGCCCATAGGAGTAGATCTTAGAATAGGCCTTAAAAGTAGAGTTAGGGTAGCTTCATTGGCTAGGGCAAAATAGGGATTTAACTAGTAACTTTTAAATTCACTTTAACTTAACGAAAAAAATTAACTAGTTAGTAACTAGATGACTTATTAATTTAAAGAAACTTTTATAATCTAACTTTTCTAAATAAATAATATTCAAATAAATAAAATCAGAATTTGATATAATATTTTAAGAGGAAATGAAATTACCTAGTTATCTGAACTAGATATATAAAAGAAATATATATCTAAGGCAAATCTAAAACAAAAGTAATTAATTTATAGAGATACGAGTACATTCTGAAATGGAGTGAATATTTTATAAAGCATAAACAATTATTCCAGTAATTGATGGAGTGACTATAGAGAGAGAGTATTGCCTATTTACTTTATTTTGAATCATTGACTAACATGAGGATTCAATCTAGCTAGAAGACAAAATGACTTCTTTATCCCACTGTTTTACTATAAAGATAAACATGAATACTTGGTGAAATTGAACATCTCAATTAATTATATAAATCTCAAGTCATATATAGACTTTAAAGTTAATTAAGCAAAATCAATCTTAAGTCACAATATTGAATATAATATATAAATCACATATGAGATTATCACTCTATTGAAGAATAATTCATCTATTAAATAATCGAGTAATAAACACTCAGATTATTGTTTAACCCAAATCTTCTCTTACAAGACGACTGACTGACTATTTGAACATTGGCAAGGAGTCTGACCTGTCTATGGAGGATGACTATTGAGGTGGACTAAGGTCCAGGGATAGCAATCCCAAGGCGTATGGCGGAGCCTTCCTTCCCTAAGGGGGCCACAAAACCTTTATATTCTTAGATTTGCTTTAGTCGACTCAGATTTTATTAGATAAACTATATGAAAATAATATTAACTATTACTCTAATAATTACTCCATTAGTAGGATGATTTTCAAGAGGATAGGAGACATTAATTAAGTTAAGATAACACTAGGTTATAATTATAAATTATAATATTTAGGGATGTTACTAGGGTAGGCTAGGAATAGTTAGGATTTAAAACCAAGACTTAAAGAATTCTAGGGTTACTTTGGTTCACAACTATTGGGTTCTTTTAAACTACTTGACGATCACATGCCAAAACTAATTTACATTATAATAGGTTGCTAGAGATAGAATTAAGTTAGGTACTAGAATTATTCTAAGCTAGTTTAGGATATTTAGGTTTAGAAAACTAGCTTACATTTGATTAGAAATAGGATAGTTAGTAATTAATTTCAGGTTTAGGTTAGGCCATTATAATTGGTTCCGCAGGTCCAGGATCGCTTAGCTTAGTTTAGGTTAGGCTTAGGATAGGTCTTTACAATTAGGTCCCGCGACCAGGATAGGTAGTTCCCTAAAGGGTCGTTACAATTGGTGCTGCGTAGACCAGGATTTAAAGAGCACTAACCATATTTAGGATAGGTTAGGTTAGGGCGAGTTACAATTGGTGCCGTGACCAGGATAATAACCTTTTAGGCCCTGTTGTTAGATCAGTATTTAAACTAACTAATTGTTAAAATTTGAAAAAGGAATCGAAAATTTGAAGGAATCTCAAGGAAATGTGTCAAATTTTCTGTTCCTTTTTCGAATATTAACAATTTGTTAGTTTAACTACTGATCAAACAACAGGCCCTTAATTATACAAATTTTAGTAGTAATTAGTATTAGATATTGAGGAGCAGGCCTGTTACAATTGGCGCGTCGTAACCAGGATTAATTAGGGTTAGTTATTTAATTTAAGTAAGTGACTTCAGACTGAAGTATAATTGTTGTCTGTGAAAATGGAGGTCTTTGTTTTAATCTTAACTTTTGTAGGAAGTTCATTTAATTATAGCAGCTAAATTCTTTACTTTTGGTTTGAGAATCATATAGTTTAACTAATTTATAATTGAAGGCAGGAAATCATAGATAATTTATAGTTTTATAGTTCAAGGCAGGTCGATAATTAAAAGGTTTTTTAATTGAAGGCAGGCAGGGTAATAGTATCTTGAAGTAGATTTATTTTCAATTAACAATATTTCAATAAAGACAAAATATCCTTTCATTTACGTTGGTAAAAGAAAAAGTCAAGAAATATTGAAATTTGTATAGAATCTTATAATTCTTCAAATGTTAAAAGTTGTTTTATCTAAATGAAATAACAAGATCAAAAAGAATTTATTGTAGATTCAACTAATTTTGTGAACTTAATTACAGTCATTAAAACTAGTTCCGTAGAGTAGCATCACTAAAGTGGTTTTAGTAAGATTTAATTATCAATTAGAGTTATGAAACATTATTTTTGGTTAGTTGTTGATCTTTCATATAAGTTTCCACATTAATTCCTTTGTATATCTTGCAAAACTGTAAGGAAAATAGAGATTAATTAGTATAATCATTAGTTCAGTAGTCGGGAAATCTAGAGAGCTTGTGTTTATACTTAGATATCACTCAACAACAAAGTTGAAATCAGGAATATTCTGATAGTATTTACAATTATTTCCATTAAAATAAGTTACTTTAAAATTTTATTAGTACCTACTAAAACTTGAGCTTAGGAAAACATTTTATGTTACCTGTAAATAGTAGATACAACTAGTTTAAATTATTCATTTTCTTCTAAGGGGTATAGTTTGGGTAATATCTCTGTTGCCATAGTCTTGGTGGTTAGATAATTCAGCTGATCAGACTTCAATTGTTTGAGATTAAATTTATTTCCATGAGCTGAATTTGTCAGACTAATGTTGTAACAAGCTAAAAGAAAAACAAACAACATTAAACCACTTATTAGACCAAACAATAAGATAAATGGGTTTTATTTCAAATAGATTGTAAAGCTAGTTTTTACATGTAAATTCAATGTGAGATATGTGTAAAGTTCTTATAAGTAAAAAGTTTTCAAACGTCAAACTAGTTTAAAAGTTTACATTACTTTCTCTGCATGTAGTTTTATTAAATAGTATAATATATATAGTAATTAAAATTACAAGAAAGTGGAATATAAATAATAATGACCATTACCTTGTAATATCAAGTTTTGAATCGGTTGTAAAACTAGCCGGTGTGGTTATTGAAGTCAAACATTATGTTAACTTTGATTAGGTGAAGATAGGGACAATACATTTTTGTAGGAATAAGTAGAACACAAATAAATTAGGAAGCGTAGGTTTAACTATAAATAAGCTTAGCAAATATTAGTTGCTCAGTTTTAGTGAAGTGTACCGGGCCAACGATCCAAATGAAGCATTTAATGTGTTCTCTGAAACTTTTGAACTATTTTATAAACTTTGTTTTCCGATTAAAAAAAGCAAAATTAACAATGTTAGTAAGGCTAAATGGATAACAAAAGGTATTAAAAACTGCTGTAAACGGAAGAGAGAACTACTGTGGAAATGTAGACTTTTCTCAAACCCCGAAAACAAAAGTAAGTTCAAATGTTATTCTAGTAGGCTCAAAAAAATCATTAGTTTGACGAAAAAATGACAAAATGACCATTTCATTAAAAAATCAATGAACAAAACAAAAGCTACTTGGAAGGTAATTAATAATTCAAAAGCTAGATACCCTATGGACACTAGATCAAATAAAATGTAACGGAAAAACCATAACACATCCAAAGTTAATTGCTGAAGAATTTAATAGTTATTTCACTGATCAATGGCATTCTACTGATCTCTCTGATGCCAAAACTTGTATTAATATAAATCGACAATTAAAAACCGCTATTAGATGTAACGCTAACTCTCTATTTATGTATCCTACAAACCTAAATGACATAAAACATATAATAAAATCACTTAAAAGTACAAACAGCACTGGCTTTGATGGCATACACACTAAAATTGTACAAAGAGTGTCTGATATTATTTCTCCTGTACTCAGTTACATTATTAACATGTGTATTGAGTACGGTGTGTTTCCTGATAAACTTAAGATATCAATTGTTAAACCTCTTTTTAAAAAAAACGATAAAGATAATATGGAAAACTATAGACCTATAGCATTAATACCTATTTTCGCTAAAATAATCGAGAAGGTCATATATAATAGTTTATATAACTTCTTTGATTACCATAACCTATTCGCCAAGGAACAAAAAGGATTTCGTAAGAAGAAGTCAATAAACATGGCTATTTTTGACTTACTTCAAAACGTAATTACAAATATGGATAAAAAAACTCCCGTATGCGCACTTTACATGGATATGTCGAAAGCATTTGATTGTGTAGATCATAGAATTCTTCTCGATAAACTTTTTACATACGGAATTCGCGGTAATGTTCTCAGTCTACTAAATTCGTACATGAGCAATCGTAAGCAAGTAACACAAATAAAAAGGTTGTCCCCAAAAACAAAAACTGAAGAAATTTATTCATCAGATTTTAGAGAGGTTCGTTATGGTGTACCTCAAGGAAGTGTATTGGGCCCTTTGCTGTTCTTGATATATATTAACGATCTGCCACTAGTCACTAATCATCCAATGGTTCTCTTTGCTGATGATAGCACCGTGATATTTTCCGGACACAAAATAGAAACATACGAGTCCGATATTAACAAGACGTTAGAAACAATAATAGAATGGCTATGTAATAATAATTTGAAAATAAATCTTAGTAAAACAAATGTTATGACATTCAAGCAAAGAATCAAATCAACTAAATTAAATATAGCTTATCAGGGACACAAAGTAAATGAAACGGATATAACGAAATTTTTAGGGCTTAACGTAGATAATAAGTTGACATGGAAAAACCAAATTGACATTATTATGTAAGAAATTAAGTAAATTTTCATACGCACTATATAATTTAAAAAAAGTTGCTGATCAGTCAACTGTCCTAACAGCCTATCATGCGTATGTAACATCCACTTTAAGGTATGGTATCCTCTTCTGGGGTAACTCCACTAATAAAGAAAATTCATTTAAAGCCCAAAAAAAGTGCATAAGGTCGATTACTGGTATTAAGCAAAATGACTCATGCAAGCCCCATTTTATCAGATTGAAAATACTTACACTGCCTTGCTTGTACATATACGAAATGATAATGTTTGTAAATTCTAATCAACACCTTTTCAATAAATTTAGAAGTGTCCGCCTTAAAAACAAATTAAAGTCATTGCCAAGTAATACAGCATTGTTACAAAAAAGCATACTTGGAATGGCGCGCAAAATATACAACAAACTACCAACAGGATATTGTTGAAAGTAACGAAAATGAAGTGCGAGTAAGTTTTAAGACAATGTTTAAATCGTTTCTGGTCGAAAAACCTATTATTCTGTGTCAGAATTTTTAAATGATACTATTGTAATATAGGTACTGACGAATCATTTATATTTTAATAAGTACATCATTAATGAGTAGGATGAGCATGCTGCATGCAAACTTGTTATAATTTGATCATAATTAGGTATTCAATCTGATTATACGAAATTAATTAATGTATAGTGTTAACGCCAGCCACCGCCACCAGAGGGCCGCGCTGCAAGCCGCTCGCGCCTCCCGCGGCGCGGCCCAGGCCGCGCCCCACCACTCCACTTCGGCCAGCGAACTCACGCCGAGCGCACGCTCCCTTTTTTTTAACGCAGTTATCACGAGTTGCTGTTATATTTTATTCCATTATACTCTTTAACCATCGCCGTTGGTATCATTTTATACATGCTTCGAGCCGGATCCTTCAGAGTCGACGAGTAATACACGTCGAGTTTACCGTTAGCGACAAAACGACGCGACGTGGCAGAATGCCGCGCTGTACACCGAGAACAAAGAACCCAGCGACGATATACAAAGAAGAGAGAAACCGGACGGCTTCTTCGAACCTGCAATAATATCTCCATCGAGTGCACCGTGTCACTAACGAGATTTATACCACGGGGAGTGAGGTTTTGGTGAGTTCGTTCCATTACGTACGTAGTCCCTCTCCCCCTGTAAATGTAAAATTCCTTTTTGTTCAAGCGGCACCGCCATAGGAGCCACTTATATTTTAAATTAAATAACGGCAACCGCCATAGGTGCGCCGATCCATTCAATTATTATTTTAGGGCACTCGCCATAGAGGCCAAACATCTTTAAAATTAGGTTGTTTTATCGGCCATTAGGGGTCCAAAAAATTCCCTTTGCAAAGCCATAAGGTCCTATCATCTTTTCCACAGGTTCCCGCCACAAGGGCCTGCTATTTTTATTGTTTCACCTTATAGATAGGTGCACTTATTCTATTTTCATAACTCCCTATGCTTTTCTTTTCTATGTACTCAGTTAAAATTCGAAATTAATTTTCAGTTGCTTAGGTCTCTTATATCGCTCTGTCTGCCCAACAATGTTGTTATATTTATTTCGCCTGCCTTAAATTTGCTTTGTGTACTTATCTACATTCCAGAACGTTCGACGCTCGGCCGGGCCGGCCGGCGCTCGCGCGCTTAGCTGACGAGGTCAACGACCGCGCCAACGCGACCGTTACAGTTGCGAGGTTTTGCCGCGCTTTGTTCGTTGCGCTTGCGCGCTGGCTTTGCTTGCGTGATTTCCTGCTTGCATTCAAATTTAAGTACCTTGCACTTTATTCTTTCTACACCTTTTATTTTATTTTCTTTACTACTATTTGCACATTTCATCAGTTTTCACTTTAGAAATGGATATAAGGGCGCTGAGAAGATCGAGAGGCACGCTTAAATCTAAAGTTACAATATTTAAACAGTTTTTAGATACGCTTTCATCGTGCGAAAGACTAAGCAGTTTACAGACTAGACAATTATCGTTGCGTTTGGATCTAATAAAACCTATATACGACGAATTTAATAACGTGCAAACTGACATAGAATCATTATGCCAAATTCCAGATGATGATTCAAAGGAACTGATGGAACGGGGCAGCTTTGACGACGACTTCTGCACGGCAGTAGCTGTGGCAGAGGAGTTGCTGAGCCAGAATAGGACTCGGGCTGCATCTGAGGGCGACGACTCTTCTCAGGTGACAGGCTCTGGTACTGCTATCGCTAAAGGTGGGCCAACATTAAAATTACCAACTATCCATTTACCGTCCTTTTCCGGAAGCTATCATGATTGGTTAGGCTTTCGTGATACCTATACATCTCTTATTCATAATAATGAAACCATTCAAAAAATTCATAAATTTCATTATTTGCGCGCGTCACTTAAGGATAGTGCAGCTTTAATTATTCAATCTCTTGATTTTTCTGCAGACAATTATGATACAGCTTGGCAATTGCTTTGTGATCGCTATCACAATGATCGAGTACTTATAAATAATCATATCCACTCATTATTTAATATTGAGCCTCTGACTCGAGAATCGGCAAGGTTACTACGAAACATGATGGATACGTTTACCAAAAATCTTAGAGCATTAAAAACCCTAAAGTTACCTACTGAACACTGGGATATTTTAATCATACATATATAATCGTGAATGGGAAGAAGAACGCAATAGAATTAAAACAATTCCAAATTTAGATAACTTATACACTTTCATTAAAGATCGCGCTAATCTATTGGAAACCATGGACGACTCGAGATACAAACAACCACAATTACAACACTCGCGTGTCCCACCGCGGAGGCACAGTGACATTACGCACAATCGCCAAAAAACATTTATTGCGTCACCCACTATGTCAAAATACTCGTGTCTGTTATGCAAAGGACACCATTCGTTATATCAGTGCTATAGGTTCAAATCATTCCCGCTAGAAATAAGATTAGAAAAGGCAAAGGAAATGAAATTGTGCCTTAACTGTTTGCGTAAGGGTCATAACGTAAGCGCATGCACGTTAGGTCCGTGTAACATTTGTCATAAAAAACATAACTCCTTGTTACATATGGAAGAGAACAATAGGTCTGGCGCACGCAGTCTGCCAACGACTTCTAAATGCGTTGTTCTACCCGCATCAGAAAGTGTAGCTAGATTAGAACCTCATACATCCATACCAGGAAATGTTACGATGTCATGTGCACATCAATCAGCTGTCTTGCTGTCCACCGCCATTATAGGTGTCGCTGATAGTACTGGTAAAATTCATCAAATACGTGCGTTACTTGATAATGGTAGCACTTCCAGTTTTATAACTGATAGTTTACATGCGGAACTTAATATTCCCGCTCATAAAACTCAAGTCTCAATACAAGGTCTTTATAACCAACATTCACAAATCACTAAACGTTGTAATGTGAACATTTCGTCACTTACAAAAAGCGGATACAATAAAAATATAAACTGCTTTGTTGTTCCCGCCATAACACAGTTATTACCCACTCATAAGGTCGATTATACCACATTTAACATCCCTGGTCACATCCACCTTGCTGATCCCACGTTTTATATGCCATCCGAGGTGCAGATGTTATTAGGGAGCGACCTCTTCTGGGAGGTAATACAAAATAATAACATTTCCTTAGGGAAAAATAAACCAACTCTAACCGAAACAATGTTAGGCTGGTTAATTTCTGGTGCTGTACCTTCGCCTTATAACACACACACAAAATCTTTCAATAATAAAAACCATTCATGCAATATGCATAATTCATGTGAGTGTTCAAGCAAAGTAGTACAGTCATGTCATTGCCAAAATACAGTCCATTGCCATTTCACTAGCTCTTCTGATACTGAGCTCCAACATAAGTTAGACAATTATTTTGAGTGTGAATCTTTTAATGACCCGCGTGTTCTGTCTAAGGACGAGCAGGAATGTGAAAAAATATTCACAGAAACGACTACTCGTCAGTCTGACGGTAGGTTCGTGGTCAACATTCCTTTGAAAGAATCTCCCAAGTGTCTTGGGAAATCATATGATATGGCACTAGCTAGGTTCTTTGCTTTAGAACGTAAATTTAGTCAAAATTCAATTTTTAAAAATAAGTACATTGAATTTATGAAAGAATATATAAATCTAGGCCATATGTCGGAAAATTTAACGTCTAAAATTAATGAAGTATCTTATTTTTTGCCGCATCACGGCGTGCTGCGAGATAACAGTCTAACAACTAAACTTCGCTCTGTTTTTGATGCCTCGATGGCTACCAGCTCGAGACTATCACTCAATGATATACAGCTGATTGGCTCAACTGTCCAAGACGATCTCTTAAGTATACTGTTGCGATTCCGACAACATAAATATATAGTAACTGCTGATATAGAAAAAATGTACAGAATGATATTTGTTAACGTTGATCAAAGGCCATTACAGCAAATATTGTGGCGTGATGACCCTAGTGAAAAAATTAAAATTTTCTATTTAAACACTGTTACCTACGGAACTGCCTCAGCGCCGTTCCTGGCTACAAGATGTCTTGCTCAGTTGGGACATGACTGCATGAACAAAACCTCATCACTTCATGTTGAGTGTAATAATCATACAATATCTTCACAAAATAACGAAAACGTAAATAAATTAATAGGTACTTCAATCTTGCACGATTTTTATGTCGATGACCTCGTGACAGGTCATGACGACAGAGATGTGTTAGTGACCATCAGTAAAGGCATTAACCCGTCAGATGTCCTACGCACAGCATGTGGGCGTAGGATTTTTGACATTTCGTGACTTATTAATTTGACATAGAGTTTCATTTTGATGTACAACAAATTTGACATATCACTTGACGGGTTAACCATCAACTTAAAGCCGCTCATTTCAACTTACGGAAATGGAGTTCAAATTATTTAGACATACTGCATGACGTACATGAAGAAAATGAAAGAAAAGGTGATCCTTTATTAATCATTAATAACGAAGGTAATTCAAAAATATTAGGTGTAAATTGGAACTGTCAAAATGATTACCTTTCATTTTCATCGTCGATATCAGACTCATGCACACATAAAAAAGCAACTAAGCGTCTAGTACTATCTACCATCGCTCAGATCTTTGATCCGCTCGGACTCGTCAACCCATGCTTATTGCAAGCTAAAATTATACTTCAAAAAATATGGAAAAATAAATGTGCATGGGATGATGAAGTACCACTAGAACTCCAAATTCCATTTAATAAATTTCTTGAAACCATACCTTACCTTAGTTGCATTCAAATACCACGCCGAGTGTTATGTGACCTTCCTATAACAATAGAACTACACACATTCAGTGACGCATCAAAACATGCCTACTCGGCGTGTGTTTATGTGCGTAGCGTATCTAGGCAGGGCGAGGTTCACGTACACCTACTTATCGGAAAATCTCGAGTTGCACCCTTTAAAAAGACTATGACAATTCCCCGGCTGGAATTAGAAGGGGCATTGCTAGCTACTCGACTTGCAAAAAAGGTTAAAGCTTCAATGAGACTACAATTCCATTCCGAACATTACTGGTGTGACTCCACCATTGTAATAGGTTGGATAAAAATGTCAAAATCAAAACTAAAACAGTATGTATTTAATAGAGTTACTGAAATTACAGACACTACAGATTCATCCGCCTGGTACCACATCCCCACGGACCTGAATCCTGCTGATATAGGATCACGAGGATTAAACGCTCAGCAACTAAAAAATAGTTCTTTGTGGTTCTCAGGCCCCAGCTTTCTTCAGCATACTACTATTGTGATACCAACACAACCAGAAAGTATAACTTCATATAAGAAACTACCTGAAACTAAATTACATTTTAATTTTCTTCTAGGTAACATAACAAATAATCATGTGACTAGATTTTCTAATTATTCTAAATTACAACGAATTTATGCTTACGTACACAGATTCTTAAATAACTGCCGTAAATCATCTAAAAAATTAACCAGCGTCACAAAGCCCAAGCCTAAAGAAAAAATTGATCCTCTGCAAATTTCTGAATTGAACAAGTCTGAAAAAACCTTATGTAAAATAATACAATTTGAAATGTTCACCAAACAGTACTCAATCCTCAAAAATAAAGATAAGTTGAATCCCAAGGATCAGCTATTGAAACTTAATCCTTTTATGGATTCTAATGATCTCATAAGAGTAGGAGGAAGGCTATCTAACTCTAATTACTCATATGACGCGAAACACCCGGTCGTCATACATGCGAATCATCACATAACGCGCCTGCTAGTTCAACATTATCACAAACTGCTACTTCATGCAGGGCCGCAGCTAATGCTAGCTACATTACGTCAAAAATTTTGGATTATTAGTGGACGTAACTTGGTTAGGAAAACTGCACGACAATGTACCACTTGCTGCAGGTTTGCAAACAAAGGTATTCAACCAATAATGGGAAACCTACCAAAAGAGAGGCTCTATGCTGATTTTCCATTTCAAAATACAGCCGTCGATTATGCCGGACCTATCATGATAGCGGATAGGAAAGGACGAGGTTGCAAGCTTCTTAAGGCTTACATATGTGTGTTTGTTTGCCTGGCGGTACGGGCAGTTCACATAGAGCTTGTCACCGAGCTTAGTACTAACGGTTTACTTGCTTGTTTAAACAGATTCGTCGCCCGCAGAGGTAGACCTGAGAACATATTCTCAGATAACGGAAAAAACTTTGTAGGAGCCTGCAACGAATTATCCAAATTTCTTAACTTGAACTCTGATGAAATGTCTAACCTTGCAGCAGAAAATCACATTAACTTTAAATTCAGTCCAGCATATAGCCCTCATTTTAACGGTCTAGTAGAAGGATCAGTAAAATCAATAAAATTTCACTTGAAACGTGTCTTAGGGCTAGCGAACCTTACATATGAGGAGATGACGACATTGTTGGTGCAAATAGAGTCGATACTGAATTCTAGGCCGCTCACTCCTCTCTCTTCCGACCCCTCGGACCTTATTGCGCTTACTCCTTCACATTTTCTAATGGGACGAACAACTATGCTCACTCCCCAGGTACTTGCTGATGACGCCGAGACACGAATTAATACTCTGACAAGATACAAAAGAATAGAGTGTTTAAAAAATCACTTTTGGAATCGGTACTATACCGAGTATATTTCAGAACTGCAGAAGCGGAACAAATGGCGCAGCGATGACGGAGACTTGCACCTTGACCAGATGGTGATTGTTAAGGATGACCGCCTCCCACCCAACCGATGGATGCTCGGACGAGTCACGTGCCTGTACCCTGGCACCGACGGAGTTGCCCGGGTTGCTGACGTACTCACCAGTTCCGGGACGCTGCGGAGAGCCTTCAATAGGCTAGTTCCACTATTGGAACATCATGTTCCAAGGCGGGCAGCATGTTAACGCCAGCCACCGCCACCAGAGGGCCGCGCTGCAAGCCGCTCGCGCCTCCCGCGGCGCGGCCCAGGCCGCGCCCCACCACTCCACTTCGGCCAGCGAACTCACGCCGAGCGCACGCTCCCTTTTTTTTAACGCAGTTATCACGAGTTGCTGTTATATTTTATTCCATTATACTCTTTAACCATCGCCGTTGGTATCATTTTATACATATAGATACAATTCTAGGCATGCTGCATGTAATTGTAAACCCATGTGAATTTGTACGCCCCAAGGCACCTCATAGTGATACATACAATCAATGTAACATCTTAACTTACCTATGTTGGACAAATAAATATTTGAATTTTGAATTTGAATTTTATTAAAGTAGCCGGCCAGCGGACGGCGGCAAGTTATGTTATTTTTGCTATGTAGAATCAGTAGAATAGTCTATGGATTTAAAAAAAAAATAGTCACAGATTATAACAAGTTTTGATCAGGAGCGTTTTTCTCCCAATTATGAATATTTATCTTTTGAAATAGTATTTAAAAATTTGGATTTCAAATGAGTAAAGAAAACTTACCATTTGAATTAATTTAGATTTCATCTTAACTTATTTGAAATACATTAGGAGTGTATGTCTATAGATAGTATGGAAGTAAGGTAGAAAGGAATAGGTAGACAAGTCTGACTGTTGTCTTATTTAGATTTAAGAATACAATAGGTAGTAGACAAGCTGAAATTACCAAAGCAGTGATCTGATGAAGGAATGTTTTATGAATTGTTAGTTACTTAACACTTTTATTAGAATATAATTATTCAATTCCATAGTACTTACCTACCTAATGACTACGTCACTATTCTTTTGGGAGGTTGTTTAGTTGCAACTTGTAACTTTGAACTTAGACGAACAGATGTATGTAGGTAACTATATTTTGCTTTGAGGTAGCGATAAATTAAGAAGTTTTATATATTTAGAGAGCAAAAATTTATTTTTAAACTGCTTAGATACCAAATTGTAATTTCTTACAAGGTTTTTAAGTAGCAAAATGATAAAATTGGTTAACAGAAAATAACTATGACCTTACAGTTAGTTACAATCATCATATTACTTAAGATAGCTATAAATAGATCTTTGATGTTGGATAGCAAGGTTAGGTTAGGTTAGGTTAGGTTAGGTTAGGTTAGGTTAGGTTACTATTTAGTACCGCAGTCACAAATTTGAAACTTCTCACATACAGTAGCTTAGGGTTGTTAGAACATTCATAAAACTAGTATGTACATTAAGCAAAGTTAGTTAACACCAGGCACTTACAAAATAGAAAACATAGCAGTATACAAATTCTATAAAATAAAAATTTGCATCGCAATGTGTTTAGTAAAGAAAACAAATCATGCTATGTTAGGTATGTTAGGAGAAAAATAATTAAGAACAATGTAGTGCAAAAAGATATATTATAGATAACACAAATTTTAGGGTAAAATTGCAATAGAACTCATATTACATCTCTATACTTAAAAAAATCAAATTGAGGTAGAAGGCCAATTTCTATAGCTTGCAATGGTTATCAGGCAAAATGTTCATGCTAGTTCCGTTATATCTTTAGATAATTATCTCTTATATATCAGCAGGGATATCATTTTCTCTAGGATGCAGGTTGTAAAAGCTGAAACAAAACCAAAATATTTCATTAGTTTCTGTAAACAACATTCATAACAATTTTAATTAGGTACTATTAGGAAAGCTAGATGGGATAGGTATCATTATTAGGTAATTTTAGTTTTAGAGTAATACTAGTTAACAAAGTCGAGTGCAGCTTTATATACTAAGGTTACTACTTACTATAAATTTTAACTCACATAAACATAATACAGTTAAACAATAAAATAGTAAAAGAATTTGATTGTATACTTACGTAGTTCGAATAGTTCTCTTTTCGCTCGTTAGAGAGAACAAGTTGTTGTTAGGCGGTAACACGTTTTATAAATCGTTGTTAGCTGTTCAGGTGTTTAACATATTTAATAATGCGAATTTGTTAAACATAGGTCCTTAGTTTTGTTTTGATCGATCAGCAAAAACAATAGACGATATGATAACATTGATAACAACTAATAGGGTAGCTGTCAAACAAATCATTGCTAGAAATGACCACAGATTATAATATAAGGGTATAGCAATGACGTCGTCAAAAACGTTCAAGGAGACAAGAAAAGTTTGATTAGACTAAACTTTGCGATTAATACGGATATTATTGTTATAAAAAAATAGGGACCCTTTTTGCAATACAAGACGTGATGTATGTATGTTTGTCAAATCGTATGTATGTACTAAAATTAAAGTTTTGCGAATAATGAAGAATACGGAAATATCTCGCTGATAGTGTATTAACTTTAGTGCAGTGTATTAATGTCTTTGTCGAGTTTTCTTGAATTTAAAAGATCGGTTTGGTGATACAATTTATGTTATAAAATAGTACATGTATAGTCTGGAAACTTAGCATATTAATTTAGTTTTGGAATTAATTATATTAAGTTTAGGGAAAATAAATCAATAGAGATTAGGCCGTCATCAAATAGTGGTTGGGATCCTACGTTGTATGGAGATTAGGATGGGACACAGTATTTAGATATGGGACGTTAATTAAGTATAAACTACAAAATTTTACGTTAGAAACTAGAAAAAAAGAGTTTAGAGCCAAATTAAAGTTACGATAGCACAATTAAGAAGGATTGATTTATTGGATAAATCGCGCTAAAAGTTTGATTAAGAGTTATGTCGTTTGGAAACTTGTGCAGAATACTCTGGACAGATATCAAGTCAAGTGACAGTTGAATTTAAAGAAAAACGGGAGTAGATTTATCCAAAGATTTTCATTGTTTTGTTTTGTTTAGTTTGTTTATTGTGATAAAACTTGTAGTTGGTTAAGGAGAGAATGACATAGTTTCTGAAATTAACTTTGTATTTAATGGTTTGATGTAATGAAAGGTTATGTTCTTAGTTGTACTAGCGTGTTAAACTAATGAGGAGTTTTGGTGGTATTTATTTTGTGTTTGAAAGAGTTTTTGATACAGAAGTTTGTAAGTAGATCTTTGCAAGTTTTAGATTTATCAGTTAGAAAGGGGTACAATTGAGACCATATATCTAAACATCCAGCCAGGTTTGTCAATATTTAGCCTGGAAACACAACTTGATTCAAATGTTTCGTTAAATTAATAAACCCGTTCGTTATAGGTTAAATTAAAATTTCATATTAAAGTTAATATGAAATTATTGGGTAGCTTGTATGCAATTTTTTTTACGAGACAGTACTATACCGGCAGGAAAGACTAAATGAATCCACACTATACATTCACCAGTTCTGAATTGTTGACATGGTTTGGAACGAATTGTTGATAGAATGGAAAGAGATACGGGGGTAGGAACTTTACTTTTAAGGGTTATATTTTGTTTTGAGAAACATGATCGTTAGATTATATACAAATCATAAATACAAAAGATTCGTTATTCTTGACCGGTATGTGTTATTAGAACTGATAAGGATCTAGCACAACCCTTATTTTTCTTCAGGCAAAAGGATAATCTGGTAATTGTGGCTACCTTTTTATGTCTCGATATTTATTGTTAACAGTTGGTATTCATATTATGTTGTCAATTAGAATTGGTTAAAGACACACCACATAATTATCAGAAATTCTGATCAGGAAAGGCTAAGTGTTGATAAATTATTGAAATATTTAAAGTAGGGTGATGTTGACGCAGCTAAACCTTCCAATCTTTCCGGAAAATACATTTATCATGGACTTCGTAAAACTTCCATCATCGTAACGTTTACGGGGTACGTTTTATTATTTCATCTCGACATTGGTCCGTTCGGGGTTGCCAGGATAAGCGCCAAAATTTCTTGAAAAAACTAAAAGTCACACAGATGATGTAACGGTCCATACAATGTCTGTCCAGATAATCTCTAAAAATCGAATATTAAATCAAAGTATTTAAAAAAGAATTGATACAAAATGTTATTATTATTTATTTTAAATTATAGACAATAAAAAATATTTATCTGAAAGCTCAATACTTAGACAAAAGAATAAATAAACAAGAATTAGTTAATAGTAAATGATACAGTTAGTGAATCTGACGGTACCGGGTTCGAATCTTGGTTGAGGAAAAGATTTGTTCATAGAGTTGTGTTAAGTACTTAATGTGTAAACATTAGCTAGAATAGAGAATGATGAGATCTCATTTCTTGAAAAAAATATGTAAAAATTGATAAGTAATCTAATTGTTAAAAATGGAAAGTATAAACAAATATAGTTACAAAACAAAATATTAGAACATTTGCATACATTATTTCAAATTTAAATATGGCTGCCAAAAAGTGCTCCTTAAGTATTCCTTAAGTACTACAATTCGTGGGTGTACAGGTATCTAGGAAGATTCTCGGTGAGTCGTTTCCATTTTATATTTCATTAAGGGCGGGGGCGGGTCCAGATCAACGTCAGTTTGCGAACGGTCGCCAGGTGATATGGGTCCGTCCCTATGTCAATCTACTTGTCCGGTAGTTGGCTTGGCTAACGGCCGAGCGTGGAGCTCACAGTTGCGCTGATACCCAAGGCAAGACTGGTTGTGTTCCTTCCCGAGGTTGCTGCCTGTCAACTACTCGGTTTCCCCGGAGTAAAACGAGTAGAACGAAAACAACCAGACGAACTCCTGATATTCCTATATTTACCCTTCCATGACTCCTATTTCCTATCCAATCAGCTGCAAGCGATGTCGTGGCATGTCGCAGCGGGCCCCCTATCCAAAATAAAGGGATGGGTAGCGATAAAATGCCACCCGCGTGTTTGTGCCGTGCGCGGGGACCCGTACGGGTGGAGAACGAGATCCTGGTAGGCTGAGTTAGAAGAGAGTCGGATAGTAGTTACCCTCAGATAACAACACGCCGCTTTGGCTCGGGATTCATGTCACACGGGAGGTTCTGGCCTAGCCAGCTAGAATCAATCGGCTGTCGCGTTTACAGTAGTCTGGCCGCGGGCGAGGGTTCTGGGGTGATGAGGCTGGTAGTCGGCGAAGTACGGCCCCGAGTCGCTGTAGTGGTGACGGAGGGCTTGACATCGTGCGGACTCACTCAGCAGCTCACCCCGGAAACCTATATCCCACTCGTATCCCTGGTGCGTCTTAGCATCCCCAGTAGGGGCTCCGTGGTGGGTGGGGAGCGAGTAGGATGAAATACTTTATAGTATGGTATGGAGAACCCAAACACAGAAAAAAAAGAGTCCGGGAGTGAGGAGGAGAGAGGGGCAGAAGTGGGAGGAATGCCGAGCACCAGCAAGACGGTGCAAGGGGGACCCCCACGGATGTCGGGAGGAGGAGTTAGGAAGAGGGTAGAAGGTGGGGCAGAAGTGGGAGGAATGCCGAGCGCCAACAAGATGGTGCAAGGGGGACCCCCACGGATGTCGGGAGGAGGAGTTGGGAAGAGGGTAGAAGGTGGGGCAGAAGTGGGAGGAATGCCGAGCACCAGCAAGACGGTGCAAGGGGGACCCCCACGGATGTCGGGAGGAGGAGTTGGGAAGAGGGTAGAAGGTGGGGCAGAAGTGGGAGGAATGCCGAGCGCCAACAAGATGGTGCAAGGGGGACCCCCACGGATGTCGGAAGGAGGAGTTGGGAAGAGGGTAGAAGGTGGGGCAGAAGTGGGAGGAATGCCGAGCGCCAACAAGATGGTGCAAGGGGGACCCCCACGGATGTCGGGAGGAGGAGTTGGGAAGAGGGTAGAAGGTGGGGCAGAAGTGGGAGGAATGCCGAGCGCCAACAAGATGGTGCAAGGGGACCCCCACGGATGTCGGGAGGAGGAGTTGGGAAGAGGGTAGAAGGTGGGGCAGAAGTGGGAGGAATGCCGAGCGCCAACAATATAGTGCAAGGGGGACCCCCGCAGATGCCGTGGAGCGACCTACTTAACCTGTCCCTGGAGGATCGTCTGTTGAACCCGCCGCAGACTTCGAAGGAGGAAACCGCCACGGCGGCAACCCTGACGGAGGGCGAAGGGTTCAAGAGACAGCCCACCAAGGCAGAGAGGAAGAGAGCGAGGCTGGACCGCAGAAAGGAGAGAAAGCACGAGAAGGCGGTGGGAGAGAACCCTAGCCATAGCCAGGCGAAGGGGAGGCCCCCTCCGCCGAAGAGGCCGCCGAAAGTGAAACGGCAAGCAACAGACCCGGACGAAGGACCCTCGACACGACCTCCAGCGAAGCGACCAAACCGCGGCGACTCGCAGGCGGGCAACCGTGCGACCGCAAGGGAAGCACGGGAGTTCGCAGTGGCGATCAGCCGCGCGGATGGTGTACCGCTGGATGAGTCGCTAGGGACCGAAGTCAGGAGAATTGTGAGCCGGCTCATTACGGAGGCCATAAAAGAGCAGGGCATTCGTGGGAGGCAGCTCCAATTCGCGATGTCGGGGCTGGTGTCGGAAGGATTCTTCCTTGTGACACCATCCACGGCAGAAGCGAGGGGGTGGCTTCTCGAGAAGGACCTGGGTGAGCCACAGGGGCACAAATTGCTGGCCCGAATGCTTAACAGCACGAAGGTCAACATCTGGATCCCAGGCCCGCCGGATGAATTGAAGGAGGATCCGCTCCTCTACCTTAGAGCCCAAAACTGGGACAGGGAAGAGGAGCTGAAAATCCAAGAGTGGATGCAGATGAGTAGGGAGGATCTCGTCACGGGCACCCGGGTATGCTACTCGGTGCCTAAGAGCGTGGAGGATGCGTGGGGTGAAGAGGCCAGCCAGTGGCTGTTCTTCTCAGAGCGAAAGAGGCGGCGGAGACCCCGGTAGGGAAGGAGAACTGCAGCTGCAGGTGCAGCTGTGGTGGCTCAGCGCTGCAGCCCGGGAACCAGGCTATGGCAGCCCAGGTCGGCGACCATCCACCACAGATGGAAACCGAAGGGGGCTCCTCGGACTAGGAAGACGGGTGGCGGTATACACTAAACACAAACACAACCAGCAATGGCCAACACACACAAACAACACACACTATACAGCAACACAAACAGATACAAAAAAATAAGAATATGTCAAGTAAACCTCCAGCACTGCTAGGACGCAATTTCCGAACTGTGCCAATACATAGTGAGGGAAAAAATTTACATCGTCCTGATGCAAGAGCCGTATGCATGGAAAAACCAGGTAACAGGACTGGGTAGCCTGGGGGGCGACCTCCACTTCGAAAGAAATGGAGAGCTGCCTCCTAGGGCATGCATATATGTGAGTAGAGACCTAAGAAATATGGGATGCCTAATGAACGATGATTTAGAATAGGCCTTAAAAGTAGAGTTAGGGTAGCTTCATTGGCTAGGGCAAAATAGGGATTTAACTAGTAACTTTTAAATTCACTTTAACTTAACTAACGAATAAAATTAACTAGTTAGTAACTAGATGACTTATAAATTTAAAGAAACTTTTATAATCTAACTTTTCTAAAGAAATAATATTCAAATAAATAAAATCAGAATTTGATATAATATTTTAAGAGGAAATGAAATTACCTAGTTATCTGAACTAGATATATAAAAGAAATATATATCTAAGGCAAATCTAAAACAAAAGTAATTAATTTATAGAGATACATTCTGAAATGGAGTGAATATTTTATAAAGCATAAACAAAATTATTCCAGTAATTGATGGAGTGACTATAGAGAGAGAGAGTATTGCCTATTTACTTTATTTTGAATCATTGACTAACATGAGGATTCAATCTAGCTAGAAGACAAAATGACTTCTTTATCCCACTGTTTTACTATAAAGATAAACATGAATACTTGGTGAAATTGAACATCTCAATTAGTTATATAAATCGCAAGTCATATCGTCGGCTGTAGGTTCAATTAAGGTAAGGGACAAAATACGACTTTTCAGGAGAGCCCGACAAAGTTTTTTTTCGGACTAAATAATTCATAACTTTTTTTGTAACAAACCTTTTTTGGATCTGATTTCACTTATAATCTTATATTTCAAAGCTCTATCTTTTTATCTAACGTTAGTTTAAATAATACAGTTATTTTAGAAAATAGATGTCCCTTACACCAACCTATTCCGTTAGTACTGTCCTTTACATCGAAGTTTTCTGTAGTCTCGTCTCTTACGTGAAATTGACCTCTCCTTTAGATACCACGGATTAATGAAAAAAATTAGTGTAAGGGGCTTTTTGGAGAAAAATGTACTGAAGACGTAATAGTGTAAAGGAATTTTTGAGCAAAAACGAAGAATTAGTTTTTAACGTAAAGGTATTTTGAATCTTGAAATCGTTATTGAAATTCGTTTAAAGGATGATAAATTAATTGCAAGTGTGCGTGAACATTTTGCGCGTCCCTTACATACAAAAATTTCCTTATGTAAAAAAACATTTTTAGGAAAGGGAATAAAACAATTGTTCTTAATTAGATTATTTTAATCAAAAATAAATGGTAATAAGTTTTAGGTACGTATAGTAAGCAGTTTTTATCGTTTCCCGATGACTTCTATAACTACCTACTAAAACAAACAAGTGTAATCTTATTAAACTGAATTTCGTAAAAATACACTTTTGACATTGTTTATTATAATTATTATATTAGGTAGAAATTATTGTTTCAACAGTAAATACTTATTTTTGAACCTTAATACTAAATTAAATGGTAACTTTTACCTTCAGCCGAAAGGCTTACTGCTAAATAATCTTTACTATCATTAGTATCAAAAATAAACATCATCCTATAAATAATTATAATCATTCAGATCAATATTTACTAAAACTAAGATCAATAATAATATTTAAAAATTATTGGTTTGTGTCATCAACATTATCTTCCCTGTCAGTTTCATTTAAAGTGTCTTTAACTTCAGAGGAAAATGGTAGCTGCAAATAATCATTATGAAATCTACTGGGCATAACATCGCATAATTTTTTTAAATCTTTATATTTTTTCAACGATATTGGCAATCTGGTGTTATACAATGGTTTTAGTTCATTACCTTCTGATGAAAAAGGCGAGTCTTCTCGTGATAAAGGCATATTAACTGACACTTTGGCCCTACCCTTACCCTTTCCTTTTCCCGTCCCTTTTCCTTTCCCTTTTCCTTTTCCCTTCTCACTTGTTGTAGGATCTGGATTACTATTTCCAGTTTTAGCTGTCCATTCTTCATTTACTTTGATGACATGAGGAGTAGCTCCCACTTTCATGGAATGTTTAGTCTCAATAGTTTTAAGGTTTTTTTTCTTCATAGTCGCTATTCTGATTTTTGTAACTTGCAAGTCCTTTGTTTTTGAAGGAAATGTTTTTTCCGTAATGGGATCCCAGTTAATGAAATCTGTGTGCTCCATATCCCGGGGAAGGGCATAGGATACTTTTTATCCCGGAAAACTGAACCGTTCCCGAGGGACCCGCGATAAATGACTCGCACGCGAACGAAGTCGCGCGCAAAAGCTAGTAGGTACGCACATAAATATTTAACATCCACAACTAGGTACCTAGATAATAATTATTTAACATTGCATAGTTTCGTAAGACTCTTGTATTACCTATTACTAATATACAATAATCGATACGCGTTGCTCAGACAGCTTAAAACATCAAACATTCATTTATGTAATAGGTAGTATTAATTGCGTAGGTACTTACTGTGTTATTTTATTCACCAATTGTAGTAATTCCTGTCGGCGTCGAAGCAAACGGTTTAAATGCTTTTGTTTTTCCATTTTTATCACATAATTTCCCTAAAAATTATAAATCAATCCCGACTAACCGGCAAGTGAAAGCGCACTGACTAGAGACTTGTTTGATGCCCGTGCATAGATAGATTAGGCACTAATATCATTCTCTCTTTCGCACACATGAAGCCGTTGCGGAATAGAAAAGGACAGCATTAGTGCAAGCACGTGCTCTTCTTGCGTTGTGAATGTGTTTGTAAATAAAGGTAACAAGGATAATATTTATACTTTCTTAGCAGCAAATTGGTGTAACGGACAGCAAAGCTAATGTGATTCAAATAAAATTGGTGTAACGTCGGCATCCGTTTAAAAGTATGACAATGCAAATTGGGGTAAGGAGCAACTAATTCATTATTCATGAAAATCCATTTCATGTATAGGTGTTATTTAGTTTTTAACGTCGCAAAGGCATCAATGTAAGTCCAGTTTTATCAAGTTTTCTTTGAAAATAAACCATGTAAGGGTAAATTAGTGGTTTATGTAGACCCTTACCTTATTTAATTTTGGTATGTGCTGGCAATTACACCAATTTCGAGTTGATATTTTAAATATTTGTTTAGATACACTATTTTTGTGCTGCTAATTTGACGAAAGACCCTAAAAAGTCATTGGGGTAAGGAACATTTTTTTAAAGCTAGAATTTTTTCATATACACCATTCGAAAGAGAAAAAAAAACTGAACAAAACTGTATACTCAACTCATTTTGCGTGTTTTGTCCCTTACCTTAATTGAACCTACAGCCGACGATATATAGACTTTAAAGTGAATTAAGCAAAATCAATCTTAAGTCACAATATTGAATATAATATATAAATCACATATGAGATTATCACTCTATTGAAGAATAAATTATCTATTAAATAATCGAGTAATAAACACTCAGATTATTGTTTAACCCAAATCTTCTCTTACAAGACGACTGACTGACTAATTGAACATTGGCAAGGAGTCTGACCTGTCTATGGAGGATGACTATTGAGGTGGACTAAGGTCCAGGGATAGCAATCCCAAGGCGTATGGCGGAGCCTTCCTTCCCTAAGGGGGCCACAAAACCTTTAAATTCTTAGATTTGCTTTAGTCGACTCAGATTTTATTAGCTAAACTATATGAAAATAATATTAACTATTTCTCAAATAATTACTCCATTAGTAGGATGATTTTCAAGAGGATAGGAGACATTAATTAAGTTAGGATAACACTAGGTTATAATTATAAATTATAATATTTAGGGATGTTACTAGGGTAGGCTAGGAATAGTTAGGATTTAAAACCAAGACTTAAAGAATTCTAGGGTTACTTTGGTTCACAACTATTGGGTTCTTTTAAAATACTTGACGATCACATGCCAAAACTAATTTACATTATAATAGGTTGCTAGAGATAGAATTAAGTTAGGTACTAGAATTATTCTAAGCTAGTTTAGGATATTTAGGTTTAGAAAACTAGCTTACATTTGATTAGAAATAGGATAGTTAGTAATTAATTTCAGGTTTAGGTTAGGGCATTATAATTGGTTCCGCAGGTCCAGGATCGCTTAGCTTAGTTTAGGTTAGGCTTAGGATAGGTCTTTACAATTAGGTCCCGCGACCAGGATAGGTAGTTCCCTAAAGGGTCGTTACAATTGGTGCTGCGTAGACCAGGATTTAAAGAGCACTAACCATATTTAGGATAGGTTAGGTTAGGGCGAGTTACAATACTGAGTCAAGAAAAGTTACTCTATGACTTATCCATACATTCCTATTATTAAAATCTGAAACCCTAGGTAATATTAAAAAATAAAATAGCCGCAATAATCGATTCAAGCAATCGCTGTTCTCCGTTTGGCATGTCTCTCATCATCATCGCGTCATCTGTGTTATACGAAGCTCGCATACTATTCAAGGCTTTGGGTGTAACTCTGGAAAAGCTTTATAAGCGTTGACGACATCATAACTTGACACTCTTAAGATTTGTAAAAGTACAGACAAGAGTTAGACACGTATAAACCTTGACTGGCTATCATGTGGTTGTTACCAACCCTTGATAACTCGATAAGTTAAATCTAGACTTTCCCGAAACGTCTTGTAAAACCCGGTTAAAGCCAAATTCCGTAAAGTGAACTGGCCACACCGCCGGCCGCGCTACCGGCGGCCCGGTAAGCCGTCCGATCGCTCGGCAATATAAGCTGATTTGATTGCTTTAAGCCGCTCCTACCAACATTGCTGCTGGCATATTGCTGCCCATATCGCATACATCTGTTTAATCATTAACTCAGCCTCAGCCTTTGCTGGGGCCTTTGGCATCCAGGAATACGCTTTTGATTGAAAGATGTGAGTTCAAGGTCTGAGTCAACTGAGATGGCATTCGTATGTTTGGAAATTTGTCCATTGATAACTTGAGTATTATGGATCCAGTCGTCATGAAATTACGAGTAGTGTAATTTGAGGCAAATAACTTAATTGGATTGGTCTAGGTTTGCGGAGTCTGTTTGGGGCTAACTATTTGTAACTGAAAACACGTAAAATTTTAATTATAACGGGATTATTTTAAAAACGTGTGTTCAAAAGAGTAAATCACGACATAAATACGACTAACTTTGGTTTAAGTATATTCATAATTTAGTGATAGCACGGCGTGCAGGGTCTGTATGGAATGCCGCCCCACCTTGCTGTTTTTTTTGCTAACCGGTAGGTAGGGTAGGTAACCATTTTTGCACTTTTGTTTTTATTGTGGGGGTAAAATATTGACAAGAGAAATTACTACATTTTACCTCGAAAAAAAATTGATCGATCCCGTAAGTCGCTGTGTACGAAATAGTGTAGCGAATTACTAATTCTACGCCGGTGAAGTTGCGGGCCGAAGCCATTTTACATAACATGTCATTCCAGATTTATAACGATAGGATAATCAACTCATAATAGTCTTATCAAAACACTCGAACTACATTCTGGACCTCATTGATCGCCAACCTTTTTAGGGTTCCCAAAAACGCGTGCGAAATATCCATTATCGCTGCGGAACCGTCACGCTCGCCGGCCCATTTCCTCCCTATCTCGCACCTGCGCTGTTTACATGCGAAACACCGATATTTTCATATCAAAACCTTTTTCCACGAATATACAAGACATCCAAAAACAACCCCAAAATGAACGTTTATAAGGTCATCTTTCGAGTGGTTAAAGTCGGCTTTAATATTAAAGGCTTGGTTGAAACCAGTAAGTTGCGTAGAAGGCAATCAGGAAAATAACTTGTGAAATAAATTGATCCGATCGGGTGAAAATACGTTTTAAAAAAACATTACGTGTAATCGCCTGTTCATTAACACGGTGATTTTGAGTGACCTCAATGAGTTTGGATCAAATTACTAATAATTCTTTGAAAATTGGTCCAAAATGGTAACAATAATATAGTCGTAATAAGGAACCTGATGTAATGAAAAAACATACCTTTATTTATGTTTTGTATGATAACTGAAATGATTCAGTTAGAGAAGTTTTACTTTTTTTGTGTCAGTTATCTTATGTTATTTTTCGTACGCAAATGTTTAACACCTGCATTAGTACCTGTAGCCAACAAACGATCACAATCAATTAAACACAGCATTCGAAACACCTCTGTAGCGGTCATAATCGCCTGTCAATATGTCACCGTCGACGGTACAAAGTGAATGCGTTATCCTGCCGAGTTGTCACGCCATTCTCGAACTAAAGTATTGAGCATTAAAGTGATGCATGAGTTCCATCTACGTCCGCTGTGAATTGTGCTGGCTGCACTAACTGGAGGGGTTCGCAACATTTGGAGGTTTATCTTTTTGATTTACAAGTATTTTATTTTATTTTTCGTGTAAAGATACTACACCGCACTGGGATATAAAACAAACATCTAGTTTCTACACTCTCATACGTGCTTAAATAAATATCAAGAGATCTCATACAAATTAATCTACTCCTAAACTAGAAAACATCCAAGACTTAGGGACAAATACTCGCGCTCATCACATAAGTACATGTGCCTATACCGGGAGTCGAACCCAGGGACGCTAGCTTCGGTGGACCAACTAGGCTTAACGCGTCGTAAACAACAATTCTCGTATCTGAAAGACTTTTTAAAAACTCTTGCACTGTGATGTAGAGAAGGAAAAAATTAACAAATACTACTAATTCTCAACACAATAACTTCTACCTAAGTTTCGTGTTTCGTAATGAATCTTCGCTCTCCTAAAGGATTAAAATACTATACAACAAGCCTTGAACTTAGTTTGGGACTAGGTGAATTTGTGTGAGATTGTCTCATCTTCATCATTACTATAATTGGAAAGATCCCTGAAAGAACACACACACAACACACATCACACTGAGCACTAAAATTGCTTTCTTTTGTCAATCGTCAGCTAGCACCTAATTTTAAATTTAATTTCAAAATGCAGCAGCCAGATGCGCGACCCCTGGCCGCGTTCAGTATGCAGCTCAGTAATTCGCGCCATCGCTTTCCTGCATTGCACGTCTTAACAGCTTAATAAAGTCCGACTTATTAACCCGCTCGCCCGACTGAATACATTGCCAGCTGGTTTGGTAAGTGGTTCTTTGGCAGGTTTAAAGCTGGAAATACACAGAGGCGGCAGCGGGGTGTTGTATACGTATAAATTAAATGTAAGGTGTCACACTGGGAAAGGCGTGTTGGAGGCGCGGTGTCACTTTCTGTGCATTTGCAGCTTGAGCCCCCTCAATTTCCACTGTAACGGAGAGGAAAGCAGCGGAAATAACCAGGCAGCAGCATGTGACGTTGTGTGTATTGTACCATCTGATTTGTTGTTTTCACTTGTCTCCAACCCTGTTCGCTTGAGTGTAAACACATTCTTAGTGTGGTATAGCAATCCTTCCGGGTTTCTTAAGATCTTCGAGGGCCGTCCGGTCGAGCCAGTAGCCCTAGAAAAGATGCTTAACGCTAACGTAAACAATTTTCGAAAACTTAACGTAAATAATATATGGAATTGACATAAGCATTCGATCTAACCGTCTAGCAACTTACATGAATTCTATACATTTTCCATAACTATAACGTTTTCGCAATGCGTCTAGGGCCACGTACATATTGATATCTCTATTTAAATTAGGTTACATATGAAACCTAGGTACATAATTAAGAATGATAATGAGAATGAGAAGCTCGACAAATCCTATCTGGATTTATTACTAGTTAATACCTACTGGTTTAATAATACACTTTTAAACAGAAGTTATTCCAATAGTAAAGGCGATTCGAAAACGTGACGTGTGAAATATCCGTGCTCGAGCTACTTGTGCTTAATAAAATGCTTGTTTGAAGCAATTGCTTGACGCTTCTAGAGAATAAAAACACCTATCAAGTTATCTTGAAATCTTAAAACGATCTATCTATCTAGACCTGAACAACTAACACTCAAGCCTAAAACCGTACTCAATAGAAATTTCACCAAATGAATCGCTGTTTCAAGCCTGGTATCAGCTACGAGTGCAATTTATGAACACGGCTCGCATCTCCGCTTCCCACTAGATAACGCGGTACGTGACGTGATGTGACGTCATCAGTCACCGCCCACTCGCTCAGGGCCTCAGGGCGCCCCCCCGGGCTCCCATGATGGCTTCATGAGTGCGGACTTATGGCTAACAGAGATTTTTCTTAAGGTTATGGTACGATAGAGACAAAGTCAAAGTGAGATTTAAAGAGGAAGAAAGTTAAAAATCAATGATTTTCCTGGTAGGGTGAATATTTGGCGTTTCAACCGCCGTCATTATTGTTTTCACATATTATTCAATATAAACTCAATAACTTTCTTGTTATTTTAAATGGAATCGATACTACCACCGGGTCCGCTGATTTTGACATCAAAAATTACTGGTAGCTATCATTATTTTGGGCTATTCCCAGTAGTCCGCACCCCGTAGTTCGCACTGCGAACTACTGGGATTTTTTTTCCATAGATTTAGAGAATTTTGGACCATACAACGACACACAATAAATATCTAGGCTGCCGTTTAGCTGATCTTGGTTGTGTACACATACAAAATGAATCAACATTAACAAAGTAACATAATTTTGATTACAAAAACATTAAATACGAAGTTATGCCTATGTAGTAAAGTACCTACTTAAAGAACTTTAATATGCTGAAATTTTTCGTAAAATAAATGTTTTTTTTTAAATTGTCAGTCTAATTTTAAATAAATGTGTTAAATCAAAATTACGTTTTTATATTCCTGCTCCTATAATACCATATGAAATTGAACACAGTTATGTTGAATTAAACAGTGCGAACTACTGGGATTTTGATTTTCCCATTTGTCCGCAGTGCGAACTACTGGGATAAAAAATCCCAGTAGTTCGCACCACTTGCCGGAGGTGCGGACTAGTGGGAATTTATTCCCAGTAGTTCGCACTGCGGACTACTGGGAACAAAAATCCCAGTAGTTCGCAGTGCGAACTACGGGGTGCGGACTACTGGGAATAGCCCATTATTTTCGTCAATGTATTGAAGACAATAATGACGGCGGTTGGAACGCCCGAATATTCACCCGGTAACCCATCATTTTATCGAATATCACTCTATCGATTGTATCATTTTATTTCATCGAACGCTATTTCTGCTAAAATCATGATGTTTTAAGGATACCTTATGCATTGATTATGTAAATTAGGTTAGATTTTTTACTAGCAAAAAAAAGAACTCTTGCAGCAGATTAGAGCCCACTTAGCATCGGTGTAGACTGGTGCTAGTTTGCCTTCTTCATGCCATACAAAAAAGGATAATGGATGTTACAATTTAAACTATTCCGAATAGGTGCTGTCAAATAGGTACAAAGTGGCAAAAACATCAGTTAAATGCCAAAACCGAAATTGATTGCGGCAGAACATCTGTTGTACAAAGTTGCCTAATTGCCCAAGTTGCCGACGTAACCGATCGCGAGCGATAACTGGATCATTGGAAGGGTCGCCGTACAGTCAAGGGCAAAAATATGTATACACTTTTAGTACCTTGTCTATTTACGTCATATTTGAACTGCCATATATGAACTGTCACAGTGGTTAAAGTGACAAGGTACTAAAGTGTATACATATTTTTGCCCTTGACTGTACATCAAGTTACGACCAAAATACACGTATTAAAAAAAAAATCGTTTATTTCGGATAAAATCCATAGACGTATTATTTAAAAATACTATACTATGTTATTACTTTGTAAACAAACGTTTTATAATTGATCCCTTTTTTATACGTTATTACCTAAATATCTGTCGTATATCAATGTAGCTTAAACATTCCCAACTAAATGTGTCAAATTGACAGTTGACATTCAGCAGATATTTTGGAGGGATAACCACGAGGTAAAGTAAAATACACGTTAGAGATTCCTCTATCTGTGAATGTGGTCTGGACGAAGGTAATCTGGATCATATATTTTTTGAATGCTCCAAGAGGTCGTGTTCCCTGTACGACTTGCTCCCCGACTTTATTCCACGTCCCATTAACTTTAAAACCTTACTCCGTTATACGTTTACCCCTTTTATTAATATTCTGTGTGATTTTATAGCTAACAATAGTATTCGTTTGTAAGTAGTTAACTGTTCATTCGAAGGTGGTCTTCAGCAGCAGTTCAGTTCCCCCCGTACCGTACTTCCCTTTTTTCTCACCGTTACATTCCCCCTTCTTCCGGTTCCTTTTTTTTCGACCTTTTCTGCCTTGCTGTTATGATGTGATTTTTGACTCTATGCAGTATCTTTAACAACTGAGCAACACCCTCGCAACTGACATTGGCACAAGCCCTGTGGCTGCCATTAAAGAGAAGAAGAAGAAGAAGAAGAACCACGAGGTAACATTAATGTACGAAATAAGATAATAAAAGTGTTTTTCTATAAGTATAGTTTCAATACTTAATATTGGCGACGATGATAGGATCAATAGAAAACTATCGGCATGGACAGGACTTCACGGCGTACACTGAGAGAATGGATCAATTTTTTATAGTGAATGATGTCGTTGAGGACAAAAAGAAGGTGGCTTTATTCATAACTTTGATAGGCCCGGAAAGTTATGAAGTTCTAAAGAGCTTGTTGTCCCCCACGTTGCCTCACAACAAGACTTATGATGAGCTGGTAACAACACTCAAAGGTCACTATGTGGAAAGAAAATCTATAATCGCTGCCAGATACGACTTCTATAAATGTAAACAAAAAGAAAATCAAAGTATAAACGACTTCGTGGTAGAAATAAAAAAGATGTCGGCTACTTGTGAATTCAAGACATTTTTAAATGAGGCGTTGAGGGACAAATTAGTTTGTGGACTAAAGGAGGAACAAATAATTGGGAAACTGTTATCCGAGGATGGCAATTTATCATTTGAAAAGGCTGTAAAGCTGGCCACTTCTTTGGAGAGTGCAGCAAAAGACACAAAGAATTTCCAACCAGAGATTGATGTCAATGTTCAAGTGATAAATCAACAAAAGAAGCCAGCAAATGTTTGGCAGAACAAAAATCAGGCACCAGCTAGACAAGGACAGGGCAACAAAATGGGAAGATTGGACTGCAGATGTTGTGGAGGTGCACATTTCACCGACAGATGCTTCAAAAAAGATTTGGTATGCTTTGTTTGTAAGAAACAAGGACATTTAGCCCATAAATGTCGTTACAGAAACATAAAAAACATAGAGCAAGGACCTGAAGAAACTGAAAGGAACAGGGAGAGGGACAGTTCAGAGGAGGATATGGTACTGGGCAGTATCCGGAATATTGAGATAGCAGAGCAAGACTGCCACAATTCCCTTGTGACTAGGTAAAAAAGTACTTTATATGCAAATTGATACAGGAGCTTGCAAATCAGTTATTCATAAAAAGGACTATGATACTTATTTTTCTAAATACGAGTTAAGAAAATGTGATGTGAAATTAAAATCTGTATCCGGAGAAGTGTTATCAGTGCTGGGAGCGATTCAAATAAAACCGAAAAATAAAAAAAAATATTTATATCTTATTGTAATCAATAGTGGAAATTACTTTAATCCTTTGATTGGAAGAAATTGGTTAAATGTGTTGTTTCCAAGGTGGCAAAGAAAGTTTCAGCTTGATAAAATAGGTTACATACAAAAAGAAAGTGTAGAACAAGAAAGACATAGAATGATTAACTGTATTAAACAAATATTTGATAAGGACAGGTCATCTCATATTATAAATATGCAGGCCACATTGAAACTCAAAGATGGGGCAACACCCATTTTTCATAAGGCATATTCAATTCCTTATGCTAAAAAGAAAGAAGTTGAAGATGAATTACGAAATTTAGAAAAGGCTGGTATTATCAAGAGGGTTACACAGTGAATGGGCCAGTCCGATAGTCATTGTGCAAAAGAATGATAAAAAAATTAGGTTATGTGTAGATTATAAAGTGACTTTAAATAAAATGTTAGATACAGAGCACTACCCATTGCCCCTACCAGAAGATATATTTGCCGAGTTATCTGGTGCTAAGGTGTTTTGTGTACTAGATCTCAGTGGTGCATACCAACAGCTTTTATTAGAGGAAAAGTCGCAAGAATATATGACAATAAATACTCACTTAGGGTTATTTAGACCTGCTCGCTTACAGTTTGGGGTATCATCAGGCCCATCAGTATTCCAAAGCGTTATGGATCAAATATTGCAGGGAGTTAATAATGTTAAAGCATACATTGACGATTTGATCATAACTGGCTTTAGTTTGCAGGATTGTTATAAAAATTTAGAAAATGTATTAGAGAAATTAAGTAAGTACAAAGTAAAAGTTAATTTGGAGAAGTGCCAGTTCTTCTGTACTGAAATCAAATTTCTAGGTCATCTAGTATGCGAAAATGGAATAAAACCACTGCCAGAAAAAGTTGTAGCCATTACAAAGGCACCTGCTCCCACAACGGTGACACAATTACAAGCATATTTAGGGCTTTTAAATTACTATGGTAAATTCCTGCCTAGACTTTCAGATCACTTAGCACCTTTACATGCCTTGTTAAGAAAGGGTGTTGCTTTTAATTGGACTAAAGAATGTAATGAGGCATTTATTATAAGTAAGAAATTAGTTTGTGAATATGGATTATTAGTACATTATGATTGTAGTAAAGACTTGTATGTTACGACTGATGCAAGCAAGTATGGTGTTGGTGCTGTTTTGAGCCACCAAATAAATAGTGAACCTATATGCTTTGCATCAGCCACCTTAAATGATGCACAAAAAAATTATTCCCAAGTGGAAAAAGAGGCCTTGGCAATAATTTTTGCTGTACAGAAGTTTCATAAATTTTTATATGGAAGGAAGTTCATAATCTTGACGGATCATCAGCCATTGAAGTTTATATTTGATCCTCAAAAAAAAATCCCAGTTACAGCTAATTCAAGATTACAGAGATGGGCTTTGATATTATCAGGCCATAGGTATGAAATAAATTATAGAAAAGGAACATTATTGGGGAATGCTGATGCTCTGTCAAGATTACCTTTACCGGAAATGGCAAATGTGAGTGACTGTATAAATTATTTTAATTTCAAGGATGATGTACCAATAGATTTTCAGGAAATAGCTAAATTTACACAAAAAGATATTGTGCTTAGCAAAGTTTATGACTATGTCTTGTCTGGATGGCCAAATTCTATAAGTAATGAAAATATAAGACCATATTTTAATAAAAGGGCTGAACTAGGGACTGAACAGAAATGTGTACTGTGGGGAAATAGAGTTATTATTCCAGAACAACTAAGAACTAAAGTGTTGGATTTGTTCCATGAATCTCACCAAGGCATAGTACAATCAAAAATGTTAATGCGAGGCTTTTGCTGGTGGCCTAACATAAATGAGGATATAGAGAGAGTAGTGGCCGGTTGCGATATATGTCAGTCATCCAGGAATTTTACAAATTCAAAACATACAATAAACTGGGAAAAATGTATAAATGTTTTTGAGAGAGTTCATGTAGATTTTTTTGTAAAGAACTCTATAACTTATTTATTAATAGTTGACTCAAAATCAAAGTGGCTTGATGTGCACATAATGCAAGGCACTTCAGCCCTACAAGTTATTGAAAAATTGTGTAAAACCATGTCTTTTATAGGTATACCTGTATATTTAGTTAGTGACAATGGTCCACCCTTTTCCTCAGGGGAGTTTAATAGATTTTTAAAAAGTAATGGATGTGTCCCTTTAAAGAGTCCTCCATATCATCCAGAATCCAATGGAATGGCTGAGAGGACTGTTCAGACGGTTAAGCAAGCATTGGGTAGAATACTAGAACAACAGTCTGGAAGTTCTAAAGAACTTGTATTACAAAAATTTTTGTTTACATATCGAAACAGTCCAAATTCCACTGGCATGTCTCCAAATGAAATGTTATTTAAATACAAACCGAGAACCCGTTTTGAATTAATAAAGCCCCATGCATTGTCCAAGAAAGTGGTAACAGATAACAAATTAGAAAAACAAGTTTTAAGTTTTAAAGAAGGGGAAAAAGTGTGGTGTAAAAATTTAAAAGAAGGAAAAGGATGGACTAAAGCTATTATTGTGAAATTTTTGAGTCCAGTGAGGTATATAATTGAGACAAATGGGATTCAAAAATACTATCATGTTTCTGATCTTAGATCATGTATAGATCAAACTCAACCAAAAACACCAGCAGTGACTCCGACGCCTGTTGTTGTTACACCTAGACCTCCAATGGAGATGGATATGGACCGAGACGCGGATCGTGTTGAGGTCGGCGAGGGTGCTGAGGAGAGGGAGATAGAGAATGGAGAAACTTTGGAGGAGGCATCGCCGTTGTTGGAAGCGGTTCCTGAAAACCATACCATACCATCATCACCGATTACGACCCCGGAGCCGAGAAGGTCGATGAGGATTAAAAAGGCTCCACAGCGATTAAATTTATAATTAGAAATTCTAATTAGGATATTATTTAATATTGTTATAGGCGTCTCGTTCCCTTTAAAAGGGGGACGAATGTCGTATATCAATGTAGCTTAAACATTCCCAACTAAATGTGTCAAATTGACAGTTGACATTCAGCAGATATTTTGGAGGGATAACCACGAGGTAACATTAATGTACGAAATAAGATAATAAAAGTGTTTTTCTATAAGTATAGTTTCAATACTTAATAATATCTTACTTACTTAACAGTAATGGCAGCCAAGTTAAAGACACTACGATAGTCGGTATGAAGTCAACAGCAAATGGTTTCACCTAGTATTACAGACTCCAGGGGGGTGATTATGACATAACTATGCAGTTCATTTTACGGTGAGTGTAAGGGACAGAGCTATCGCAGTTATATAACTTTGACCTATTCTCTCAGCGTAAACAGAATTGCATAACTATGTCATAATAACCCCCCAGTTCAGTGAACCGAAAGACTAGCCTTCCCTTTCCTTAGACTAGAGATCCATTAAAGGGATACGTTCGCCTTTGTACATTCTAATTGTGTAAATATTGTATTTGATTTTCTGTTTGTACAATAAAGTGTTTACATACATACATACATACTAGAAAAACCATAAAAAAAAAAAAACTTCTGTAGGAACTGTAACGCTTTGATTGAATTGTACAAAACAAAACCAAAACGCCTAAAATAATTTCCATTTACTCTTACCTCGACATGCGGACTAATGAACAGCTCGTTTCGAAAAATATTGCCGAATATAATCCGAATTCATCAGTTACCATGGACCCAGTGGACGCCGGCCCTAATAAACTGCCGCGGGACACGAGAGTTTTCATATCTTTATTCGTATTGTTGAATAAATTGCTTTTGTCGAGCAGAATTCGAGATGATCGTATTGAGTTACGAGTTTGCCTGTTACAATTTTGTAGGCGCCAGAATTGTTAGAACTTTTTATTATGCCGATAATTCATATGTACCTTTTTAATTTTTAGGTTATGCAATAATATTTCTAACATCATTTATGATCCTATTGATTACAAATTGATATAGCCAAAGGTGTGATAAGATGACATATACAATATTACTTTTATGCGCAAATACCTCCCTAGGTTTGAAATACAAATATTTTCAAATACAATACAATACAAAACACTATTAAAACACCACATACCTATACACCAAGTAAAAAAAAGATTAGATGGTGAGCCAACAGGAAGTCTTATCGCTAAATAGCGATCTCTTCCAGACAATCTTACAAGAAGACATGGTTAAAAATTAACAATAGCAATAGGCAGGCTTAATAATTATAAATTAATTTTCAATAAAATCGGCGAAATACTGGAAAAGGACCGAATCTTAAGTACCCGAAACCGACGTGCGTGCATGACTCAATGTATGAATGTGGAAGAAGCGAAAGAGTTTTGTCGGGATCGTAGTAAGTGGAAAAAAGTGGTCTGTGCCTACCCCTCTGGGAAACAGGAGTGATTTAATGTATGTATGCACGTATAATTTTACTTATAAAAAAATGTGTAACTACTAAACTAGAACAAACAAACACAATCGCTGCCAGACTCTCCAATTTTCACACAAACTGGACTCAACATAGAGCCCTAGGCACCGAATGTGTTCGCAAATAACGAAACCCTCAAATCTAATCAAAAGTTGCGGCACTAACGCTACAGAAATGACTATTGAGGGGGGGGGGAACTAGCAACTTCCGTAACGACCCATTCCATTGCCCAAGTTGGAACAATCGCTATTTTTGTCCTGTTATTGATGTTGTTTAATTAGTCCTATGTTATCGGACTATTTTATTACTTTGTGAATCTATTTTGTTACACTATACAGGATGAACTATCCAAATGGGCCAGTATGTGTTTTTTTTTGTGGTATTCGCTATCTGATTTACAATAGAACCACTCCTAGTTCTCGTATGCTGACCTAGAGGCCAAACAGGAAAATCCAAGACATTGACAGCAGGCTTCAACAGCTGTAAGTGGAACTCCATGAGTGGTTCTATTTAAAAGCTTTTATTTAACTTGCAATGTTTGCATGTATGTATGTATGCATGTATGTATGCATGTATGTATGTAAGGGTTAAATCTTACAAGTTAAACTTGACCCTCATCCCGGTTTTCGATGAATCTGAAAATTTGCATACATCTTTAGTTCTGATGAAAATAATGTACTACCATCGAGTTGGTCTGATAATGGAGACTCAAGGTGGCCATCGGAACTTCTAAATTACACATGATAATCCCGTCGTGTCAGGGTTTGTTAGAATCATCTTGACGAATACTGTCGGCATCAAAGGCTTGACCCAAAGTTGCAATTTTTGACAGAAACTTATTAAATCAGATAGTGTAAAATCTTTTAAAAGGCCGAAGGAGTTCCGTTCTTCTTTGTAGTCGGTTTTAGTGTTGAAACTTATTTTTTAAAAATTCTGAACATGGATCCTTAAAACCGATTGTCCAAACTTTCCGACTTCCCTATACTGACCCATTTGACTACCCGGTAAAATCATGAAATGTCTTTTGATTGTTCACTTAACCAAGTAACCTTATCACTACCACTTCATCTGCAGTTTCTTTTGCTGCTTCACAAAGAATAAATGATTCCTAAATTCTTATAAAATAATTCAAAATAATCAAGCGAATATTCTTTGAAGTTTTAAAGTCCTTAAACTCACAACGAAATCTAGCAACAGCTGGTACAGCAGTCAAGTACAACGACCAACACAAACGGAATTCACAAAGAACCGAATAAAAAGCTTAAATCTCTAAGTCGTTTTCCACACGGCGCGTCTAAAACAATCTTGAATTATTGTTTTCCTCGTCAGAAAGTTCTTTTGGCCCTGAAAAGAATAATTATGTCGCTTAATTTCATTAATGAGCTATTGTGGCAGTTCAACTTGGGGCTTACTTGATTCCTAACGAATATAATTTATTTAGAAACCGCCGCGACGGAAAAAATACATTTTAACAATTGGGTAGGACTTATGATTAGAGTAATTTTTCGTTTGTAAAATCAATGTAACTTGACGTGGAGATTTACAGTATGCCTAGTCTGTATGATGAATTTGATAACGAATCTATTACCTATACTACCGCGTGTGGAGGAGAAATTTCTAAGAACACATTTTTTCCAGAATTTTACCTTTTGCATTACACGTATTTGTTTTATCTCAGCTAATAAAACTTTACCCGTTCTAGGAACAACACCTAAAGAATCGAGTGCATAAAACTAGAAATATAAACTTTTCACCAGTTTTTCTCTTTCCCTTGGTTTTTTTAGTAATATAAAACTTCAAATAACCTTTTAAAGTGATAGTTACCTGATCGAGTGTGTATTCTAAAATCATGATAACGTCCCCTAACACACAATCGATCCTTTAAATAAACCTGGCTGGCCGCATGTTGTTGGTTTTAAATCTTATTTTTAATATTTTGATAATGTAAGTAGGATTATAAAGGTCGCTAGGTAGTAATACTTTTAACGACATGTCTTTCGTCCACGTAGCTTTCCTTTCAGCATCTACGAGGGACCAAAGAGTCGTACCTCCATATACCTACAGTATGATTGGTAATGTGAGAAAATCCTTTCAAGGAGATATAGTAGAGCTCATTTTCAGAAAGTAGGTTATCCCCTACATAATTATGCTATCTTCATATAGGTAAAAAACATAACCCTCTTCTTGGTTAAGCCCACTGTCGGGTAAAAAGGCGTCTCCAGTTCCAAGTCCCCGGTCCCCAGTTCCAAAGAAACACAATAAGGTAAACGGTCCCACTCGCACCCGCATATTGACCCAGTTGCTTGAGTTTCCGCCATTTTAAAAATAAACTTTTTTGTTTATGGTCCCGTGTCTAAGTGGAAAACCTTTTTAGGCTGCTGTATTTTTTTAGTTAGGCATTTTTTAACTCTTTATGCATATTGTTTCGTGTTGCGACGTATTCAGAGTAAGAGAAAACTTTTTTTACTAATGAGCGCAACATTTGACCTATCATTTCGTTAATCGTTATTCCACAGAACTGAAGAATTGTTATTTCCCGGGGTTGTTTTTTTCTCTTCACACCTCTTACTACAATCTGGTGCAATCGATGTATTTATTTAGCCAATAAAAAGTTATATTGGCGAATACTAATTACCTGTAAGGGCCACTTGCACGCAGAATTTAACCCTGGGTTAAGGCACTAACTCGAGTTAGTAGACGTCAGATTCATACGAAAACTGTCATTTTAACTCGAGTTCGTGTCTTAACCCAGGGTTAAACTTTTCGTGCAAGTGGCCCTAAGACGTAAAACATTTTGTATACTTAGTAACGCCAACACTTCACAGATAAGTTATTGTCTGAATTAATAACCAGCGAGCTTAAGTTGTCCCGTCAGAGCATATCAATAATGTTTAGTGCGGTTATTTTGACTGCTTTACCTCATATGTCTTGTCGACAAAGCAACTTGGCCAATTTATTACACTTAACTTTGCCTCCCGGGAAGTCTACAGTAAAACTTTAAGCAGTGCATTCGGACACCATGTACCTATATGTTGATGACGTATAAGGGGGTTAAACTAACTTATCTCTATCATAATGTAACTTTAGGAAAAAATAGTTGAGAATAAAAAAAATCGGAATTTTAATGACTTCCGACCAAATTTATAATGTTTTTTTTATTTTGGTCCACGGAACTCAAAAGCCCTGCCCGAGTCGTGCTTGCGTAAAGAAAGATGAAGGAAGTTATGGGCGTTATGGTTTTATCGAGGCGCGTAATGGCGGACGCCCGAAGAGGCTAATTTGCGCGTCTCCGCTGATTCGTAAGGGATATCTAAATAAAAGAATGAACGGGAGTTCCGTTTTGCAAGTCTTTGTTTTGTTTGGTGTGTTTGAAGCATTATTTCCCTGCTAAAAAAGTCAAATTATTTAAATGAGATTTTAATCTCGAAATGTAGATAGAGTTCGCAATGAATTCCTTAGCATTCAATTACAGATGTAAATAAATCGATTTATTTTTTTATATTTTTACTTTAAACAGAACCTCTACACGAAACTTACGTAAAAAATTACATGGTTCCTATCTAACTAGAAAGAGATCTAGTCCCAAACTAAGCTCTAGGCTATTATAGGTACTAGACAACGAAAATCATTAAAAGATAAAATAAGTACCTATTTAATTGTGTCAAAGGACCGTCTAAACAATGGCGATGGCAATGAGATACGCGTCATACTGGTGTGTCGTGAGCAGAATATGCTGTTCACAGGTGCTGTTTGTGGGGTCCGGGCTGTTCACGGTGCTAAGGGATTGATTTTCAATTATTCTAGATACTATTTATCTATACCTCACCTTCGAAACTAATAGGGCACTAACAAAAAAAATAGATGTGCAAACAATTGTTCTAATGACTAATAATCTTCATCCTTAAAATATTCCAATTAATTTACCAAACTTACACACTGAAGTATGATACACATATAAATATATGTATATATACTTCAGGATAGAGACCAAATAAAATATTCCGCTTAGGTACACTGTAATTATTGAACCAACAAAGCTCTAAGAGCTCGCTAGTGTAACACTCTGAGAATCCTTTTACACGACTACACTTGAGGACATCATCAAATATACATTTTGGGATATTAAGTCGGTATGTACGACACTGTACGGAAAGGGCTTGTCCTTGAATATGTATGAGATGTAGATGAAAGATAAATGGAGAAGGTAGTTTTTTCTGCGCTTCATTTAAATGAATATGCAATGAACTTCTCTATCGCCAACTTCTGCCGAAATTATTACTCACTGTTCCAACGAAAATCATGAACATTATGTGGTTAATCCGGCACAGGGTAAAAAGAAGTACACAAGAAAAAAAAATGTTTATATCTACCAGTAGGTACTTATAATTAAATATTAGAGTAATCCACTACTTCTTTGTTGTTCACAATCAGTTATGTATTGTATGTAGTTTATTGCAAGTGGCTAATATTAGAGATGAGAGAGTTCGTGAGGTTGATTTTTTTAAATTCTAAAAAGCTCAGCGCTCAAGGCTTTGGGCAAGAGCTTGTGCAACTATAAATTATTTAGTAAGATAACGCTTCTTACTTTGTTTTGTTTATGCTTCTTGCAATAATGACCAAATTTTAAGCCAACAGCCCACAGGTCAACTACACACACAAACAGGTGCTTAAATTAACATATTTATTGGGTCTTACGAAATATATGCCGCATCCGAAGCAAAGAGCATCGTCCGAAGGGTAAGGTTGGCGAGACGATTTCCCCGAACACAGCAAACATCAATGATGCAAATGAGCGGTGCCAACCCTAATAGAATTGTAGTTTTATCCGCCTCCGCATCAACGTAAATAGTTTGAGGAATAAATAAACCAGAAACTCTTTCCTTTACTTCTGTTTCCATAGAAGGAACCAGTGGCCCTGGACAAGATGCTTAACTTTAAGGCACGGACCTAAAAAAATACGGATGTAACGTTGCACTAAAAAGGTGTGAACCATGCAAGGTTGGCACTTTCCTTCGTTATACACGACTAACTGCACGCACACATATACACTAGGTAAAAAACGTGATGAGCCACAGCACGAGTGACACTTTACGTGTATGCGTGTGCATGCACACAGACAGCCATTTTGCATGCTTCAGACGTGCTTAGATGAGGTTACGTCCGTATTTTTTTAGGTCTGTGCATTAAGGTTAACGATTGTAAAAATGTACGGAACTAATATAAGCGTTCGACCAGACCGTCCGAATTAAGAGCAGTCCGAAGAAAGTATCTTATCTTGGGCCACAGTTTTGGCCCCGTATTATGGTCGCTTTTATTGCGGTGGGTAAAGCATCTTTCACTCTCGCACTTACATACTGGTCAGAAAGTGACAGATGTTTTATCCACATCGATAAACATGACATGTTTTGACAGTACAATATTCATCTCCGCGGTTACACTGAACAGGGTTAACTAGTACATATAATGTTATAAGTGGAAAAATATGCGCGTTGGTTTGTTTTGCGCTTACAGCAAAGCCAGAACGTTTTATAGAATTATTTCCAACTAATGGTTTTTTGAAGTGTGTAAAGATGCTTAAACTTGAAACAGCTAGGGAACCTTTCCAACATAAGTAATCGCCAAAGTAGTTATAACCTTGATCATACTTATTATCAAAGGGGTGTTATTAATAATAATTACTGATTGATCTATTATTATAGAAATAAACAGGTAATATATCAAAGCGTAGAACAATAAGCGAACGGATCGTAATTGGGGCTCTAGAACAATTGAATGAGTGAATGACTGAATGAGTGAGTGAGTGAGCGAGTGAGCGGTATTCACACGTCCATCCACGTCGCGGAAACAAAGCTCACGCCTTAACAGGAACAGAGAATAAATATGGGAATACAAAATCGTGCTGTATTGTGGTTCATTTCCATTATAAGGCAACTTTTAATGCTTAAATTCAAATACTTTAAAATCGGACCTACTACCTCGACAGTGACATCAAAACAAGTCTTAAAAACCATGGTTCAAAATCATGCATTTTTTGGTATTGTCGTCGATATACTCGTAATATATATGACTACCACGTACGTAGACAAGACTATCAACCCCTCATGTGTTAAGGTGGGTCTACGCTAGACGAACCGAGCACGAGCGGAGCCGTTCTCGGTTTCGTCGTTCGCGGCGTCAAGTGTGGACGTACAACGAACCGCACTGCGAGCGCGAAGCAAATCCCTTTGTGTTCGTCAAAAAACCGACAACCGGCGGAACGCAAACGAGCACGAACGAATCGCTCGCAGCGCGCTCGTTCGAGGCTTGTAAGTCGGTACACATTAGACGAATTGTGTTCGGCTCGTGCTAGGTTCGCCTAGCGTAGACGCACCTTAAAAATCAATAGCGTCGTTTAGGCTGCAGAACATGCCAAAGAAATAGACATACATACATACTCTCGAAAAACATAACCCCTTCCTCCTCTTTCCTTCTGATGCAGTTGGGTAATAATTATTTATCGCACTTGTGCGGCTACCTGCATTTATACGTCTATGCTAACAATGAAAAGTAGTACATTTCGTGTTTTTTTTTTCATTTATCGTATTTAATAAATAGAAGCCTAAAGCAGTTACTGTTATTTCTTAATTCGTATTTCTAACTATGTATTCTTTCCGTGACTTAAGCCTTTCTTAGCATGCACTGACTTAAAAGACTCCTTACCGGTTCTGTAAAGAAATACCCGTGCTTTCTTACTAAATTTATTAAAACATTGTGACAAATAAAAGTTACATTTTATTCTTCCAGACTGAACTGAACAGTCCCATCCCGATTCAACTCAAATCTCTAAAATAAACAATTTTATTATTACAGCGTACATAAAGAAATCTACTTTTCTCGAGCTCACTCCAGTGCCCCTGACACCAATAACAGTCTTAATATCTACAGAGGCAAGCAGCCCGGGCATTGTACGTGTAAGTCTCGTAAGACTGTTCGAGGGAGATACGTTAATCGTAAAAGTTTCGAGCAACAATACATTTTGAAGAACATTGTTATGAGTTTTTGGATTTTCACACAAATCATTGAGAGAGTTGTTTGCTAAGTTACTTGCCTCGTGACGACAGAGATTAATGTTGAGTTTTAATAATGTTTAAATCGAGAAGATGCTTGAACCACTGTCCACTTTCTTCATTGACGATTCATGGATACTACAGCACAGCACCCGAAACCGACGTGCATGCGTGCATGAAGAGGTTGATTAATGTAGAGGAAGCGAAAGAGGTATTTTTGGACCGGTACACCCGGTGTTTTGTAGTCTAAGCCTTGCCTACCCCTTTGGGAGACAGGCGTAGGTAGGCGTGAAGGTCTGTATGGGTATACTACATAATTCAGAATTGAACGAAATTGGTTCGCATATAAATAAAACCTAACACATGTTTTTTGACATGCAATGCAATTTATGTTGTAATATTTGTATATACATATGTTGATGAATAAATAAACTAAACTAACCTACGTGTATTGTAATGTGATATGCAATAAATATTTTGAATTTTAATTTGTAAAGCAATTAATTTATGCCATAGCCCAGTTTTACACGACAGAATCTACCAGACCACTGCTGAGAAGAAGCGCCGCAAGAAACTCGACAGACATTTTTTTTTAACATCTTTCTCTTTTTATGGGATGCATGTTTTTTTAATTCCTTGTTCTTTGATCTTTATTTCAATGGCCGTATTATGTACAATCGGCCAGTGGTCTACCAGTTGTGACAAAAGTTTCTGTAAGATCTAATTATCGCTAAGGTTGGCAATTGTCACTGTCATAATATTATTGCTAGGGAAAAATCGAAATTGTTGTACAGATGTAGTGAATAATCCTTTCCCTTCATGACTTGGTCCATAAATTGAAAGGGCTTCACTTGGCAACTACCTTTCATTGCGTACAAATTGTCTAAGGATTCCTCCCGACACCGGTGTACACTACACCTGAATTCGTTACTTTGCAAGCAGTCCATTACGAGATATTGTGAGAATGCGCTCACTTCCACAGTCCTTGATCCTGCCGGATAAGTCACGTCGAAACGTTTTGTCCAAAACCAAAAGTGCAATAGCACTTTGTCTAAACCAGAGGGCGTGCGGTACCCTAATTTTGTTAACAAAACCCAAAAAGGTCCCTCGTGAAAAATTATAACCCGAGTACGCGTCACGCTAAAAAATATGTTTCCCTTTGTATTTGAGATGCGATATTTCTGGCTGTCGCTTTTGTGCGTGAAAAAAGGTTTTTTTTAGGCAAATATAAGTGTAATTTATGTGTTGCTATTTACGTCTATTTGACAGTTTATGGTCAACATTTATTATTCATACCACTTTAAGACCGATTTAGAATCACTTTTAGGGCGTCTACATACTATTGTCTGTCATTTATCAAAACTTAAGATCTCAGTTTACATGTATATTTTTCGAAATAACAGATTAATACCAATACTAATTTGGTTGAATTTGAATTGGGTCTAGTAGTTTATTTAATAAAAAGCTATTTGTTCGTCTTGTGATTTATGCATAGTTTTAATTTATAAATTAACTATTTACGAGTATACGTTCGCCTTTGTACATTCCTATTTTCTTTTACTTTGTATTTATATAACAAGAAGTCAGTTTCAAAACCTTTAGTAAGAGATTTATTCATTATATACCTATGCATTGTAAAATTCTGATGCATTGAACAAAAGCGTCTGCGTGGGTAACAAAATTTTCACAGACCAAAATGAATGTTCCTGTCCAATCAAGGGATAGATTAAAGGGGATTTAGCATAATGAACACTTTAAACATCATTTAAACAGCTACAAAGAATTCAATTAGCTGAGCAAACAGGGGTACTCCCCTTGCTGCAGCATTGTTTACCAATCCAGATGGACTGAGCGTAACATGGTTGAATTTTAACGTACGGGCACATGCAGTTATGTTACAGAAACATAAAGGTATGATACATACTGGTGATATCAGAGTATCCTGTTGTAAATACTGTCCTCCTAAATCCTGTAAATACTGCAATCCTAAGACCGCAAATGCGTTGCCCAGCCTGAGGACTAACACGGAATACCTCTATAAACTATTCCGAGGGAGTACGATGTCGTTTGATTATTTCCTGCATAATCATCTATACCTGCCGAGCCGTATAAATAAATAAAGTACAGTCAAAATCACTTCATTAAATTCAAATCTTTTGCTTGTCGAGACCAAACTAGCAAATCCAAGCTCAGTGACTCTACGTAAAGTGCTAAAGTTAAAATAAGGTACAACGGATATCCGGTTTTCACCTTGCGAGTTTACGAAATTAGCTTCTTAATATCAAAAATATTTAAGTGTCATCGAGTTTACATAATGCAATTAAAATTTCAGCCCATTGCGAGACAGGGAACTGGTTTAACATGGACTTGCTGGATTTGAACCAAACACTCACATCCTCACCATTTACTTAAGAGCTACTACTACTATGCTCTTGTCGGTGAAGTAATTTCCATTCTTGCTTAAAGGCACTAACACGTCAACATAATAAAAGCTTGTAAAAATTCACTAAACGTGCAAGCAAAGCACTGTAAACATATTAAAAAATGAGGAAATTCTGTGCGGGCAAAGTGCAAAAGAAAGTGGAATAGCAGATGACAGTGTTCTACGAATTTCCTTTATGAAATGCGATTAGTTTAATCATCTTTCAGCTGAAATTAAATAGGCACACGTCTCTTCCCTTTTGCCAATCCAGGACACTCGGTGTGCTGACGGTCATTATAATTATAATTTGTGAAGCTGTAGAAACGTGATCGAAAGACAAACGTTTAAACCTCCAAATACAGTAACGTTATTTCTACCCACATAAGTTATGTAGATTATTTTGCTATTTCATGGTATTGTTATTAAGTAAGTTATAAGTATTGAATAATTACTTATTGGTTTCCATTTTACTCTTTTTCCTTGCTTGTAGTAGTCGCCTCTCGGGCGTAGGCCTCCCCCATTTTCTTCCATTTGTCTTGGCTTGGGTTAGCGATATAGTTCGGGGGGTGGTGGTCTAATGTCCCCCCATGTAAGCACACCAGTCAAATAAATAATAAATAATTAAATACCAAAACAACGAATACAGAAAAGCAAAATAATATTAAAACACGATATTGTTAAGGTAATAAATAGCATTCATAATGTGTAATTTAATATATATGTAAATTATTGATTAACTCTGTATACTCTTTTCATTAAAAAGATTAAATCAAAAATGTTTAAACCTTGAAAAAAAAAAAAAAAAAATCTAAGATTTCTTTTTTTTATATTGTTTTACGTCAAAAAAAAGGAATATGCATGTTTAACAAAATAAAATACAATCGCATGAAACAACTAGAAGTAAGTAAATTGTAAATGTATATGTAGTAGAGAATAAAGGCTTTATTATTATTATTATATAAGTTATGTAGGTCTGTCTTGCCCTACTAACCTAACCTGACCTGCCAAATCTGGTGTTATGGCAAAAGCGCACGCAAAGAAAACAAGGAAACGGCGCGGCGGCGGCGCTTTGAAAACCATGCAAATAATAAACGAGGTACAAACTGAGTTCTGTATTATATACAATACATTCTCTATTGACTCGTACAAAACGGGAACGTTTGTATTGGCACATGTTACTCGTACGATGCACGTTTCACACCAAAGGAGCTAGTTAGGTTTCATGTCACGATACTTTAGTATATACGCCGTGGTCTTTTTGATTTGCACTCTAAAACATTTTGTGTCAAGAAAAGAAAACATTAGAACGGTAAAATGACAGTTACTTTGATATTCGCTTTTACAAGTCCTTCTTAAGCATTTTTCAAATGAGATGTCGAAGTTAACGCCAACCAAACAAGCAAGCTTTAAAATCCCAACTACTTACCCGTATTGATAATACCGTCTATAATATATGTAGATACCTAATGTTAATAACGATTTTATTGATATTTTCCATATATTTTCAAATCCTCAACATTGATTTGTTTTTAAAATTAAAGTAAGTAGTGACGCGTACAAGGCTAAGACAAATCTAACTACTCATTTGTCAATTCAAACGAAACAATATTCAAGTATGTAAGTGCGTAAAACACGCTTCGTAAACTAAGTAAAGTTTGTACACAGCTCCACTTGAAAAGTATTTGGAAGCTGTTGGGTTACAGGGTGTCACTAGAGTCACCACGCGATACCAACACATTAAGGAGAAGGGAAACGAGCACACAGGCCAGCTGATGCAGTAGGCTTATAGGCCCTTAGGCATTTATGACCTCAAGACTGCATATACATTCCTTACACTGAGGACTAAGATGTTATGAAAAAAATATGCTGAGTATTTAATCAATCTCAGACAGCACCATCACCAACTTAAAAATATAATTTTATGATTATATCTAAACATTTAGGGCGCGGTATTGTCACATCAATATCAAATACCTCTATCCTAGTCTTACCCTATACTGGAAAGAAAGGCCCGTGCAAATTCCCAATCTTGAAAGGAGTAAATTTATCATACGAGTATATATACTACTAATCTATTAAATGGTGTAATCCAAATAATATTTGAAAACTTTCACTGAGGTGGAATTTAAATTTAATTTAGAACTTCTATGGCAATAATTATAACATAATCTTCTCGTAACTAAACACGAAATATAATATTTCTGGGGGAGTTGAACTCAACCCATGGCAACCCCGCGTGACTCAAAACTCCGCGTGAGAAGTTCGAACTTCGAAGCAACTTTAATGTTGTCAGGATTCGCACCGGTACCTGTTCACCGCGAATCCCCCAAGTTTGCGGGAAGTAATAAATCTCCTCAATCATTTACTTTATAGACGGTTTTATTTTGGCGACTGTTTGCTGATCCGCTCTATTCGAGAAGCCCTCTAGAGCTTTTATGTTCTAAAATAAAAAGAAAGTTGGTCGCTATCTAGGAAACGTTAACCAAGCTAAGTTCCGGTTAAGAAAAGTGTGTTTTCTTTTAAGGTTAAATGTACATGAAAATATTCTTGCGACGATTCAACATTCGTTTGTTTTTCACCAATTTTTAACAAGTCAACTAAACAAACTCACTTTTAAATTTTATTGATAATGTCACTTTGACATGTTTCTGCAGAGGCCTGGTTATCCATTTGGCTGACGCAGTTGGGGTTTTTTTTTTACTTACGAGAGGTATACTTAAAATAAGGTTTTGATTTTGATATAGTCTCACACATTCAATGAATATAAAATGGTTTAAAATTGTTATTCATCACGCATCATCCTGCCCGTACGAATAACTCGTAAAATTTCATTGTTTATCCATACCTGCCCAAAACTTGAGGATTCTTTCAACAAATTTCGGGGGAAGGCATTGACTTATAAGATTTAAAGGACAATGTTCACTTATTCAGTCAGTTTTATGTCCACACCGCAACATGATTAATATGGTTCTAAAAATATAATAATGTTTTATCCTAATTATGTTAGCCGACTGCCAAAGAAGGATTATAAGGGCCTTTTCACGTCACCACAGCAAGGTACAGGTCAACAGGTCTTAAAAAGCATTTTTTGTTTGGTTAGATGAGCATAAGAGCATATGAGAGAGAGAGAGTGAGAGAGACGAACAAGCCCAAAAACTCCTTAATAAAAGCAATGCACTACGTAATATTTTCGGCTGTTTCAGTATGAACTAGCACCTACTGCTGATATCTTTACTATACGGTACCATACACATTTTAAGGGAGGGTACGTACTTATGTCCTTAACAAAACAAAATACGTCCTTCCGTCTATGACGTCGCGCTCGTTATTTATTTGTTTATTTGTTCAAACAGGTGCTCGGAAGTTTGCAGAGAACTTGGACAAGTTACGCGGGTTTGCGTGAGTTGCAAACTCGTCTTTATTGAAATGTGTTTGGTGGGTTTCTAAAGTGATATGTTAACCGTGTACGAGATGAATACTTGTCGAACTACCTCTTTACGGGTAAGGGCTCAGTTGGCAAAATTCAACAAAACTATGATAGATCGCTATATTTATTCGGTATTTAACGTGTTTTATTAACCTTTTCTAGGAAATGTAAATAATAAATAAATACTTAAATATAAGGAGACAATCATACACAAGTGAACCTAATTTAATATTATTATTTTTAAAGAAGCACTTTGTAGAAAACCGAAAACACTTACTATCCACCGTCAGTACCCTGCAAAAAGGTCGCAAGCATTAGCATAAAGCCTTCTTGGCACCTTAATGTCAAATATTTTGACAGCTAATCGCGACGTAGCCAGCTTAGCGGTTTCCGTGTGGCCAGCATCTGCGCCCGCGGCGCCTCGTTAGCTACTTGTTGACAGCTCGTAATATTTATCCTAGCGGCCTCGCTCGGAGCTACGCGTCGCGTGCTACGCAGGTCTAACTACTAGTTTGTTGCAATTTACAAGTTGATGATTCAGTATGTGGCGATTTACGCATTACAAGTACTGGTATTACAGAGTAGTTGAGTATGCCATTAAAGTTTATTTTAGAATAATAATAAATTATTATTGGGAGCTTACATGATTGCAGAGCACAAATTCTCTTTTTAAATATTGACAAAGGACAATCAAGGAAGATTAAAAAGATGTTTAGTATCATTTTCTATATAGATAAAGTAGTTAATAACGTGATAATATTTCGTATCCATTAACAATACGCCGTGACTAGATCTACTCCGTTTGCCCAAAATATATTTGGTCAAATGTATCATTTCCCAGATTTTCATTTCCAACTAAGTTGTTTGCCGTCGCAGTGGATTTATTTTTTATGTAGTCACAAGTGTAACTCACCTAATATACGTAACAAGCGGTTTCGAAATACCAGATATAAAACCAAAATAATACAATATGCTTTTTACTTACTTTTGCCCAAAAATACATTGGCCAAACGGCAGGATCCCGTCGCGCGAGATGTTACCGTCTTGATTTTTCGGTGAATATATTTGGCCTTAATTTACTTTGCCAGAGCAAATAAATAGATCAAATGTACTGACAACTCTATGAGTCTAACGCCCACTTGCGTGGACCAGAGTTAGCGTCTTAACCCGAGGTTAGGCGGCAAACCACGTACAAAAGTAGACGCTTAACTCTGGGTTAAGGGCTAACCCTGGTCCGCGCAAGTCCACCTAAGGGCCACTTGCACGAAAAGTTTAACCCTGGGTTAAACACTAACTCGAGTTGAAATGACAGTTTTCGTATGAATCTGACGTTTACTAACTCGAGTTAGGCGGACTTGCGCGGACCAGAGTTAGCCCTTAACCCAGAGTTAAGCGTCTACTTTTGTACGTGGTTTGCCGCCTAACCTCGGGTTAAGACGCTAACTCTGGTCCACGCAAGTGGGCGTTAGTGTCTTAACACAGGGTTAAATTTTTCGTGCAAGTCCGTCTAAAGCAATCAATCATTCTGTTTTAGTCTGTTCCTATGGTAACTTAATCAAGAAAAACGAAAAACTACGATGCCTGCTTAGCTTTTATAAGAGGCCTCTTAAGTCGTAGTGGTTCTGTAATACTACCGCAATAAGGTAACGTAACAAAAAGTACATAATAAATTGTCAACAACTCCACACGGTTCCGTGACGATCCCTATTTTGCACGCACGTGCAACGCGCAAACCTCGATTCATCCGTTCTGCGATAAACAAATCACAACACGCGGCCTACTTCGTACGCAAGTTTACAATACAATTGCAAATTCCTTAGTTAATAGTTAAAGCATTTATTTAACTGCACCTGCATTTGGTTAAAGCTTGTAAGAGACAGGGCCGAGATTCTACACAGTAAAAACCATATGCCTTTGACGTGTTATCGTAGGGATCCCGTTGAAAAGCATATATTTATCTTTTCACATGTTTTTTTTCGCATAACACCCTTTTAGGCTGACATGGCAGAATTTAATAAACGTCTATTTTGTAGACTGGGTTAGGTTACGGTAAGTTAGATTTTTATATTAATCAAAATAAAACCGTTTCTATTGTAAGAACCGTTTTCGGTCAGATATATTATGCGTAAAAAAGTTATGCGATCCAACATTGAACCGTTATCGTATTGTCAACACATTGATTGCTCTTGACAGTAATGGCGACAGTTAAAAACAATACAATAGCAGGTCAAAGACGCTGGTAACCTACCCAGTAGTAGGTCCAGGTATATTAAACACGTTCTCGTTATTAGAATTGGCGTTTTCCTTCACGGTTTAATGTGATTGTATTGTACCTCAGTGAAAATACGATGAAAAGTCGAAAGGAAGCTACTTATAGAGGATTAAAAGAAAAAAAAATGATAGCAAACAAATATTTTAGAAACTGGCCAATTGATACATGAACACAAATGTAATATATGGGTGAGGCGTCTGGGCTTCTAGTCTACTGGTTAAACCCATATTGCCTATTTTATGTTATCGTATTATTTTTAAATCGGCCGCTATTGATGATACGATAACATGTCAAGGAAATGTGGCTATGCCCAGTACAATAATGGAGCTCTTGACATCTTGTACAGTATAACTATGTATTGTAAAGTTATCGTAAACGTCAAGCCCTCTCTTCGACTTTGTCTTTTCCCCTATCGTTATTTTATCATCGGCTCGTAATAAGTATTATTAACTTAATATGATTGCAATTTCCCACACAACCTCTCACAGGTTTCCGAAGCGCGTCTTAATCTAAGAAAAATATAATCGCTGTTTATAGTAAATAAATTGAAAAAAAAAAAAAAAAAAAAAATTTGCAGTAAACGTAAAACTAAAATAGAATTGAGGCTCTGTGATCCAGATGAGACGCATTCTATAAACGTTGTCGTTTTTCAAAACTATATAGGACTAACGTAAGCTGCCGGACGGTCAAGCGCTTCAGTCAATGTCATACATTTTGTTACATTTTAGAAAATCAATAAAGTTTAGCATCACGCTTAATATTGTCTACCGCCACAGCTTAACAATCTGCAAACAATTGCAAAGACGTAGTTTTTTTTCTAAAAAATGTTTTAATAGTAGATAAGTACATTAAGGTTATCTACTTTACCTATAAATAACATTAGCTTATTTGATTAAAGAAAATACTTACTATTGCCCTTTCTCTCCCAATAAACCTGCTACAAAATAAAAAGTAACCTCTTAAATAACGTACAAGTTGAAATCTACTGCACGTTCCGCAAGCCCCTCGCGTGTCCTGCCCGTATAAAGCCTGTCCCGGCTCCTGCAACAGGAAGTGTAATAGATAAATGCGGGCGCTTCCGGTGGAATCTGTAGCAAATCATTGCTAGGGTTCGGATTTGCAACCAATGCTGTACAGTTTGGGCCAAACCCAAGACTGTAAACTCACGTGTCTTGCGGATTTACTCGGCCTCTATTCCTGTTAACCATATTGCCTTTGAACTGTTATGGTATTGTTTTTAATGTCAAGTAAATTAGAGTTATCATAACGTTGATAATACGATAACCTATCAAACATGATATGGTTTTTAGCGCCTAGAATCTCGGCCCTATTAGAAAAAAGTTGGAAAAATCTAAACAAACCAAACGCACGACGTGGCTTTGTTAAACTACCAATCAAAACTGTTATTTTGCACTATGACGTTTCAGTCGACGACATGAAAACCGACGGGAAGGACTAGGTTTTTAATGAAATTCAGCAACCAGTAAAGCGCGAATTGTCAAAAACTTAATTGCGGCAAACGTGAAATAACGAGTTAATTAATAATGAGTTGGATGAATTTGTGTAGGTTAACAAATTCTGGCTCGACTGGAGAACAACGCTTGAAAAAATCACATCTGCAGATCAACAGTCAAAACACTTGTGCCTTTTTCTAAAGAAGGCAGTACGAGCACGAGTATCAACCATTGAAAATAAATTCTCGCGACGAAGCCACGTGACCGCAAACGCCGTGAAACTGAATGTACGTGTTTGGCACAAGTCCCTGACTACTGAAAACATCGCAAGTCTAAGGCGGTAAAGAAAACTAGATCTTGATGCGAAGTTATAAGATTAGAAAGTTGAACTGACCTATTTGGATGGTCGTGGAAAAAACCCAAGCCTATTTTGGAGCTTATTTTAAATCTGTTTAAAGGTCTTTTGGTTTCAAATCGTGCTTGACGGTGTTTCTTTTTTTTTTGCTGGTCGTCCAGAATGAGAGATATAAGAAGATACACTATAATTCAATACAAACTTTTGCTAGCACGAGCGAGCACATCCGCGTTTCTCTCACTTAATATGTGAACCAAATGTCATTAAACAATAGTAGTTTTAATTGCTTTCCGAATATTTATTTAAACAATTATTCATGTTTCCAAAAGCTGTGTTAAGACTCATTTTCATTGGTCGATAGCCCCCGCATGCTTGTAGCAATCCATTGACGGGTTGTTTTAGTATTATTGAGCCAAGAGCTATTGCAGCGGCGCAATGAACCACAAAAAGCATGCGGGCTATCGCGCAATGAAAGTAATCCTTTATGGTGGAGCTATTTCCATTTAAATTCAAAATTAAATTGCTTAACGTACTTTGGTTAGGTAAGCTTAAAACTACAAGCAACATTAATAAATAAAGATATCTCTCCTAGCAGGCTAGTATTCGCGAGGTCTATAGATCTATACTAAAGCCAGCGCCATCTTGTAAAAACGAACGGACTAAAACCTAACTGTCACTAACGTCAAAAACAGAGATCTTAGGCAAGTATAGTGACGTTAAAGGGACGTTTATAATAAACAAACACGTCTACGTCAGTTTTTTTTGTAGGCATTCGACCATGCTGCCAATTTCATTCCAAAAATCTAAACGATTTTTTTCAGCAAGGGCTGCTGCGGAAATCGTTATCTGTACCTCAGTTGTTTAGGCCCAACACACATTGATGATTCAGAACCATTCCAGAACGGTTTTAACGCACACACGTCAAGTGCTTTTATATCAGTGGCAATTATTCCAACTCAACTATTTGTCCATGTTCACACACGTATGCAAATTCAACTTTTTCATGTCGTACGTTTGTAAAGTGGTCGGTCCAACGCTAACACCTCAAACGCCTCCGACACCAAAACGAACAGTTCAAAAATTCCATCACAGTTTGAAGTGTATCCACCCGGCGTCAGTTTGGTGGGGGTGGGGGTTAGAAAAATATCGGCTGCAGCGAGGAGCTGTCACGTTCAGATACGTGCTCCCGAGTGGAAAGACACACGGCTATGTGAGGCGGCTGACAAGCTCGTTAGCTTGTTCGACTCAACCGAATGAATCCTCTGAATTAAAGCATTTTAGTTTTAGTATCAGAAGCAAAAATTGTTTTCTTATTTGAGATGCAGAATAATTGTAACCCACCTGTCTAGTAAATAATAAGTACCCGTCAAAAAAAAAGTTTTTGGTGCTTTTGTTGCCGACTGTACTTTTTTTTACAAAGTAAAACAGCTTGTAAATGAAAAAAAAACAGTGCAGTCACCTTACTCAAGTGTTTTTTGTACTTATGCTCTTCATCGCGGGTAGACTGGAAGGAATGGATTAGTCCCCGTGGCTCGTGTGTCCGGCGCTCGGCGGACAGTTTGACAAGCGTTGCTCACAGCACGCGGCGCACTTTGTTACATATTTCAGACCCCCCCCTCCGTGGGCTATGGTTAGTTCCTGTCCGACAGCGGAACAATGTTTATAAAAAAACAAAGGCTTTCTGCTAGAGAAATTGTTTTTGAACGTGAAAAATCGGGAAACGGTGATTTATTACAGTTTTAACAGAATTTTAAATATGCATGTATGTTGGCCTGTGTTTTACCCAGTAAAAACATATTGCTTTTCACATGTTATCGTATTGGTTTTAACTCGGTTGCCATTACTGTCAAGTAAATAAGAGCTAAATGTCATATTATTATGTATCATGACGTTGACAATAAGATAACAATATCAAAAGCTATATGGATTTACCGAGTAGAATAGAACCCCAGTAGACGCAACTCGACCTTAGATGTATTACGAAGTGTCAAACCTGCCATATTCTTGTGTCAGTGAACAAAAACGTAGAGAGATGAACTTAAAAGTAAGTGTACATTTTAGTACCAGGGGTGCTATTCTCTCAAAAACAACGGACGGGCGGACGAACGAGCGAAATCGCAGCGGCGAGTTTAGGTAGTCCCGTCAGAGCGAACAAAACACATTTTAGCGCGTGCATTTTCAATTTAGCAGCCTTATACGTTCGATCCATCAGCAGAAACCATGCTGCTAAATTGAAAATGCCCGCGCTAAAATGTGCTTGGTTCGCACTGACGGGACTACTTAAACTCGCCGCTTCAACATTCACTCGTCCGTCCCTCCGACCGTCGTTGTCCAGAGAATCACTACCCTGGTCGCAGCAACGTATTAAAGTAAGAGTGGTTTGAATTTGGTATTTGTGTAACTGCGACAAAGGTTCTAAAATGTACAGCTTCTTCTTACTTCAACCGTAACAACCGTCTTTCACTGACTGAAAACATTGCAGTAAAAAACCGGAAGAAGTTCAAAACCATTCTACTCTTTAGGTGATTGCCATTGATAGACATGTCATGGTAACTTACTTAGTGGTAAATAAGCTAAACGCTAAGTACAAGGTTCTAATTTAACAAATAACAAATTATAAATAAACTAGCGACCCGCCCTCGCTTCGCTTCGGTTTATGTGAGTTTTCTGCAACACCCGTACATAAACCAGAATCTATTATACATATAAACCTTCCTCTTGAATCACTCTATCTATTAAAAAAATCCGCATCAAAATCCGTTGCGTTTTTTTAAAGATCTAAGCATACATAGGGACAGACAGCGAGAAGCGACTTTGTTTTATACTATGTAGTGATAAATAATCCAAAGTTTAATAAAGTAAATAATCCAAATCTCATACAAATTGGCGTTGTCCCAAACCAAGCTCTAGGTTGGTGCTATGGCTAGACAACGACATAAATACTTATTCAGAGAAATCAATACATACATTAATAGAAAATATCCAATACTCAAAAAGATATATTTTAAAGGTTATCTTATCTTGTTGGTGGGGTCCTTACGGATACACTTCGACCCTATGGGATCTTTTGTGTAATTACCCTTCTTTTTCACTCCTCTCTAGCTGCCTAGAAAACCACCAGAAAGTGGAAAACCATGGTAGGCTTAGGGCATGCGAGGGGCGACTTTGACCTTGTCTATATAAAGAGTTGCCCAGAGATGGACCAAAATCTTTGGAAATTCAGCAGAAGAGAACTCTGATACATTATCGCAGTGTTTACTGGGCACTGTGGTGTGTAAAATCTCCTAGCAAAGATAGGTCTTTATGACAAGACAGATTGTAGAATGTGCGGCAAAGGTTGGGAAACAATAATACACTTAGGGCTGATTTTTCATTCTCTAGATATTACTATCTCTTCTTTTTTTTTATTTAGCTCAATATCTCAAAGCTCATCTGTTTAAAAAAATATCAAACAACATTTTAATTTAAATGCCAAGTAACTATTAATGTTTGCACTAAAAGCAAGGCAGGAGACAGCGCTAAGAAATCTGCGCCAACCCACATAAGCTTCGTTTCTTCTCCTCATATATAACGTGAGCTTTTAACCTCTACGTTACTTACTTTATGATCTCGAAGAAAGCTCTGGGTAACCACACTATGGAACTACGTAGAAACTCTAATGCCCAGCCACCGAAATTGTGTGAAAAACTTACTTTTAAAGGAGCCAGTGGATTTTACACGTAACGTTTATTTTCTAGTGTTGAAAAAGTTAAGTATTGTGTGAAATACTCAGCTTCTTAATACAATATTAACATAATGTTTTAAAGATAGCTTGATTTTAGTCTTGCGTTTAAATACCTAATTGCAGGTAGGTTGAGATGTACAGTCAAAAGCACTAAATATGTATACGGCCTTAGCGCCAAATATTATGGTAACAAGTATTATGTCAATTAATTGAGGCATAGGGCTGAGTAGATACTTTTGACCATTCGGAACGTATTTATGACTTAGACTGTAAGTTGCAATGAATGAATAATCAAACGACACATTATGTAATTATCTGACTTTGAAAATTAACTTTAGTACCTACTCATCGACCAACTAACGGAGAAAGCAAGGTAAATAAGAATTAAGTATGATTATTTACTCTGTACAAATGCATGGATGATATTTTAAAAACAAACAATTGCCAGATGTTTCTTTTCGACAAACTTTCGCCCAGACTACAGAAATCTCTGTATCGCAAAAGGTCCTTTGTTTGAATGTCTAAGCGATATGGCAAAATATTTTGCTTTTGCCTTTTTTTTACTTTTCAGACATCGGTAATTCCTGTGCAATAGAGGCCACAGCGTACACACAAATATAACCAATGATATTTAGACGACAGTTTTTATTGCCGACTTGTGTGCAGTCATCAACTGCCATCGAGACTGGAATCTCGATCCTGTACAGTGAGTTACTAATTCTACCTTTCAACTCTATCATCAGATAATCTTCTAGACACCATATAACCAGAGATGCGATTTATTTGAAATACTTCTATTTAAAATGCAAATACAAAATGCAAAATAGCTATTTTGTATTTTGCATTTAAATGCTTTTTAGTAAGAAGCATTTTGTATTTTATTTGAAATACCTTTTGAGATATATTTTGCATTTTTAATATTCATTTCAAAATGCAAAATACTTTGTGATACAAAAACAACACATCCAAACAAAAATATCTGAGATTTGGTCAAAAGGTATTTTATTTTGAAAAAGTATTTTGAAAATACCTATTTTGCATTTAGCATTTCAAATACAAAACGCAAAACTATTTGGTATTTTGCATTTGAAATAGTAAATCTGAAAAGTATTTTGCATTTTGTATTTAAATGCTTTTTTAAAACCATTTTGTACATCTCTGCATATAACCAGGTACCGATATAGTCACGGTTAGAAAATGTTCGTCAGTTTTCGATAGAGAACTTAAGGGCGATTGTGCACTACAATGAATTTTACTGTCCGGCAGTCCGATTTTGCACAAGTCCTTATGGCTTAGTATTTTTGGCGCAACAGTAAAAAATCGGACTGTCGGACGGTAAAATTACTTATAGTCCACAATCGCCCTAAGAGCGTTGAAATAGAGCCGAAAAGTGACGAACCCTTTTTTTACGCGACTATACTTACATACTTAATTTAACAAAATTGCAATAATGGGTATGGGTTCAAAATTCACTTTCAAGATTTTAACTACACAAACAAACTTTATGTTACAAAGCTTGTAAACTCTAAAATCAATCTCGACCATAATAAAAAATCTGTGAATAAGGTGAATCATTATGGCAAAAACTATTATTTGGAACAGCATATAAATGAAGGCTATCGGGCCTGATTGGTCACAATCAATTCCCAAAGGGAGGCTGGGGCAAAAAATTAATGATGGGAAATCGGGGAGATAAGGGAAAGTGATCAGTCTCAGCTGGGGAGGCACGGGTATATTGATACTAAATTCAGTGGATAGGAAGAAATGGGTGAAAAGGAATTGTATTTTCAGTTTTTAAGACGCTTTGTAAATAAACTTAGTATTTTATTTGTGTAAGGCGTTTATTAGGCTCTTTCAATTTAATTATAAATAAAATCAATTTTTATTAAAAAAAAAACAATTTTATTGTTCAACAAACGACTACTAAGAGAGTTAAATAATTTTAGTTATTTGATCTCGAGAAAAAACGTACCTACTCTATTTTTCACACACACACACACACACACACACACACACACACACACACACACACACACACACACACACACACACACACACACACACACACACACACACACACACACACACACACAAACACATATACACACATAGCGGTCAAACTTATAACACCCCTCTTTTTGCGTCGGGTTACCTACCTACAATAAACTACAAATATACAATGTATTGGGTTGGATATGCGGGATCCTCATACACAACCTGCCAGCAACTCCATCCTCGATCTCCGACATTAGCAATATTCGCACGCTTAGTAGGTTATAACGCTCAAGTTGATAAAAGGATAATACGAAGCGTTTGAGATTTAAAATAGAAGTGTATTTTGTTTCAACTTAAGCCGGTTTATAAAGAAGCAAGTGAATCTGGCTGGTTGTTTGTGATTATGACTTGCTGTGGAAATTTAAAAAAGAAGGTATTTAAATCCCTAGAGACAACAATGTCTCTCTCTCTCTGTCTCTTTGTAGTATGCTGATACATGGCTTTGTAGACACACTTTTAGAACAATGATTAAATGATTTATTTGATATTTGCCTAACCTAACCGATCGAAACCTGCTCACAATAGGTACAACTAAGGGTTTATCTAAATTAAAATACCTATACTGTAACGTACACTCAACAATCATTACATTTCAAGTTTAAAACAGATACACAACCATTCTCCACAAAACACACCAACGGACCACAGACAAAGTTACCGAAATCTCATAATGGCACTATAACTCATAGATTATAGAGTTAACGCAAATGGCGCGCAATTGCAGGATGTATCGACAAAGTTGAACAACTTAATCAAAACGGACCATTGCCATAACTGGCCAATACGGCTCTCATCTGAAAATAAAGTATTTTTTTATTAAGTGTATAGCAACTTGTGTGTTTAATAACTTGTTGTTATTAATTAAGGAAAATGCTTAGTGGTGAACACTGTGGCTAATTTGTACGTTCCAATAAAGCAGTAAATGATACAAAAGTCAAAAGATACAGGCGATTAATTATGTAGTTTAGAAATCTTTTGTGAACTCCTATTGGTAAACCTCCAGCTCTGCTTCCGAAATGTAATGTTTTTTGAAGCCATTAAAATGGCCAGCCAGATGATAACGAGCAGACGTAGGTACCAGTAGTTGGAAAGCGGTTACCATCGTCGCTCAAAGATGTCAGCAATATTAGGACGGCAAGCACGACTTACCCGCGACGTGTTTGTCGCTCGGATATCTCTTTCTAGACTAGTCCATTGTACGACAGAGACGCACTGAGCGACAAGCTAGAAATTACAAGATGTGCTAGCCTTTCCAAGGAATCGCCAAGACGTTGTTTTACAGTACTTATTTTTTAAGTCATGCCCCGTGCACCATTTTCCATATTGGCGATAATACGAGCTAAAACAAATATTCCAGCAGTTCAATATAAAATAGTAGATTATTCCAAGGCGAAGTCTAGACGTCGTCGCTATGCCACCTGAGCCAATCTCTTGTCGGCGATAACTTTGACTATGCCCAGTCCTTGCACGGCGCCGACCATAAACAATGTATAATATGTATATATGTACAGCCAGCCTTGTATATGGTGTGCCACCCTAAGCTTTGCTCGTCATAAAACAATAAGGTCGATAAGATACGTCTGACAATTAAGAGGGTTGACCTTGGACCATACGTAAACAAAAATAATGAGAATTAGGGAGTTTAAAAAATATAAACATTTTAAAGATGGTTGACCTTGCCTGCCACCAATCTAGGAGATTAAAAATACGCATCAACTCAACAGACAGAGGTTATTTTAAATCTTATTACTGTTAGAATCAAAAGTGAGTGGCAGGGTCGGTAGGAACTTGCATAGTAAAATAAACAAAAATCTTAACATAAACATATAACTTAACTTACCATGAATGCAAGATAAAAATAACTGAATGGGTAAAGAGCCTAGATTATGATGACATAAAAGAGCTAATTACCTTTATTTCATAATTGTTCTGGTCTAAACACCTACCTAGACCTAGTTTAAAACTAAATAACTATTTACAACAGTTAAAAGTCTAGTTTAAAAAAACATCCGGAAGATGCCGCAAGATTAATTGTGACGTCACCGGCGGAAGCGCGCCGGATGAGACGTGGAGGGGACACGCCGGATATCCGGGCCCAGACTAGTGATAAACTGACATACGGGCGGCTGGCTTCCATCATGAGATCTTTTTAGGCTCTAGACACAATTAAGAGAACTGAGGCTTAAACCTGTTTTCATTATCGTTTCACGGACTTATTTCAATTAAAAATGCTCTATCATATTTAACAGATTAATGGCAGCTGAGCTATTTGTCAAACAAGCGGAAGCATTAAGATAAAAAACGGCGCGATTTTTTAAATAAAATAAAAATACATTTAAAATTACTTTAACATGAATGTTTATGTGCCGTGTTTACGTCGCGTTTCCATACTAATAACGTTTCTGCCACGCTATGGTACATTATTTAAGTATGTAAAATGGTCCTCCCAGGAATTTTCCTTTGAAATCAAAAGAAAATGAGTAAATCTATTTGATTTACGTTTATAAGGTGTCTATAAGATAGGCGTCGAAGAAATTACTTACAATTACAAGTCATACGACTCCGTTCAAAGCCACTTTTATTATTAGTTTATAAGTCGTCTTTAATGCAACTTATTTAATAAGGTTTAAGTAGATATGATTATGTACTTGTTTACTAGTCAGCACCACGAATAGGTAGTACCTTTTCGCTTTCAAAACTTCATGTTTGAAGTGCCACGCGAACTTGTTGAAGCCGTTAATGCGACAAGGTGCTAAAGTTTATAACTGTGTTGACGGTAATATTAAATACATTCGAAGTATTCGGAACGATCTAGAATTTCGGATACTCCTCTAAAGTGCAACCATGTTTTAAAAGGTCTTCATTTTGTAGTACTTTCCCGCGAATCCAACCGCGCAGAAATGGTGTATAACTATTCCCTTGGGATCTGCTCCGTTTTCTTAAAACTGTCTCTCTTAGTCATAAATGCACAGTAAACCTATTTTTTTTAAAGTGCTCTTTATCTGTTTCTGTCAAATTTAAATATCAAGTAAAATATGATTGTAATTAAAATGAATTTTAACTAAAATAGGTTTCTTGTATATCGGGTGTATCTATGAATAGTGTATCTATCTCTGTACTAAATTTCACATTGATCGTTGAGGCGTAGAATCGAAAAGCTTGTAGAACAAACAGACACACTTACACAGTTATAAATTATAATATTAATTGGTCGAGAAGAGGCAGAGGATTACTGTTACAGATATATTTTAACCCGCGACGAAAAAGAGGTTATCTATACCTATATCTGTGTATGTGTCTATGGCATGGTAGTTTCAAACGGATGAACCGATCTTAAAGAAAGCTTATTAAATCAGGGTGGTTCTTATCTAGTTTTTCATGAAAATCGATTGAACTGTTTAAGAGATTTCAACTGTAAAGAAGGGGTTGTCATTATACTGTGGGGTTTTTTAATCCCCCCCCCCCCCCTTGGAAAGCGTCTGTTCACGTAATGATCCGTAGAGATGCTCGTATGAGCTACAACTGTGCTTTAAAATTACAAGCGTCCGGGAAGTTTTACAAAACTCATCCTTGCGCTGCGTGTGGGCCGAAGATGTAGAGACGTCGTTACTAGATGTGGCACGCCCTGGAGCTATATTCTCCGTAAAACCATATTAGGTAAATACTTTTAACATGTTATCGCATTATTAACGTTATGATAGCTCTTATTTATTTGACTGTAGAATAGAGCCCCTGGTTGAGGACGATGATAAAGATGACGTATGTGTATTTTTAATAGCCAACTGACATAATAGCACAAAGTCTAAAACATTTTTGGGAACGATTTGAAAAAATTGGTTTTTGCAAATCAAGAGTAGGATTTTCAGGATAACAGTAAATAATCGATTAGAATTCGAATTTATTGGTACTTAATTTGATTAAAGAAATTAATGTAGTGTTGGCTAACCTGATCTTTATCTTACATTCTCAAAGGTGTGTGGATCTTGCAGTAAAACACGCAACCCGATCTCATTAATATCTTCATTCCTAAGAGTGTCTTCACATTAGGCGACTTAGTTTCGCAGTAACAGTGCCATAACATCAGACGATGTCCCATTACCTACTGCGGTTGAAGCGCTGCTTATTCTCAAAGAACCTTACAAACAGGAATAACAACACAACGCAAGCTTTAAAAAACCCGAATGCTGTTGCTAACCAACTTTAAATCGATATAAATCCTAAATGATCGTTTAAAATGAAAAATGATTAAAGAAACATAAAGATGATTTTGATGATTCATGTTGTATGTTGGTTCCCAATAGAAACTAAACGCGTGGGCCGTTTTGATGATTCTTATGTCAGTCGATTTGTCTTAATCTTGCAAGTGTCACTAAAGATATAACAGTAATCAAAATTCCATATGGCGGTATCTCGACGCCATATTGTAAAAAAAAAGTCGATGAACTATTGACAAGTGAGGAATCATCGATTTAAAAATCATTTTTAGGCTTCTTTCATCATTTGTCATTTTTATTGATCATTTAGGTTCTATAACGATTTAAAGTTGGTTAGCTACAATTGGGTTTTTTCTACAGCTTGCTTTTTGTTAGACTTGTATACTATGAAGATGAAACATCCCTTTCATTCACCGTACCAAAAGGTAAGTAATCTATAGACGCGCCACTAGCCGAGACCGAACTTGTCAAGGGGTGAGCTGATAGCGGCGGGTGATAATGCTGGAGTGACTTAATTAACATCGTCCATTTGCTCAGCGGGCCTGAAGAGATTGCGGCTGAGCTAATGCTTGTTTGAATGTTGAATTGCTTTTATTAATTGTGAAAAACATTATTAATAAAGGTTTTTAAACGAGGATTTACTTAATGATTTGAGATAATTAAGGCTATCGAGGAGTATTAATTTGAGCGGGTTGTGTGGTTTACTCGAACTTAAGAGATTGAGCGCGTGGCTAAATCTCCTAATTCTAAAACGCTCTAGGAGTGCGTCTCTTTACTAAAATGAAAATTTGTATGACTATTTAGTTACTTACCATCAAATCTCGTGAACGTCACGAGACTAAATAGTTTACTTATCAACGAGTTACCATTGAGTTACTTACCCCAGAAACTATTGAGTTACTAACCATCAAATCTCGTGAATTACGAGTATAATATACCTCCATTAATCGTTGGCTCTTGCAATAGGGTTCTATACTGACTCTACAATTGCAGTTGTTGACTGTACCACTCACTAAAAAATCATATCCAACTGATCCCCTTTTCTCTAGACCCACAAAAGTCTTTTCCAGCTAACTACATCCGTGCGCCGGGTTTGCAGCACTTCGCACATTTCATGAAGTTGTGCGATTTAGAGCCGCTCTGCAAACAAAAGCGCACGCGCATTCATTCGAGTATTAGCGCGATGGAGCGGTCACGGACAACTTCAGACAACTTCGGTATACTTCGTGGTTTAATATGCTTTATCTATGGATCAGACTTTGGGTTATACTCGTAGATAGGTACATTTTGTGAGGTCTCTTTGCAATACCGTTTAACATGTACAGTTAAAAACTTTAATGCGAGGGTTGAGTGGTCAAATCCGATAAATCAAAATAATTGTTTATTCAAATTTCAATTGTTTTGATGTATTCATTAATGTTCTTTTTGACACAACCAGTTATATCGACTTATCGGGTTTGACCACGCAACCCTCGAATTGGTTCTGATAAAATCAGTTAGACTCTCAAAACGGCGTACGAAAGTGAGCGATAGAGTGCCAAGTGTCAACACAATGACTAGAATAAATAAACTCGCATTGTTGCTTGCTTACTTACACCTTAGTGTAGCGCTAATTGCGAGTACATAATCTAAGTAGGTACATCAAATTGGACTCTACTAGGTCTACTCATTCCTGACACTGAGTAAATGTTTCTAGTTAGCCACCATCTAGAACTCAGGAAGACTAGTGGGAATCTAATTGGGCTTAATAAAATTACTCCTTTATGCTGACGTTCGTCTCCACGAAAATACATAAAAACGAACATAACAGTAAAAATGTATAACTTCAGGATTAAAACTGGAAAGCAAGTGATGCAGAAATACCTAAAGCGAATTTTAAAGATTTTTGTTTCAAACTGTTGCCCGCTTGGTCCAAATATAGCATTTGACTATAATTTTCTTGTAATTCTGAAGATCACAGCATCACTTTGTAGTTTTATATATTTAAATAATTTATTAGTATGTATTAGAGTTAAATCATACCCCAGACCGATCACCCGGTCACCAACATCTCCATGATTCACTCTACGCCAAGTGCACTCGCCAGAAAAGGCCAATGCATTCCCTCAGTGCAAGTTATCTTAACGAGGCAACTTCCTACAATCGCGGGAGATTGAAAAAACACGCGATAAAAACGAAATTCCTCCTCATTACCATTTATATGGGAAAACTTGTGATCTCCAACAACTTAGACTCTAAATAGTTGGCAAAGGATTGAGAACTTTATACAATTTACATAGGGAATTATGTGCATAGCTTACCAGGCGCGCGGAATGGTTTCCCCGCAAACAGTCAGGGTTGCAATTTTTCAAACAATTTCTTTCGTCCCGAGCCTGCACGGCGGGTGTTTAACATATTCTGATTTGTTTGTGTTTAAAGTATTTTTTAACGCTGCGTCCCTCGACGTAGCGCAGTGGAGGTTTTTCTGGAGTGTGGAGAAAGAGCTCGGTAAGCCTGCAACGTTTTAAAGTTGATTGGCATAACATAAGCAGTTCCTTGAACGGGTTCATATTTAATTCAAACTAGGACTTCGATTAAAGAATCTCCAGATTTTTCCTAGTTTGGAGGACGTCCAGCGACGTCCCAGCGGGCCTGATACGGCATATCCCAGTTTATTAATACGATTTTAGTGTCCGATCCAGAACTCAAAAATGAATAGCCAGTCCGAACTCCGCGATACTGCAACAACTCCTACAAGAAGCAAAATCAACATTTCAAAACATGTTCTAGTATGACGCCTATGCTATGCTAAACTACAATAGTCAGCACAGTGATATCTGACTTCATTTACTGTACATAATATTTTGAGACCCTATTTCATCAGTTTATTTTGCTGTTGACTGTACTACTTTAAATCATCACTGCATGTTCGTAAGACTCCAACATTTTACACATCCGGATTCAGGACCGTTTAAAGCGTTTTAGTCATTTGCCTTGGTACTTTGGTCGGTTCTTTAGTACGTGTGTGGTTGCATCTACCCCACCATTGTTTTACGCGTCGGCTTCACAGCAACACTCACCCAGTCGGAACCGCACTTTTTGATAAAAAAGTAGCCCTTGCAGTGGTATTTGAAAAAGCGGCCAAGAAAAATAATAATTAAACGGAAATTACCGGGTTTCAACTACTTTGTCCGGTGTCAGCGCGTTTTAGAAATGGTAACCCGACTCCGTAAGTTCCGTAACACTGAACTCAAAAATTCGTCACTCTCTCCCTTACTTATCATTTGTGACTGAATAGATACAAAGGGTTAGAACCATTCTAGGCGGTAAAAACCATAATAGTCTTTGACCTGTTATCGAATTATCAATGTTTTGATGGCTCTTATTTACTTGACTGTAATGGCGGCAGAGTTAAAAACAATACTATATAAGAGGTCAAAAGCAAAACGGTTAATCGTCCTAAAATAGAGGCCTAGGATTGAGATTTAACCATTAAAATTTTGACCTAGGGTAGAAGGCGATCCATAAATAATTATGACACGGAACTACTTAAACAACAGATCGTTAGTGTATAATTTCACCCTAACTGTCTACCATGCAAGAAGGACATAAATCTAAGGCTAAGGCTAGCTTATCAAACGTCCGGTCAACACGGTTATTAAAACTGTTGCTTGCTCTTTCCCACGCACACATCTCAACCCAACTAGAGTGAGAAGGCTGTGGTCATCGCTAAGACGGAAGTGGATGAGTTACGAGGTGGTGTGACTTCGCACCGCAGTGCATTCCAGTTTCAGTTACCTACTGAAAAATTGTAATGCTATACCTACTCGTATTTAGCTCCGTCAAGTTGGGAGTTTAAACTTAAACAACTATAAGCGGTTAGCGGTTACCTTTGTTACTGTCGACATCTTCGTAGTAGGTATCTGCCAAAATGTTTAGTACAGAATTACATTGGTACGGAATAAAATTGGCATCACGATTAAATTTTTACCCAAGAAAATCCGCGTAATGTGGTCGCTGCCAATTTTTTGCTTACAATTTAATTCCATAAATTCCATAACCCCACCGGCATTAAATATAAAGCACTAGAATTCTTTAAATAAATAGTCAATAAGTAATAGATTATCCTAAGCACCTGAAACTTTCAACAGGATAAGTATTATTATTATTCTATAACCCTCTTTCATATAGGTATCCATAAATCACTAGATTTATTACGGTTATTTTTGCAAGTTATTATGGCCAAAACTTTTAACTTTTTCTTAATCGATAAGGAATCTTGACCGACAGCCAATTTAATTGCTCGACTAGATCCGAGCATCTAACCTGAAGACAGCTGATACAATCTAACGCATAACCCCCATTTTTCATGCGCACGCGGCTGCGTGGCGTGCGGCACGCGACCCCGGCAGTGGTGTCATTCTCTATCGTAGCGAAGACGACGTATAGTCACGGGTTTTAATTGTTTATGCCGCGATAGAATCCTGTCGCAGAAAGGCAAGACTTTCTTTCTTGTGACATGAAGCTTTTGTTGTAACAAGGGGTAGTTGTTACCTTTATATAATCCTAATTGCAAAAAATCATTTGTTCTAATGATTACTTGACACGTTTATCAACCTGTTTTCTTTTGACATATGTTTTAACCCTATATAGTAATCATTTTTGCTGATGATAACTTGTAATAATGCTCGCAATTCGATAAAGTGGTCGGTTTTGGAACTGGCTCGGCTCGTGCGTAATTTATCGCAGATCAACCGAAGTCTACCACTCCGCTCGTCGTCTTACCTATCTATTCTTACACTATGGATTGTTCGACAAAGCTTTAAGGTGATCCACATACTTATGATAAACAGTATTCTATCAAATTAAATAAGGATAATAATAGCTTTAGGACAAACGACACTATGACACTATGGCCATGCCACTACTTTATCGCTGGTGATCGGGTTTGGCCTTATGGTTTGGAACTTTATCTTTATAAAGTTCAATACAAGTCACGTTCCAGCATTCCAGCCTGAATGTCAGTGAAAGGCGCTTTATGTTTACTGTGACCAAGTAGAATTATATGTATAAACAATTAGCACCTTCTTCATAAACGAACGATAAACCTATTTTAGTTGAAGTATTCTTTATCTCTTTCCGTCAAATTCAAATCTCCCATTAACAGATAAGGACAGAGCACATTTCAAATACAACTAGCTATTGAGCGTTAATGAATAAGAGGGCAAAAAGAGATTCTTTAGATGTAACACTGTTAATGTAATGATATAATCACTACATAGTATAAAACAAAGTCGCTTCTCGCTGTCTGTCCCTATGTATGCTTAGATCTTTAAAACAACGCAACGGATTTTGATGCGGGTTTTTTAATAGATAGAGTGATTCAAGAGGAAGGTTTATATGTATAATAGATTCTGGTTTATGTACGGGTGTTACAGAAAACTCACATAGACCGAAGCGAAGCGAGGGCGGGTCGCTAGTGTATATTTAAAATGAGACACTAGCTAGTCACTTCACTTTACCAACTCATACTCATCTGTTTTCCTTAAATTCCTTTTTATTTAATTTTATAGAGCAAATCTTTAATTAGTAAAAAAGCATTTTGCTACAAGGTATCCATGTAGATACTGGAAGATCGATAATTTACGTATAGCTACAAATCATAGATCGAGCGTCAACGAGAAGTTGGTGCAAACTTCATCACAACAAGACCCATTATTGGTAGGTACTTGGTTCGGTGGAGTTCCGCGGCGCGGAAAGCTATTTTAATTCGAAAATATAAATAACATTTATTATTGTTTCTGAACTACCAACTAGTTTTAAGTTTTAACGAGAGAAGTTGTCTCCAGTTCGAAAAACAATGGGTGCTAAACCCGCGCTGATACATATAGGAATTTGACTCTTGTTTCAAGGGAATAAGTTTCAAGTTTTAAATGTAATTTAAAACTAAATCTAATTAACGAACTCCTACTAAGTACAGTCGGCGTTTTAAGTATGTGCTCGCTTTAGTAACTTGTCGGTTTAATCTCTCAAACTTTATTTTTCTACAAATAATAGACAATATTTCAAATTTTTACTGATTGGACAGCAAAATATTTCGAGTGCTAATTGAAATGACTGCGCCATCTGTGAAAGCACTATGTCACTACAACGACTCTTACTTTGTTCTGAGGGTTCGCTGCGTATGAACCCCCTACGGTTGTCTCGAGCAGTTTTGTTAGTTTTAACGTTTTCCTATAGATGGCGCGGTTTACAATTAATCAAAATGTGATTCGTTTTAACTTTTTAACCCATATAGATGACTTAATTTATGACTTTTATGAGGGAGGGCCCCCTCCCCCTCCCTAAATTCAATTTTCTTGGAGTAATGACGTGACAAATCACAATTAAATTCAATTAAGATGGTTTAGTAGATAATGATCGTTTCCCGCATAAAGAAACAAATTTGGTGTTTCCGCTGAAACCTACTTTATATCTAATTTGTTATTAGTGTTTACTGATAATTTTGGGAGACTATGTTATTTAGGCTCGGCTTCATTTCACCCTACCATCCTCCAATTATTTTTGCAAATCGTAGTCGTAAATGAAATGTATAAAGTTTTTTAGAAATGCTCAAGTGGTAATATGATGTAAATAAATATATTTTGTAGCTATTCATATAATAAATATAATAAATAAGCACAATACAAATACCTTAAAAAAACTTGTCATCAGTCATACACATTTAAATTTAAATATTTGTATTCAATATATTATTTTGTAAAATACACAAATGCGATAAATTTAAAAATAACAAGACTCCAATCAATGATATTTCATATATAAAATATCATTGATTCCATTTAAAAATAAATTGACAATGTGGACAATCTCGCAAAATTATTTACTTACGTTTATTCGTTTATCTATGTTTGTTCTCTACTCAAATTTCATCATTAGTGAAGTGAAAGATGTTTTGAAATCGATAATCGAAACTTTATAAACGGATACGATTAACGATTATTGACACATTACAAAGGGATTTGGAGAAAAAATCGTTTATTGTTTTTAATAATATAAATACGTACCAATCACATCCAATTTATTTGAAGAGTCTTTATCTTCCTCGAGGACTTTATTTAATCTAACAGCGGAGGTTACTAATAAAATAATAGTGATACTTAGTGCTTAAATATGTAGTTAAGCAATTTAAGTTTTTTACTAATGTAAAAATATTAACATAACTTCTTTACTTTTATAAAATTGATGGATAGTTTATGTGGTGGAGTAAAACCACAGTTTGACGTTTGGGTGTGAACTGATTTATTTAGCTACAGCGGCTGATTTTATATGATTGAGGCCGGGAACTGTAAACTTATTAATAATAACATTTGACTTGAATGACAGTTGGAAACAAACAATTAGGGACCTTCTTAATGATTATGAGAAATGAAAACATTGTTAATAGTAAACAACTCATTAACTAAGTAAACAAAAAAACCTAATGTACCTACTGAGTAAACAATGTCGTATCTTCATGGCCCCCTACACGTTGGTCCATCATAGGCGAGAGTAAGGGGCACATTTACAACCTGCGCGAGCGCGAGCTACACAAGCGCGAGCTACATAAATTCTTGTGTCCCTATGTTGGCCCATGATGGGCCATCGTGAAGAGTTACCATACATTGTTTTGCTCCTCAGCCTACCTACAGTTCAATTGTAAGACTAAAATTCAACTTTAATGTTTCACATATGTGACGACATATGTAATATAATGTATAACAATAGTAGGTAGGTACTGGTCTGTATTTGATTATAAAAAAACTTGAAAAACCGGCCAAGTGCCTGTCGGTCTCACACTCGAAGGGCTCCGTACCTGTACGATTCTTGTACCGCCGGGTTCTCATATATGTATGCAATTTTACACCTTTTCCCATTGAATTGAGGTGCAAACTTGTATAAATATAAGAACTCGACTGTCTGTCTATCTTTAAGCCCGCTGACGGGTTCCGTTTGAGTACGAAACCCTAAAATAGTGAAGGTTTTCTATTCGTCGTAATATTTTTTATGATTGTTGACGCATGGATTGAACTTTAACTTTTAGAAACATGGTTCTTAAGAACTCCTTTGCAAAAATATCCTGTTGTCAATTGGGAGAACCGTGAGTTATAAAACCAAAATCAAATATTTTATTCATCAATTGGGCCCTATGATTTATTTAAGTATAAGTAACCTTAACTTTAATATGTCTTAATATTTCAAATTCAAATTCTAATTATTAATTCCATTATACTTTGTACATATTTAACTATCGCAATACAACAATATATTCTTATAAGTACATAAATTAGAGAATAAAAATAAGGAATATGTATATAAGTATTACATTCAGTCATATTTGAGTTTTAGGTTTTAAAAAATACTGGTTATACATAAAAAATAAAATAGAGTAAAATTATTACAAAATAACTAGAAAATCTTACAACCTTCTCTCAAAAAAAAGTGACTCTTCAGTAATGAATTTTTAAACACATAAATTAGGGAATTAATTTAATTTCGTGTTGATACAAATTTACTTCATTTATGCGTTATTTAAATTTACAAAATATCATTTTATTATAGCTGTGGTACCATTATCAAGGTGTCACGCAGTACATAACCCCTAATCTTCAGTTACTACGCTGATGCATTATTCAATTACGCTGATAGCACTTAAGAAGATACTTACTTTAATATTGTAATCTCTTGTTTCCGAGACAAGCGAACGGGCTTAACGAGAAATGACCGGGCTGACCCCAACCGTGCGAGGGTTACAGTTTTCCGAAACCGTATTCGGTTGTCATGAATTTGATACTGAGGTCAGTGGACTAGGCTGCTATTTTCCCTAATTTAAGGTACAAATAAGGAAAAGAGTCCAAAAAAGCTTCACGGCGCCAGCAACGCCACAGAAAAATCGTAGTGTATTTATTGTATACTTGAACCACCTTAGAAATTAGATGATGATAATTGGAAAAAATCATTAAATTAAAATCGTTACCGTACTTATTGACATAATCGCGTTAATATGATATGCGGAACCGCAATATTAAGCAAACTTTCGACCCTCAAATTGTCCCTTCTTCACTGATCCCCCTTCACGCACAGAAAGAACATGCAAACAAGAAATAAGAAAATGAACTGAATTATTAAGTATTTATAGGTAAATTTTGTTATGAATTTATAACCCGCGATAGTCATTTTATTTATTTAGACAGGTGCATATGTGGTACGAGTATTTATGTCTCAAATGAGCACTAGAGCACTTACCTTAAAACGAGATTAAATTATGTCTAAGAACTGAACCAAGGTTTAAATTTTTATTGTAATGAATGATCCATAACCAAATTTATCTGGCCGGAAATACTAAATATTTGAAGTTAATTTAGCAAGCTGCTGAATTGAAGTAGGTGTAACTGGCAATTGTCTGTCTTAATCGGATGACACATTGGGAGCGTTGTTAGTCCGACGATACCCGTACCTTTAACCCTTCAAACACTCGTCGTCTGTGTGTGAAGAACACAATGTGTACAATATCATTTTATACCGGATTTTTGGACATAAATACACATGAAAATTACCATTTATTGTTATTTATGATAAATGAAGCTGTAGTCGGTAAAAAATAAATAAAACTATTGACTGCATCATAATAATCTTAAGGTGATTTGAAAAAAGTTGAACTTAACACGTAAAAAAATAAGACCAAAAAAGTGGTCTAATGCAAAACAATATCCCTCGGACGCCCCGGGGTGGGGCTGAATCCATTACTTTAATTAGACAAAATAATATAAATTATCGCCACATGCTCCTACTTATTAATAACCACCCCAGCAATTCCAAATTACCAATTAAAATTTGTCTATCCATTGAGAACGACAAAAAATATCCTGTCATTCCAAGAGGGAGGCAGTTAAGTGTTGGTTTAATCAACGGTTTAATTAAGAGAGCGTTGGGCCGGCGCGAGCGCAGTGTGATACTCGCGCGCGGCCCGGCACCATGCTGCTGCTCCTGGCCGTGCTCGCGCTCGCGAGCGTGCGCGCTCAGCCCTTCAACATCACGCACTTCATAGTTCCACATGATGTCCCTCCAGGTCAAGACGAAGTCGTCGTCGAATGCAGATACGACGCTAACTTCACTATTCTCAACTGGTTCAAAGGCCCTACCGAATTCTTCCAATACAAACCCGGAAAGACACCAAGCACTAGATCATTCCCGATTCTTGGCGTTGGAAAAGTGGATCTGGTCTCCTGCGGCCCAACCGCATGCACCCTCAAGCTTGGCTCTTTGACTGAAGACGCATCGGGGTTATATAGATGTGACATTGAACGAAGTTCACCACCGTACTTGTTCGAAACTCGCTCCACTTACATGGAAGTCCATGGTCATAAGCACAGGAGACCGTTGCTCGAAGGTTTAGCTGAAGAATTTGGGGAAGGAGACGAGATACAAGCTTACTGTAGAGGCGCTCCAGACTCGGAATTTCGCTGGTACATAAACGCGCAAGAGCTGCAGGAAATGAGAGGATCAACGGCTTTGAGATGGAAAAGTTCCAGACTGATATTTTCTGGTTTGCCACCAACTGTGACAGTGCAATGTGCAGAGTTCCGCTTCGGAAAACTTTTAGGCTCAAAAGAAGTAAAAGCTCGTTGGAGAAAAGAAGTTACGCGGGGTGAAGTGCCTCAAGAGCAAAGACATAATGGGTCATCTGTTGCCGGATGTAGTATTTTTCTAACATTCCTTTTATATATTTTGAAAGTAAATTTATAAAGTTTAATTGTAGTTTGAAAAGTGTTTTCAACTGATACTTTAATTACGCCAAAGAAAATGTTCCTTGTGTTTTTTATTTACCTAATGCGATAATATAATCATTATTATTTTAGTCATTTTTCTGTGTTTTATTTTATTCATTTGTATCAAAAACTTGTGCACTAAAGTTTTCCAGCAGATGAAAAGTAGTGTAAATTGAGTTTTATGTAAATTATTGACAGTGACTAAGCGTTACGATTTAAAAATAAATTATATCTGAAACTAATTCTTCCTTTACTTAGTATTCCTTTCTTACATTACTAAGCAAAGTTAAATTTATATTGTACTAACTTTTAGATCTTTGCTTGCGTGTTTTTTTAATTAGGGCCTACAATAACTTTCAACCATTCAATTTCTTAACAGTACAAGGAACACTGAGTCAGAAGATACTTCAGGCAACCACATAGGTCGGGAATAAAAAACTAGTGTAAACTCTTTACTGATTTCTTCTTACTGGCCTAGTATCTGATGCGCAAAAAATGTGCTGATTGGGTTTAAAGTCTTTAAAAATAAAATAAAAGTCTAACCAGAACTTTCCGTACAATACAAAGTAACACTTCTTTTAATTTAACTATCACGTTTATCATCATACGTGTAATTATTGTAACGCTGTGTATAATTTTAAAGAATATTGTTCTTTTATTTTATACTTACTTCGGTATCCGGTTTCACGTGATAGATATGTATGATATGAAGTATAAATATGAGGGAGTAATATTCCTGGTAACATTGGTAAAATACTCGGCAATATAAAGTATTTTACCAGTAACATTGGTAATATACTAAACTACTGAACCCATCTTATCATTATTAGTTTAAAAGGGTCTGTCTGGTGCTAAAATAGTATAAACATGTATAAAAACAGGTTCCCTATTGAATGACATAAAATTATTTGTCATATTATTGTTACGCATAATTGCTTTTAGCCGAATTAGCGATGGGCATACTTACTCATCTTTACGCATAAAATTTAAAAGGATAAATACAGAAAGCATATTCGTCATGAAGACTAACGTCAAATAGCATAAATACGAAAAGTCATAATAATAAATTAGCATCATTACAAAGCGCATAACAGTATTTGTCCTTAGAGGCATTCCATCTTAGTCCTCAGGGTTGGCAACGCATTTGCAGTCTTAGGATTACATCGCAGTCCTGTGAATGCGAATGTCTATGGGTCACAGTTTCCACTTACCATCAGGTGGCCTGTGTGCTCGTGTCTTCTCTATGACATAAAAAAAAAAAAAAAAAAAAAAAAAAAAAAAAATAGTCATGGCCAAATGGCAAGTTTTGTGTTAATATATATTTAGGAAGTAAGGCGAGGTCGACGGAGGTCTGCTTCGCGGACCTCCTATTTTTGCGTTGTTTGGGCGCTTCGCGCCTGGATATCATACTAACCTAACCTAACCTAATGTACCTAACGTGATCTAACGTAACCTCATATTTTGTTGTTCATTTTGTAGGTTCATTCATTTAGGGAACTAAAATTACGGTTAATTACATATATAACAAATATTTAATAGCCCAAACAATAATATGCATAATGTGTATTAGTCTAATATAAATTAGTCCAACTGAAATTATTCTAAAAGCTTAATATGCCAAAAAAGTAGTAGGCCAAAGTATTGCTATGAGACAGTACTATTATGCCAATACAAATTATGCCAAATGAATTATGCGAAACAATAATAGTCTAAAAAAATATGCGATTGAAGGGGATCCCATAAAAACATAGGTTATATATACGAAATTTGTATGTTACCGTATATTACCGCTTTTTGGTAATGTTTCTGGTCGCGTTACTGGTAAAATACCCGCTTCGAGTAAGTTACTGGTAACGGCACATCACTACATACAATACAACTAACAAATCATTACTTTACCATTTTTTATACCATTTTTTATTCCAACTATCATGAACTTTTTTAAGACAAGGAAATTTACTGGACAAGTTTACGCAGGCCCATCACACCAACCAGCCAACCTTGATCACGTGAGTAGCTGGCAGCAACCCCTATCAAGTGGGTTGGTTTGGTGCGGAACACACTCGTCAGTCACGAGACTCACGAGGACGCGTTGTTCGCAGATCCAGTTGTAATATTTTCTTACGCAGCTTGGTTCATCTGAAGTTTCTTCGAACCATTGTAACTATAAATAAAATAACTATAAAATATTTTGGAGCAAGCAATATGCTCATAACTATCTAAGCACGCTCCTACGCTTCAATCAACCAATCTGTCGTCGTTGGGATATTTTTGAGCACCTTGTCTGATTGAATATATTTGATCGCGACTGTACGACTAGCAAATTCACTTTTACCAAGTAACGAAAACTCCGTTAGAAGGTTTCTCCATAAAACCTCTAATTTGGGAATGTGTCATTAGCCGTAAAATCGGTTTAAAATATTATCTAATTCCTATTGTCTATCTCTCTGTCTGTGATAACAAGACCTTGTTATACTGCCCTTCTAAATAAAAAGGACGTACCTATGTGCAATTTGATTGTCAAAGAAAATTGAGCCCCACGACTGAAGAAATAAGGTCATTAATACATTCGCGATTTTATGAGACCATACACCTTTTTTTCAAATGAGGGCAGTATAGGAGTGGTTTGTGCGGGCGAGAGGCGTGGAAATACTATTTAGTTTTGACATATTAGCCCATCTTCAAAAGAATTCCACTTTTCGTAAAAATACAGCCACTTCCTTTAGTCCTCTAGTCAAAACTGAATATGCAGGAAAACAGTTTTCGTAAAAACCTTGTATTTTTTTGAAATAATTCCTCATATTCTCGCGTTTAGGTTTATATTTTGATACAAGACTTAATTTTATAAAACAATTACATACATACATACCTTGACGCCTGTAATCCCAGGTTGGGGTAGGCCGAACTACAGAATTACCTACAACTCTAAAAACTTCTTGCTAATTCTGTAGCCACATTTTGCACAGCGTATTATTGAAGTAAAACAATACGGTATTTAACAAAAGTCAAATCAGCTTCTTTTAATGAAACATCAAAAACGCCCCGTTACTCTGGAATTTATAGGGATTACTATCTTGTGACGTCACAATCAAACAGCGTCCTTATTGTTGGATTTTATGAATTTAAAAATCTTAAAATAGCAAGCATTAATAAAAGATTGAGAGTTTCCTAGTATTTTTATAATGTTTATCTGTTGTTAATGAAAAAACAATTTACTTAATTTCACTATTGTCAAATACTCTATTAGAATAAAAAAAATTAAAAGTCTTAATTATCGGTTTAATTTGAAAAAATACATAATTTCTACCATAGAAGTTAATTAATCCACCGTTTTTTGCTATGATATAAAAATTGATAGAAGGTAGCTTTTTAGAAAAATTGACTCGAGTCCCGAGCTTCCGAGGGTACCTATACACTATAGGTAGGTACCTACAGCTACAAAAAGTGCCACTGTTTGAGCAACAATTTATTAAGTATAAAAATATTTTTTTTTGCATACCTACTACCTTATGCGTCATGATCAAGATGCATGATCCAACGTAGGTAGGTACAGTAGATAGACTATACAGTAGATTTGACCGCTTTCCAAACGGTCCGGACCACCCGATGAAAAGTGAGCTTTGAAGTCCATAGACATTTGCAACTTTAAGATTGAAATCTTACCATGTCGAGATTGGAATGCCTCTATGCTAGTCATTTCATCGTTTATCTAACGGAACGTATATGAACACTGCTGTTTAGCGACAGGTTTAAAGGGTACGATGGTCGCAATAAACTTTTCTCGAAGTAGTAAATCCCTAGTTTTTTGTTTTCTACTTAAATGTGTCTTCTTCTCGATAAAAAATGTAGAGAATATTAACTCTTCATTGCACAAAAATATAAATATTACAATAGGATAGGTATATTTCTGAAGATTTTTTAAAATTTATTAATTTCTCGATTTTGTATTATTTAACTTAAGACTGGTTTTAAAATAAACATAGTACCTACCAGATAAGAGGATAAGAAGACAAATCTAAAACAACATAATACAAGCATACCAATTTGATACTTATAAATTTATGCATTTTATTTCATAACATAATACTTACTAATAGGTCAGTAAAGTATCTAGTCCCTTTTCCGATGAAAAAAGGTTTTGAGGGCAAACGGTGATTTTCTCCAACCTCGAATCACTAGCTTCGTAGGGTAAGATACTTGTTAAAAAAACAAGTGTAGGTAATACGTCTTCATATGGCGTCGCAGGGTTCACCCTAGATTTACCTAGGTTCAGGTATAACATACCTATAAGATAAGGGTTATTTTTTTTATAACCTACCTGTTACCTACTCTTGAAGTAGAGACCAAATAAAAAAACGGTTCACTGTTGGATCGCATAATTTTTATGCATAAAATCGTGTGGCGTAAACCGGATTTTACAATAGAAACGGTTTTATTTTAATTATTATAAAAAACTAACCTACCCTAACCCAACCTAATCTACAAAATAGACGTTTATTAAATTCTGCTATGTCAACCTAAAAGGGTGTTATGCGAAATGATTAATTATGCGTAAAAAATTAGGCGTTCCAAAGGAATCCTTAAAAAAACAACAGTTCATAAAAATAAAAAACTTGAACATGCTTCATCCCAGACCTATAAGGTATTCCCTAACGATTACAAACAATTGCACAAACAATATAAATCGCTTGTGTGACTCACCAATGAGTACTCAAGGTTACCCGTGGTTCAATAAATTTTATTATAACTAATTTCTTAGTAAATACGCCTCGAGATATAGAGATAAAGATAAGTCCTGTTTCAAAGCTTCTTAGTCAAATATAATCATTAAATAAATGATTGTGAAATCAATGATTAGGTACCTACTAACCAAAGAAAGTGCGCTAATAACATTTCGTAATAAAAAAAACTTAGACGTGTTTGTTAAACACATTGAAGTTTTTGTTTATTGTTTAGATACTAGATTAATATCGTAAAGCGCACCTTAAATATGACTAATTAAGACAAAAACTGATTGTTATTTATGGAGCGATTAGCAAACCTCGCTAAAAGTCCTTCGTAGGACCGGTAAACAAACTAAATTAACATTAAAGCACCACGTCCATCCATGCATGAATGAAAAGATTAAAAAAAAACAATATATTAGTCATTGTATTATTTCTTTAATTTCATCGTATTTCACCACGTTTTTCAAACTACAGAATCGAATAACTGGGTTAGTCGATTCTCTTTTGAGCAAGTCGCGTCACTGATTGACGTCAAGATTCCCGGAAAATGCTGCCAGCAATCAAACATTTTTCATTTTAGAGGTATAGTAAGCATTGGATTTTTATTTACCTCACATTGTTCGAGGTATAAAGAGAAAGTTAAATGTATCTAAAGTTTTATTTATGCTTATATTTAGACACGTATAGCCTAATTTTTACATGATGCGGCCCTAGCTAGCATTCAATCTCGTTTATTGTGGTAAATTATTATGTAAAGCTGGCAACAAAAAAAAATCAAAATGGTGGCTTTAAGTGACAGCTAGCCAACCAGACAGCGCATTGCGCATAGCAGCGGAGTTGAGTGTGCATGATACACGGTTGAAACATGTTAAAAAGTTTTTCTGAAATTTTAGTTTTATGTTGCATTCAGTGCCCAGATCATTCTATAAGAACTGATATATTGAACTTTTCTCCGTCTTGATTAAGTGGGAAAGTTAGTAAATTAATTAGTGAATATAATTTAGTCTTATTTTAAGTCAGATAACAGCTTTGTGTCACCACCACACCATGCCGAAAGGAAAGAGAAAATCAAAATACGGTAAGTTTTTACATTTATGTTATGATTTTAAAAGATTGTCTTGCTTTAGGAGGTGTGCAGTGTAGGAATTTGGCTAGAAATGAGATCACGCGGTGACCTTGTGTTCGCGTAGTTTCCGCGCGACACTCGTGTCCACGTATTTACGGTCGTTATGTCTCGGGCATTGCCTTGAGGCCAGGTAGCATATGTCGGGCTGCCACAAAGCTTGGTGCCAGCAATCGCCACCAATTTCGCAAGCTACTCCACACTAGAGCTTGGCGCAAGAATTACTTTCACGATTTCATAACATGCGCCAATCCCCGCAATGTTTTTATTCACACGTTCATCGTGGTCTAAACAATCTTAACAATCGTACTTACACATTTGGGTGCTACCAACATAACACAACTGTTTAGTTTCACTTTTTTATCAGGCATGTTTGACCTTGTGTTCTAAAAACATCTATTATGTAATTTAAAGAAAGGTAATAGGTACGTAACTTCCTTGATTGAAGCAAACCTCTCAATACCTACATTGTTTGTTTACAAGCTGTTTTAAATAGTATAGATAAGTACCTGAATGTTGCTTTATTTAATTCTAGTAAATGTCTCTGAATAATGTTTAATGATTGCACCATACATCAAAAATCATAGTTTATGATTTATGATATTGCTTTTGCACTGAGCATGACACTGCAAATTTGTCTGTGGTTATATTATTACCTTGAATATATATCTTGGATACTCTGGAAACTTACATTTATTTATTTATTAAAGCATGTTAACAAACTTAGTTGTACAACAAAACTGTTTTCACTATTTGACTTTGGGATCCTGTTATGTATACCGTAGAATGGTGTGAATCTCTTGATAACAAAGTGTACCCTGCCATTCTCTTTGCTTAGAAAGCAAGTACTAAGTCAAATGTAAAGTAAAATAATTTTACCTGCTTTCTCTTTCCTATCTTACCTGAGTTCAGCCAGATAGTTGTAATCCTTACAGCCCTAGATTTACAACCCTGTTAAGTTATTACCACAATTGATTTAATCCCTTAAGTTTTATTATAGAAAAGAAACAAACCTTTAGGGACAATAAAGTAATCGTGATAACAGGTTGGCCTGTAGTCATTGCTACCTGTGATTTCATATAACAATAGTATTTTTATTTTTTATAGAAATTCAATAGACAATGGAAGTGACTCTATAATTTGCTTTTGTTGCACTGCTGAAAACAGGCCAGTTGGTTAAAAAAATGAGCTATAGCTTTGTTCAGGGATTTTGTTGAAGGACATTTTTTTACATTCTTTATCTAACATTCCTATAACTTTTGTTTATTCGTAAGTAATAAATGGAAAAAAAATGCTAGGTAATTATTTGTAGTAACAAATGCGCTTAAAGATACACTGCAGTATATTATACTCATTTTATGCTTTGATATAACTAGCTATAGCTAATACTAATCCTGTAACGCTACTGGAGAACCTTCTCTGCATGCGAGGCATTGCCAACTTTTAGAAGGTCATATTGTATTGATCTGTTGCCATGTTGTATTGCCTGGTGCCTGGGGAAGTGATTATCTAAAGTTTTATAATAACCAATTTAGGTTTTCCCTTTATTCATCTTCAAAATTAGTTGTAACAACCTCAAGGACTTTTTCGAAAAGTGTTTTGTTACAATGAAAAAGTAGATCAGATATAGATAGGTAGTTGTAGAAGAAACACAAATAGGACAATCTTACTAAAATTATAAATGCAGTAGTTTGTGATAAGTAGTGATTGTATGTATGTTTGTAACCTGATTATAGATTGATTAGTTTATGTCTTGGATGTACCATATGTATGTATCATACGTTTGAATAACTAGATCCTTACTAAGTATGGAACCAATAATGAGTTTTACATGGATTGTTGTGATCAATGCTGATTTAATGACATTTTATCACTATTGCACAAGGTAATGCAATGTGCAATCTTAGCAATGGACAACAGTACTTAGTCATTAGACAACAAATAGCTCACAAACAAAACAAATAAAAAAGACAAACATGAACAAAAAATAATTTTGCATTGTTAACAAGAAATTTAAATTAAAATGTAAGTTTTAAGGTTTATCATCAAATTGTCGTCACTTATTTCGTCGAATTTCACTTCAAAGTCAACATTTCATGTATTTTCATTTCGTCGAGAATTCAGTTCGTAGAATGGTCATTGCAAGTAATTTTAAATCGTGTATTTTTACTTGTCGGATGATTCATTAAATAGTTGAATTATGTCATGGAAAACGTTTCGTGATATATTGTTTCAAGTATTTTTAATTAACATACAAATTATTACAAAGAATATTATTTAAATTTAAGATAGTTGGCATACACAGTTATCTATGGCATTACTTTATTATTTCAATGTTAGACCGTGAGACGAAGTCGACGTGTCGCTTTGCGGAGCTCCTATTCCGCGTAGTTGTGGCGCTTCGCGCCTTAACACAATTCTAACCTAACCTAACCTATAGATTAGTTGAGACCTAGTAGGTGTTCCGCGTAGTTGTGGCGCTATGTGTATTCGATTATTTAAAAACCAATGTAATGAAACGTCGAACAAATGAAATTCGTTGTTTTGTTGTTCTGCCAATTAAAATTCATACAAAATGAATAATTTGCCAAATAATATTCCCTGAACAGTTATTCTATGAAATAATAAAAATTGGAATGGTCTGCTCATGAAATAAAATTACACCAAACAATAATTCGTGAACTAAATTTTACTTGAAGCTTTTTCGATGAAATGAAATTCGACGAAAAGTTTGTCGACAAAACAAGGGACACCCAAGTTTTAAGCATCTTTTTTGGATAATGCCGCAGGGCCCTTTTTTTGGATTACCATTTTAGTTTTAAAATTGAATTAAGTTGTAATTGTAACTTAGTTTGAGTATTAATCATCATGTATTTATGTCGTTTTTTAAATAAATATTTAAATTAAAGTTTAATGCATACATGTAACTTTGATGTTAACAATTGTATTAATGATTAAATACTGATGCATGGATACATTAAATTATAAGCTTGAAACTCATGATTACCCTCTCCAAACCATCTTATATCATAGTTTATAGTTTTGGTCTTTAGATTTTTTTTACAAAAAGTTACTCGTATAAGCTTTCATTTTTCTAAAATAATGGCAATGGACAGACAATCCTTCTTCTGTTGCCAGTGTTCAAAGGGGACAGTTATTAGGCATCCAAAATATCAGTTATTCTTTTCATGTGATTGTACAAGAAGTTTAAAGTTTTTTTCTTGTTTTATAACCTGCAATAACTACTTAGACTAAGACCAAATATGGTTTGAGATTATGACAAACCCAAGTCAGCTGTCCAACAAGGACAGTCTCTTCTCCATGAACCAGAATGAGAAGACTTTAACTCTTGGGTGTTGTCCCTTTTTAGTCACCTTTGATGGTCAATTGTTTATATCTGGCAAGCCAAAAGATCCTGATGGTGTTTGACATACTATGCAGGTGAAGAAGTTATTTATTCATTTACCATTGTGATATCTAGATGCTTATGTGCTTCCTGGTTTATTGTATAACATAACATGGCACCTGTGCAATTGCTCTGAGTATCTTGTTTTGCAATCATTTTAATGGCATTATGTTAGAAAAAAGTTTATGGTGCTAATAATTGGCATTATTCCTACAATATGCCAATTTCCCTTACTTTATATCAGGTCATCTGCTAACTTATTTGATTTTACTTGCACATAATAGATTGAACAGACTATTAAACATGTTGCCACCTAACTCCTTAACTAGAAAAGCTTAATAATTATTACTTAGTGGTCACTCAGGCTATATACATACGAAATCTTGATGTTATGTGAAGCTGTTAACGAAGTAAAATAATGTTGATATGGTGATTTTTATTACAAATGTTGTATTACAAGCAGCTCTCAATCTAGTTTTCATGCTCCTGGTCGACTTGAATCTAACAGCATTAATTATCGAGATAATTGACACACAATGTTAAATTGAGTTAAAGCAATCAGTGACTTCAGGCACACGTTGAAATTCGTGAGCCAACCTGCACACATCTCTTAATCCATTCAAAGATGTGTGCTCTTTAAATGTTGTGTTTTGTTATCTCATTCAGCTCCCTATGTTGTAATTTGTAAGGCTTTATGGCAAAGCATAAGTATGAGTCATGATGGGGGATTACCTATAAGTTTTTTGTTTACTTATTTAACTTTCATGTTTATTGGTTTATCAGTGTATTCATTTTAATTTTCAAATTAATTTCAAATCAGCTCCTGATGACCATATTGAACTGATTTTATAATAGATTTGTAATGCGGCAATAGGATCTCTGCTGCATTTTATGTCGACCTCCCAAGTGAGAATTCATTAGTTTTGTCTCAATAAGCTGGTGATGACTGCAAAAAAGTACAGTTGATAGCAATAACATGTTTTGTCAGAAATTTATATTAAATGAAATCTTAATGTTTCCAGAGCACCGGCGGACAGAACAGGGCTACTCCTCAGATGAGGACGCCGTCATTGACATGACCATCGACAACATGTCAGAGGCCTCGGGCCAGTCCGACCTCAAGAGCATCCATGACGAAGCAGGTATGACTATTCGTACTTATACCATCACACGCACAAACACACGCATGTACATTGTTTGTGTCATTACCATTAGTCAAACATAATAGACACTTTATATCTTTCACCTCTTAAAAGCCCTAATCTAATCATAAACTGATAAGATAAATATAATAATAACGATAAAGTAAGCCCTTGATATTATGACATTTGGTCACCACATATGTACATGTTAAAATCCATTGCCATAGCCGTATAACAAAAATAATCGCTAAAGCAAATAAAAGATGTCATATGTGTACAGCTGTTGCAATTTAATTAACTGAACCAGTGACGGCACCGTGTCATTAAACCCATAACGTCTTAACCATACATTATTACATTACATACCATTACATTAAATTTTCCAAATCACTGGCATATTCTGTAATAAAATCGAGACAAATATAGCATGGAATTTTCCAATCACAGGTAGTCGCGTAACCATAATGATAAGCAGCATCAGTTTTGTTGATACTTCCTCATATTATAAATATAAAAGTCAGTTTGTTGGTTTATCCTTCTTCCCGCAGCGATGGTGCAACGTATTGACGTGATTTTGTTCACAGAGATAGCTGGAGGTCAAAGAGAGTAGCATAGGCTTCATTCTATCTCTAGAAATTAATTACAGTTCCCGCGGCAATAGCGATAAACAAACGAATACTATCACTAAATCTACCCTAAAAAAGTATAGAAGGAGGAAATACATTTCGAATACCTTTATTGATACAGTAACACACTTTGATAAAATTCGAGTTAAGTGCATAGTAGTGCATACTTATTTGCTCAGGTAAAAATGTTACTCAGATCACTTGTAAACCAAGGTGGCCATAGGTATGTGCGTGTAGTTTGTAAAAACATGTTGGACTGGTTAATGGGGATTTCCACACGGAGGTTTTCGACTGGGGAAGTACGTACACAGTGCATTGTTTTGTGTGCGTTGTTGTGATAGCCAATCAGATAACAGTAAAAACAAAATGGCAGTTTTATGGACCAATTATATAATGCCTTTTTGTAAGATAATCGTTTAGCGCAATGACGCAATTTAATAGGCTAATTAAATAAGAACCATCCGTTTAAATACCTATAACATGTAGACGTAAACTAATTGAACATTTCACTAATAGACTTAAAGTAATAACCAGTACGAATTAATTCCCAATTCTTAATTATTGTTGTTTAATAACTAGAATTCGTCGTCAGACTCAACATGATCACGAAGTTTTTTGTGCAACCGCTGTGTGGAAAAAACCGGTTACTTGATATTAAACTGCAATTATTTAAATTGTGTTTGTGTTTTATGTGTTTCTGATTATAATAGACTTCCGCTGTACCCTTTTATATCAGGCGACCGAATAGATAATTTTCCCATACTACGTAATATCAAAACTATTTATGTTATATTAGTGTGATAAGAGCCAGATAACAGCAGCCAGGTTATTACTGATAAGCTAATTACGTAGGTTAAGGTTATATACTGTGACTTTGCAAACTATTTTGGACGCAATTGTGTTAATCGCAAATGCATGAAGTTTACGTATGCAAGATAAGTTTATGCATTCTCTACACGGAGTTATAAAAAAAAATTATCTTGCGATAATTATTTTAGTTAGTGTTACAGAGATTTGGAAAATATTTTTCATGTTTCGTTTGCTTTACCATTAAATATAACTGTTGCCAAAATAAACACTTCACAAATAAATGAAGTCCACGGTAGTTAGTACGGGTTTTCAAAACAGGCGATTTATGTCAAATTTTAAATTCCGAAATTATATTTTGTTTGAAAATTAAATAAAATCTACGAAATAGGAAGAATTTGTTGTTGTCAAAGGTATTTAGTACGTATAAATTATGATAATTAGATCCTTCAGAAGTGCTTGTAAATTAAACTAAAGTGATAATTATACGCTCGTTTCCAACATGTTGGATCTATGGTGCTAATTTATGTTAAAGACAAGACAAAGAATGAAGTGAATTAGTCACATGTTTAAAAATATACTAAAGCGTTTGCTTTTGAATCTGTCTGTTAGTTTTTTAAGAAGTTTCACTTTAGGCCGCTTCCTGACGGTATGCTTGCAGTAAAACACGGCATGGGTAAGGGTTGCTAGGCAACTAGTGGCATCTGCCAATCGACGCGCAGCGTTTAGGCTGCGGCTCCACTGAGGCGGAGATGAGCGGAGCGAAGCGGAGCTGTGCCAATATTAACCAATAGAATCTAAACTAACGTGCGCAAGGCGCGCTCGACGTGACCGCATGCGCCTTCTATTGGTTAATATTCGCACAGCTCCGCTCCACTCCGCTCATCTCCGCCTCAGTGGAGCCGCACCCTTATGCCGGCACTACGTTTTACTTCAAGCATACCGCCAAGTCAGGAAGCGGCCTTAGTTGGGCTGTATTATTTATTTAATAATTACTTTTAGTTTAATTAGTCAAATTTAAATGTCACAATAAAACATACGGCCAAATCATACTCTAAGCCTACTTTAGCTATTGCGACATTTATAAAAAATAAATTCTTTAATTTATATCGACTCTGTCCAGACGCGGAAATCCAAGAGAAATTCGAGGAGAAAGTCATGGAGACCATCGACGGTCTGAGCGCCCGCGCGGCCG